>VZTD01003481.1:451410-657019 GCA_013397725.1 Rhagologus leucostigma
AAAAAAAAAAAAAAAAAAAAAAAAAAAAAAAAAAAAAAAAAAAAAAAAAAAAAAAAAAAAAAAAAAAAAAAAAAAAAAAAAAAAAAAAAAAAAAAAAATCTAACCAGATACAAATACTTAGACTTCTAGCACTTTTCACTTTCATTTTCAGCCCACTTGCTTGCTGTAGGATTATTATCCCCTTCCCCAACACTGAAAGAATTCCACGTTCTGTGTGTCACACACTCATCCCTCTGACAACTGGGGACACCCTGCACTGTGCACAGGCGGAGTCAGGCCTGTGTTTTATATGTTTCTGTCACTAATATTTCCCCTGCCATGCTGGGCTGTCTGCTGGCTTTTTTCCCTCAAAGTATTTAATAAAACCACTACTAGATCCCTCCAGCTGCCCAGCTACATTATTTATTTAGATACGAAATATGTGCCTTCACAAAATCCAAGCACTTGTTGTAGCCCAGTGTACAAACCCTGACATGTTAGTGCCCATGCCATGGACTGCACAATGCCATGGGGAAGCACGCAGCGCACGCAAGGGAAAGCACTGTGGAAATGCCGTGTACAGGGTTCTACCCATAAACACTCTCTGAAAGCCAACGGAAGCATAAATGCAATTGGTTGCTCAGCGCACAGGTTTAAAACAATTTATGAAGAACATACATATATATTTTGCCCTTTTTACCCTTCTGGAAATCGTCTGGTGACATCTCGTTCTTCAATCAGACAGTTTGTCCAAAAACGGATGGGAGCCTTCCTATCAGCTCCAGTGAGCAACCTAATAAATGTCAAGAGGCTTACTTGGAAATAAATGGGGAATATAATCCGGTAACTATTTGACCAAATTAATTATATTTCTATTTTGGTTTCTAGAATTTTCTTGCTTCCTTTCTACTTAAGCAAATCAGCTAGAACAAACACAATCGGGAACTGTTCTGGTGAGATTGGCTCCTCACTAAAGAGCTGAATAACCATTTTTTCTTCAACCTAAAGACAACCTTCAAATCAAACAGGTACATAGAGCTGTTTGGTTAGCAAATGAAAATGCTTCTGCTTAAAATGAAAATGAAAAAGAAAAAATGTTGGATTTTACAAGTCTAACAGGAATGGCTAAGATTTTAACTGACACTAAATTCTTTTAGCTCTGCTTCTGTGAGATAAAAATATCTTTTACTTTCTGAGGCTTTTCTTTCACTTATTTGATCCTGAAGAGAAGATACTGTAGATTTATGTGTTGTTTGTCCTAGAGAGCACAGCTGGTTTAGCTTTTCTGTCAGACCCCCGGAATCCTGTCTTTAAAATGACTTTTTTAAATGCACAGAGGGTTTGCCTAAGCAAATTTAATTTGTACTACAGTCTGGATCCAAAGCAAAGAATAAGAAAAAAACAGAAGGAAAAAACCAAACACACAAACACATCTCCAGTGCCACCTTTAAAAGAGAGAGGATTCTGTCTTAAACAGTGTCATATTGGTATGAAATAGGTTAAAAAAGTTGGCCCTATCATGCAGGCTATTTATATACATGATAGCAAGCCAAAGGTACACATTGCCCTTATCAACAACAACAAAGTAAATTAAAAAGTGCAGATTGTTTAATAGCAAACTACAGGAGCTATTTCCACAAAAAATTAATTTGGGGAAAGACAAAAGAGGAATCAAGGTGACAAAAATCCTAATAAATCCAGATGAATTCAAAGTAATATGAAAACAGGAAGGCTTAGGGGTAGTATAAAGAACAATTAGGAAACTTAAAGAAAAATAATTGCATAACCCTGGAGAAGTGAAATTGTAAAAGAATCCCAGGCAGATGAGTCTCAGAGGGAAAAAGAACTTGAGAAGAGAATGCAGATAAGAGTGATTTCTCGGCATCACTAAGCAACAAGATGGCTGGTGTAAAGTAACTGCTCTTTAAACTGGAAAAAAGAAACAAACAAAATTATAGAAACTGAACCAGTTTGGGGAAAAAAATTAATGTATTTAACTGTAACAAGCCATGAGAAGACAAATATATTCACCTACTTCTGAGGCAATTGAAGAGCGAAGCCGTTGCCTGTTAATAAAATCAACTCTTAGGAGAACGGGCTGGAAGAAGCAAAACTTGGCAGTTACCACTGAGCGGTATTAGAACAGTTTATAACTCTGAGGATGTGCTTCTTTGTCAGGTAAATTCATTGATAAAATAATTAAATTAAAAACCAGAAAATGATACAATAGCCTGGATGAAACTTGGATTTTAAAAAGCAGGAAAACCAGACCTCCAGGCTTCTTTGTGAGGATGACAAAACAAGACAAAGTGGAACTAGTAGAAACATGTGATTTAGATTTTTATGAATCCTTTGACAACAGGCCAGGCAATACACACAACACACGTCTAGGTTGAATTTGGACAGTTTTGGTTTCAGAAGATTCTCTCAGGTGTCAGGTTTCAGTGAAATACAGATAAAAGTACAATTATGAGAACAAGGTATTGACTACTTGTGCTAGCAACAGGAGAGAAGGAAAATACTATAACTAGCCTTTGGAGAGTGCCATCTTCTCTTAATTTTCCTATCCCCAAAGAACAAAAAACCCAACAAATCTGCCAGAATCATTGCTCTGTCCTTCTACTATGGAAGCAAAGGGATCAGATACATCCCACCTGCCCACATGTAAGTTTGTGCTGGACACCAGATTTAGTTCACTGTGCCCTGGCAAGTGCTTGGATTCAGAAGGACAGGACTTGAAATAGTGATGAAATGTAGAGGGAGGTTAAAAAACTATTAAGAATGGGAAAAACAACAATTACTCAAACCATACCTTACTTTGAATAATACTGAATATGTACTATTATTTTTTCCTTGATAACTATTTTTAAAGATAAGTATTACAAGAGGAGAAAGGAATAATAAAATGAGTTTGAAAAATAGGGACTCCTAATTCAGAGCCTGCTGAAGTTAGGAAAGGACTTTAACGGGCTTTGGCTCAAGCCCTTACAGTGTAGGAAAGAAAACAATATAAACTGAAGTGGGATTTATATCCCTACTATAAATAATGTATGTAATCTCAACTACTGGAGACAGTCTTTGTATATATCTAATCTATCATTATTAAAGCGAGATTATGGCATCTTTACGCGAGACAGAGGCAAATCTGGGTCGTTAATGAAAACAGTTTATTTACATTATCCGCTGTAGCTCCTCAGGCACTTCCACTGCTCACGTTTAAGCCCTCACTCCTGCCCCGCCGTGGCCCACAGGAATACAGCACACGTGCTCAGGGCAAGCGTGAGTGGAACAGGAGCGAAAACTGAAAATAGAGAGCACGTATAATCCTTCTTGCTTTGTCATTTTCCCTTCGCATCGGAAACACAAATGTCAAATAGTCAAAGCACAAATAAAACCTCGAGGGGCATTTGGTCTTCAACCTAATGCTGACTATTAGCACTTGCTAAAAGTGACAGCGCCAAAGAAACAACTTTGGAAGCCTTTGGCATAACGTTTCCTCAGTCCCTCTCACTAAGGATGTTTGCACCAGCAGCAGAAGGCAGCTGGTACACAGGGTGATAACGCTGCAGCTGAGCTCCATCGCTTGAGTTTCAGTGGGCAGCTCAGTGACGTTTTGTAAAAATGGGCTTTGCCCAGCAGAACTGCCCGCAGCTCTGCCCTCAGAGGAAGGTTTGGCCCAGCAGCTTGGGACAGAGTCCTACAGCCAACCTGATCTGTCCCCGCTGTCAAGGACCAAAATGAAATCTGAAAATAAAACAGCTTTGGATATCTATATGGGCTCTAGGACAGAAAATAGCCACTCTGATGTATTAGCAAAGGCTCATGCATCATCATCATCACCACCATCACCAAAACAGCCACCCAGGGCTTGGGATAGCAATGCAAATCCCATGCCACAGATCTTAAAAAACAATTCTGGATAAAATAATACTTTCTCCCCTAAACAAAAGAAATAATAAGCTGCTTACAGGCAATATGCCTGAAAATAGGCAATCATATTGAAAATGACAACTCCAACAATTTTAGCAAAAAATACCCACTCTCTCAATGTACATGGTGAAACAAAACCAGCCATGTGTAATATTTTATTCCTTTAAAAACGAATTTGATGATATAATAAGGTTTGTGTCATCTCTCTTACGTCAGCACTCTATGCCTTCTCTGGAAAAAATAATTTATCTTCAGACTAACCCATGCAGGTTTAGCAAAAAGAGCTTCCAAACTGGTCCATTGTGTCCTTCAGAAAAATGCTTCACAGGATTGCCAGATTGTTTCTTATCAGGAACAAGAGAACCAAACATTAACTCTAAAAAGGTCACGTACACAGCCTGACTGGGTTCACTCTGTGTTCTTCATACAACAATCGGATGCACAGTTACCATACCTGACATTTTGTATTTTTCTCTGTATTTTTTTCCAAGAAAGAATTCTTCCTTCCAAACAACTTCTCACTACTAATTGGACATATTTATGACTCAGAAAGATTAGTAAACTACAGCCCCTTATTTTATCAATCACATAGGCAAAGCAACAACACAAGCTCCTAAGCTCCTCATTCGCCTCCTCTTTCCCTGAGATGTCAACCAACTGGTGCACTCTCAGCAGCCATCTGATCCTTCTGCTCTCCTGAAACTGCCAACAAAAAGGAAATTAATGCCAACTGTGCAGGTGATTTTGTACTGACACTTTTCCAATAGAATCCAGACTTGGACCACCAATGTGTTTCACTGGGGACATACACCCTTCATCAGATGGTTGTAATTTTCCAACAGCAACTGTCCTGAGATGCTTTCAAAATAACAAAAGCTCAGAAAGATTCTTTATTTCTTTATCGATTTTCACACCACCAATTCTTCAAGCCGGTGTTATGTTTTTAACTGTATCAATATAAAATATCCTACTTAAAGCTGTTACTTCAGTACAAATATAAACCACAATAAAATATAACCAATCTACCCAATATAAATGATCCTACTTTTAAATTATGTTAACCTGCTGTACTTCCATCTACAGTATAGTTAGTTAATATTTCTTTTCATCCCACCAGCCAAAAAGGTTAATCCTCACAGCAGCTGTTACTACTCCAGTACAGACTGAATGTGAATTTAACCTCTCCTGGATATAGCCCAATAAATTCTGTTGTTTTTCTAAGCACTTCTGTGAATTAAAATGGACGTTGGCTTGCCATCCAAACTCATGAACAGGTCTGAAGTGGCTTTTAGGCACGTCGCCAAATAACTTACCAATTCCCTTATAGGGTATAGCTCTCACTCCAGAGATCTTCCATGCAAGAATTGAAAAACAACACCTTCTCCATTTCATCAAAATTATTTTTCATTTTCTTAGCATTATTTAAATAAATTCTGCACAAAATTACACTAAAATAATATTAAGGGTTCATTTGCCCTCTGCAATACCCAATAATTTCAAGTTAGTTGTAGCAATGCAAATATGAGAAGAACATATCCTCCTGCAACCTTCCTGACATGGCCAGGATATTGAAAAGTCTGAATATTAAATTCAACCCAGAGCATGTGTTTGGATATAAGGCAGAGAAAAACAGGAATACTCCCCAGTATAAAAAAACCACAATTACAAGAAACAAATATATTTTCTCAGCTGATGCTTAACTTCATTCTAACTAAAACAAATACATGCTTTAAAGTCTTCATTTTCTCTCAGACTTCAATCACCATTTTCAAAAGTAGTATAAATTAAACTTTGATTTGGCAAAGCAACGAACAATCCACTAAAATTTAAAACAATTGGAGATCTACAGAACATAAGCACATAACTCGTATCATCCCTCCCGCAAAAATGAAAATAGGGACATGAAATCTTTCCTGTTTCGAAGGGAAGTCATGAGCCATCTTGCATTGATGGGTGGCTTTGAACATTCTAGAACTTGAAGCATTCCGGGCTCTTGGACAGAGACTTGCCTGCCGATAAGAGAATCATGGAATAATCAAGATTGGAAGAGCCCTTTAAGATCAAATTCTTTCTGTTTCACACACCCCTAAGCACAGTCTGTAAGACTGAAATACACAATGGACGATACAGACTAGCTAGAATAAATAAACGTCATGTCATAATAAACTTTCAACCCCCTGAAACAGATCCAGTTATAAAAAGTCAGTACCCCCTCTTCACAGCCATGAGAGCCGATAGGTTATGATTATTGAGTATAAAGTTAATTTCGGTTTTTTGCTTCAATACAGTTATATATTTCCCTTCCTTTATAAAAGCGTTAAAGCTTCCCGAACGCGAGGAAGACAATTCCTCACCACCCGAGGCAGCGAAGCCGTGGCCGGGCTGATGAGGCCAGTGCCCCGCACAGCACAGGTGCCTCCAGGCACCACGCAGGTGCCAGAGTAGCACAGAGAGAGCCGAGGGGGTTTAATGCACGAATTCCCACCCTGTTTCTCCCTCTCGGGCAGCCTGCCCGGGACGCGGGGCCGGGAGCTGCCCGCCCGCCCCTCACACCGGGCGGGTGCCGGCGCAGCGCGCCCACTGCTGCCCGCACCTCTCCTGACTCGCGGCAGCCGCAGGTCAACAGCGGTTTCATCGCGCACGGTGGCCTCAGTTCCACCTTTTTTCCTTCTGCTGAGACTCCCTGCTAAGGAAGGGAAGCCGCCAGCCCGCATCCCTGCTCCGTGCCCTGGGCGGCTGAGGGAACCAGCCACCCCCTGCTCCTGCCGGCGTTGTCCCACAACAGCGGAACGGGATCCCAGCCCTCAGGGAGGATCCCAACCCTCCCAGGCCCTCGCCTCCTCCTCAGCAGCGCTTTAATGGCACAAACGCGCTGGGAGCACTTGGAGCAACAACGTTCTTGCCCTTTCCCTCGGGGAAAGTGCCCGGGGACCGCGTATCTCCCTCACGCCGGGAGGAGACTCAGGGGAGACCTTATAGCAATCTACAGCTTCCTCATGAGGGGAAGCGGAGAGGCAGGCATTGATCTCTGCTCTGTGCTGACCAGTTACAGGACTCGAGGGAACAGCCTAAAGCTGCGTCAGGGGAGGTTTAGGTTGGATATCACGAAAAGGTTTTTCACCTAGAATGGCTGGACACTGGAACAGGCTCTGCAGGGCAGTGGTCACAGCACCAAGCTTGTCTGAATTCAAGAAGCGTTTGGACAACGCTGTCAGGCACATGGTGTGACCGCTGTGCAGAGCCCGGAGTTGGACTCGCCGACCCCGGTGCCTAGCCGCCCGCTCGGGATATTCCGTGACTCTGAGACTCCATTTCCCGGCGCGCCGCGGGGCGGGAAGGGGCGTGAGCGAAGATGGCGGCGCTGGGGGCGCGGGGCTCGGTGGCGCTGNGGCGGTGGGCGGCTGCCGTCCCCGTGGGGAGGGATGCGGGTCAGGGCGGGTGTGGGGCCGCGGAGGTCCCGGCGGGGGCGGGAGGAGCCGTGAGGGCAGGGGGTGACTGTGACCGTGGCCGTCCCCTCAGCGCCCGGGTAACAGCGTGTGCCCCCTCCTGCAGAGGGAAAGGCCGCCAAGCCCAAGCCCGCCTTCACGGACGAAGCCGTCCAGACGCTGCTTTACAAAATGACGGGACTCGACCTGCACAAGGTGTTCCGGCCTGTGAAAAAGGGCCTCAAGCCGCCCAGCTACAAGTTGATGACCGAAGCTCAGCTGGAAGAGGTAGGCTGCTCTGCTTCCTTCGGAAGTAAGTGTTGGTTTTAGCAAAATGCCTGTTATAGCCCATATTTCTGCCTTCTTTACTGCTGCATTTGAAAACTTTCTGGTTCCTTCACTTCGTTTCAGGTTATTTGCTAAATTAGTGTAAATCAGTGTTTCTTCACTTGAAATAGCTTGGTTTGTCCAGTTTTGTGTGATTTTGATGGGATATGGAAGGAAATCTGATCTTTTTTTCTTGAGTGACAGTTTCTCTTTATTAACCTCTTATGCTTCCTAACTGTTAAATGTCTTCATGTGATACTTAAGGTATAGCCCTGGGAATCCTTTGACTAGTTTTTTTCCTCTTCCCTCTTTTCTGACTTCATTCAGGATGACAAAGGGACCTGACTTAAGCCAGTTCTGCTGTAGCCACAATTAAAGCTATATACAAACTGTTGGTTGTGGTTTATGCTTGGGGGGAAATATACCGTGGAAAAACACCTGAAATAAACTTGGTGTTTGAAATAAACTTGGTGTTCGCAGTAGTTTATCCATCGTAGTTTTGGAACTTCCTCCAGCATTTTGTCCGGGTTTCAGTAGTAGTAAATTGTTGATATGAAATTCACCTACCTAGAGGTGGAATTAGTGTCTCATTTTTTCTCAACTGCAGAAGAAAAAACCCAAGCTTCTCTCAATGAAAATATTTATCCCCAAATTGTATGTTATCTTTGCAGTAGGATGATATTTTTAATTGTAAAATTAAGCTACTTTTTTTTCCTCTACAAGGCCACAAGAAAAGCCATTGAGGAAGCTAAAGCAAAACTAATAATGCCCCCTGTTTTGAATGAACGAGAGCCAATTGATGATGTCTTAGCAGAAGACAAAGTCCTTGAAGGAACTGAAACTGCAAAATACGTGTTTACAGATTTAAGTTATTCCATTCCACATCGTGTAAGTAATGTGATTAACAGTATTAATGTGTTTTCAAAATAAGCTTTAATGAAAATGTAGATAGAGCAGTTTGCAAAAAGGCCAAGGAGTTGAAAATTTAGTCTCGTACAAGGCAATAGAGAAAAAAGTATTTCTCAATACTTGCTTCTAACTGATAATTGTAAATTGCATTCCCCCAGGCATGGGGCAAAGCTGTGTGGTAGGTAGTTAATTATTTTAGAAGCAGATGCTTGTGATACGCTAGGAGTGCTGAGTTCTTCCATACTCCTAGAAGCTTTCTGTAGAATTGGATTGCTTTGTAAGATGGAGCTACTTCACAGTTGCAAAGATCTGCTGGAAACCTGTGAAAATGATTAATGAATTCCCAGGAAAGATGAAAAGAAATAGTTGTCTAATGGAATTGGGAGTATAGGGATAAAGTTTCCTTTGTGTAATGAAACATCTTGATTGTCTTTAAGTACCAGTAATAAGAGGCTGGAAAAATTCTTAACAAAGTTATGATTCTAAGAAGTCTTCATGGTTCAAATGTGCATGTAGTGATGATCCTGTGAAATGAACTGCCTAGTCTTCTATCTATTACGCTGAGAGCTTTCTCCAGGAACCTGCTATTTATTCTCCTGCTGCACCATATTGGAAACTTTCCTGTCAAACAAACTTTCCCATTTGCCACCCTAAATCAATTATGCTTGTGACCAGATCTGAGTATGTTGTTTAATTTGTTGTATTTTTTGCCTTGCATTTGCCCTTACTTGATTCTAGCACCTACCTCTGGAAAAAAAGTATAAAAGTGCATGACACTTGAATTCCTCATTTTGTAGGGATTATCAAATGATAAAATCAGGCTAACTCCCTGTCTGGGTATGAGTTATGTTATCTCTAAACTTCCCAGAGCTGTACCTTTTAGTGTTGGCACGTGCACAGTTGTCATACAGTAAAACTGAGGTGCAAAGGCAGCACTTAATTAGCAGGTAGCAAGGCAGAAATGATGAATCTAGCACATGGCAACAGTCAGTTAAAAACTGGTGTCATTAGGGTGAGTTTAGGTATAGAAGGACTTTGACAAGTGAGATCTTTTTTTAGAATGGTTCTGGCTATGAAGAGAGAAGGCTTTGGGAGATAATGGTTGGTTTTTACCTCATTTCCAGGAACGTTTCATTGTAGTTAGAGAACCCAATGGGGTGTTACGCAAAGCGACCTGGGAGGAACGAGACAGGATGATACAGATATTCTTCCCAAAGGAAGGGCGCAGAGTGATTCCCCCCACGTTATTCAAGGATGAGAACCTTGGGGTAAGCTCCTCCTGGCTTTGAAACTGATCACTTTTACTTCATTGCAGTCTGATAGTGAAACTGTGTTCTTTGGGCAGAGTAACTCTGAAGAGGCTATTCTGCATGTGTGTGTTTAGCTGCTTGAATTCTGTTTTGAACAATTGCCTTTCATTGTAACTTGGTTAAAATACTTGAAACAAAGTTCCAGGTTAGGGCCAGGTAAATCCTGGGTAGGTGTAAATACGGTGTCATACTAGAAACAATTGTACATTTAATCTGAAAATGTGAACTGGTGTTTCAGAATCAAAAATCAAGAAACATTACATTAAATGTCATCAAGGCAGTTACTGTACTTCTGTCCATTTTGTCTTTTGATGAAGGGGTTACTCACTGCAAGTGTTGCCCAGAACAGAGTGCTGTGGCTGCTGTTTTGATTTTGGAGAGTTGGGATGGTGCGATTACATAATCTACTCCTGAATTTGAACTGTTGTTTCAGACTGTATTCCAGCAAGATCGTCATGAAGATGTCCTTAACATGTGCATTGCTCAGTTTGAGCCAGATTCACCTGACTATATCAGAGTGAGTTCACTTTTCATTTTTCTAGCAAAAAAAAAAAAAACTAGCGGAGAATTGTAGGGTTTATTTTGTAAACAAAAATACTATCTGGGGATCGAAGGTGTTGGTCATATGTGCTGTAATTTTCCCACATAGATTATCCTTGTGATGCGTTTTGGGGTTTATTTTTATGCAGAAAAGTAAAACAGGATTTTGTACAAGTAATTTTCACCAGCCTAGAAAGGTACTGCACATGCAAATAAAGTCTTTATACAGGTACTTTTGGTATCAAACCAGAACTGATGATAACACGTGTCAGGGGCTACGAGCAGAGTTGTGCTGCTGAAGTCACACTAACTGCTGTCTTAGGAGCTGGCAGGACCAGGCAGGAATTGACAGTGCATTTTGAGAGAGACCACTGTGCACAAAGTATTATTTTTGACAAAGACCAGCTACAAAAATGTAGTTCTAGCAGAATAAAATTAGTTGGTATAGCTGCTGGTAAATGTTAGTCTATACTTGCTTTTAAAACGTTTACTTCTCTTTAAACTGTAATACTCAGTGATTTCAGAAACTATAACTTCTATTAGGTGATTTTTCAAGTAACTTTTTTTCAAAGTAAAGTTTCACCCCTTTGCTCTAGCATTTTTCTCCTGAAAGAATAGATGCAACTTGACAGCAGTGTGGTGAAAGTTAAGAGCTTATGTCCCTCCCTCCCGAAATGTTCAGGACAGAGATAGGATTTAGCTTCCTTTTACCATAAGGATGTCTATGGGACTCGGCTAGTGTTACCTTGAATTATAACACGCATAACGCTTCAGCATGGTTTAGCATGTGGCTTACTCCTGCACCTTGGGGAAATGAAAAAGATTAAAAACTCTGTGAGAGGTACAGGGAGAAAACTGTAAATGAAACAAAACCTTGTGTGTGTGCAGGTTCATCACCGCACTTACGAGGACATTGAGAAACACGCCAAGTATGACCTGCTCCGCTCAACGAGGCACTTTGGGGGCATGGTGTGGTATCTGGTCAACAGAAAGAAGACAGATGGCTTACTTATAGATATGATCAACAGAGACTTGTAAGTACAGTTTGTCACTTAGTAATCCTGCTTAGCCTTAGAACAAGTACAGCTGTTTGAAAATAAAAACAGTATTTCTGTCAGATGTAGAAAAGTTTTCATTTGCATGACATTTTAGGCCAGCTCTAGCTGTTAGCTGTATAGGTACTGTTAGCTATACAGGAGCACCAGTAACAGTCCAGGAAGTTACTGGGTATTATATTAGATTTCTGCAGAAATTAGCCTTCTGTAGTTGTTGGGTTTTTATTTTTGTTTCCCATGTAATTGTCAGAACGCTTCCAGCTCTGAGCACTGCTGATCTTAAAGCCTAACATGTCTGTACTGAGCTCAGTTTTGGCTTATAAGGTTGATACACTTTGGGTTTTAGAGCAGTTCCTAAGTAGCTTAGGAACACGTAGATAAGGTTTCAGTTTAAATGGATGGATTTCTATAAAACATGGTGCTAAATTTATTCAAAGTTCCCAGAAGCGAACCATATTGAATCGTTTAAAATGTCACTAGACTGGGGAGAAATTTGTACAATCAGAACTTCAGGTTGTAGTACTGGTGGCATTTATTTCTTCTTGGAACAGGTGGCCAGATCTTGCTTTCAAACCTGAGCATATGGAGAAATCAGGAAGGTTCCTGTTTTAGAATCAAATTGTTAAAGGGAAATTGACGTATCTGGACAATTTAAATGAGCAGAGTTTGGAATGTCTTTCTCTGCCACACACTTCAGTAGTTTTAAATTCAGCTGAGAGCTCTGTGTCACAGGATTTCTAAGGCTACTTCTGTAAAACATACTGGTCATTGCAGTCTGTGTTAGAAAGGTCCCCTCTGGTGGAACAGTTGTTTTACTAAACACTCATTATTGGGTAATTAATTGTATTTTCAGAGAGATGTCAGCTGTATTACTGCTGAGCAGGCCAGCAGGCCTCAGCTGCAGGAGGGATAGAATTAGGTCCCTTGCCTGGTGCTCTGTGGTGTTTGGGGGCTTCTGGCCCTCCTTCTCATGAAGGGGCTGGCACTCCAACAGGGGGTGGTGGGATGCCTGGTCACTTGTGTATTCCAGGGACTGGATCCTCAGTGGAAGGAGCAGTTTGACAGCCTGTGCTGTGCAAAGTACATTACAAAATACACTTTCTCTGAATACTCTGAAGAGAAAGCGATTGCTAAAATGAGCCTTTATTTGTTTAGGCTGGAGGATGCCACAAGTTTAATTACACTGTATCATATGCTTCATCCTGAATGTCAGTCAGCAAAAGAAGCTAAAGAAGGGAAACTTCAAGGAGTAGATCTGATCAAGGTAAGCTTTTCTGCTTTAAACTACTTAACCTACGGAAGAGAACTTTTAACCAGCAGAACCTCATTTAGTAGTCTAAATTTCTCCTTACCTTAAGAAGCAGATATTTAACCAGAACTGTTGCACATGCCGTGCTGGGTTTTTTGTTAAACATATGTATATGTATAGCTGCACCAGGATTTCAGTTGTAGGTGACTGATCTGCCACTGGCATGATGAAATTTCATTATGCAACTCTACTGTTACCTGTACATTAACCTCTCTCCTGCCACGGTTGCAGGTATTTGTGAAAACTGAATCCCAGAGAGAAGGTTATATCCAGCTGGCCCTGCAGGCTTATGAAGAAGCAATGGCTACTTCTTCAGCTTCATGATAAGTTTTAAGTCTGTTTATAAATATTTTCTGTACAGGATTCCACAATAAATACTTGAATTTGACTGCTACAGAATGTATTTTTCTTTACTAAAATACATGTGAATCACTACAACAGTTTATTTTGAAAAGTTCTGCAAGTGAACGCAGAGCACCCATCATGACTTGTTTTCGTTGACACTGTACCTTCAGTTTAATTTTTTTACTGTTACATCTTTAATCTAAGGAATTGCCCACGGTGCATTTTACTTACTGAGGGAAGTGCAGGGTGTGGACAGCTTCATTTAGGAAAGGCTGTAGCAAACACCACTTCTAACCCTTAACCTGTATCACTGCTCAGTTGGAGCTTTTAGCTAGAAGTGAAGTCTGAAAGAGTAACTGAGCTGATACTGATGGGTACCAGATACAAGCTAAGTAGCACAGTGAAAACATAACCACATACCTCAGTGCATATGCTGAGAAAAGTCAGGTTAAAATACTAATGTTCAGCTACTACGCTCCTGTTTCACAGATTTGTAATACACTCTATTGAAAGCTGGGTTCTTAAGAATGCTACTATTCTTAGTAAATATTACTAGTACATGGAGAACTGAGGAGTAGAATGTTTAAAAGGATTTATTGAATTGCTTGCTAAATGAAAACATTTTTTAGCATGTTCTGGAGCAGGCCTACATCTTGAATTTCAACGTACTGGAAGCTGATTCTCTTTGTACAGTTGCTGGGTCTGTACTTCCTTCTACATGTACATGGTCCACTTGTAATATAAAAATCAAAATAACTTGGAGCACATAGTCCACAGAACTTCATTCCTCTGGTTTTGACCAAATTATTTCCTGATTTGGTCATCTAAAAAAGGATGTTCACTCATCTAAGATCTCTTCATCCAGATTGATATCTGTGGTATCAATATCCTCCAAATCCAAGTTATCTAAGTCATCTTCCAAGTCCAGCAGTGTCTAGGGAGAGAAAAGACTGGATGAAGGGGATACCGCTATGGTTATGGTTATGTGTTAGGCAGCTTATGGGATGAATGGCTCTGTAGGATGTATCTTGCACACCCTGCAAACCCCGGCTAAGGCACTCCTGGGGAGCACGAGTGCTAAAAGAAGCTGGAGAGAGCAGCTGTTTGCGTGGTAGGCAAGCATCTTCCACCACTGCAGCTTTTTACCATGTTCTGAGCAGCTGTGTTTGAACTTCACCCCTGTAACTCCCCCCGCCTGCTGAATGGTCTCTGTTACTGTGTGCAGTGTCTGCATACACGGGGCAGGGTTCTGAGCACTGTTCTGGGACTGCTGGAGTGATGTTTTCCAGTAGCTTTGTTAAATCACACTAATTAAAGTCTTTAATGTAAAATTAATTGAGCGCTTGTACTTCCCCTCATAAAACCATTTTGGTACCTTTTCATCTCTTGCTGGAAGGGTATCAGAATTCTGCACAACTGTCTTCATCACTTCTTGTTTAGGAGAGGGAACTGGTTCTTCAGCCTTCTTCTAATGGCAAAGAAATTCCTTTAGTTTTTTTCAATTTATATTCTTTCAGCAAAAGCAGGTAAACAACAGCAGACCTACAATGCCCCTTTCCCAGTGGTTCTCTTTCAGTTGCCCTCAGTTATTCTTGAGCCACATCTTCACTGTCAGAAAGGATTCTAGTCCTCACTCCACTGGAGACTATTTCCCTCCCCAATTTATTTGAAGCAGTTGATGAGGGGACTGAAAATGAGAACAACCTTCAGAAAGTACCAGTTCATTTCAAATACTGAAGTGCTGTTAGTGATTTTCAATGTCCTCAGCAGGAGAGATGAAGTTAGTTGAGACTGACAGCAAATGTTAGTAGCTGCTGGGCTTTGTGTTCCATATCCTGTAACAGTTTAACACTTCATCTTCTCACTTCACTACTGCACAAGTTTTATATTAAGATAATTCATCAGTTAGTACTATTTTTGAAGCAATACTACTATTCAATTAACTGTATTGAATTACAGAATTAATCTGTCTCCTACAAGCTGTCCCATATTTAGCTGTAAGAGACAACTGGGGTTTAGGGGTTCCATGCAAGCATGAGCTGAATGCAAAGATCACTGACATCTTGTTTTCAGCTTCTATGGCAAGCTAGTTCTCATAAGTTTCAGGTAGCCCTGACACTGTTGTTTAACAAATGTGCAGACAAGTCTGATTTTGCTTTAATGATATTTCCTTTGATACACAAGAGGCAAAGAGTCACTACAGAGGCTTGAAAGTAACCTAACTTTGTTAGGTTACTTTGTTGGATGTTGCAAACTATGCTTTGTAGTGCATCTCCTACGAAGAAAAAAATACATACAGTGGAGAGGTGTAGCTTTTCTGTTTCTGCTTTGGTTTCCAGTGCAGTTTTGATTTTAGATGTTTATAGCCTCAAAGAGCTGTGCCAACATCACTGCCTTTAAGAAACCCTCACATTACAATTTTCATATACAAATGTAAAGTGTATTTGAGCAAAATTTGAAGTTGTCATCTTCTGCTAAGGCTCTGAAAAGCTTTAAGTGTTTCTTTCAATCTGTGTGCTTATACCTTGTACTTGTCCTATTTTCTGCATAGTAATTGGACAACTGAGGTAGTAAAAAATGAGTTTTTTACTTCAGATATTGATTAGAACCTATGTTCAAGTACCTGAGCAGGATTCCTGGTCAGTTAGTTATGGGTTAGTGTTACTCCATAACCATGCAGCACACTAGCAAAGAACACAGAGCACTTTTCACTGCTGTAATATGCAAGAGTTTCCATTTCCAGCTACTGAGCTTTTAGAAAACCAGTTGCAGTCGAGGCAGTGATTGTAAATGCAATTGGTGTTATTTTTCTGTAGGATGAAATCAATGGTAAGACTCTACAATTACACTACCAAGGGTAACCCAAGGTAAGGAAGCACACAAATAATTTCACAGTCAAGAAACTGTTAGTAGGTACAGACATAGATTAAGAAGAATCTGAGGCAAAAGAACATGAAACCAACTGCAGCACTTACAGTCAAGGTAATAAAAGCAATAATTTGTCCATTACTGGTGAAATATTCTCCAGGGTAGATGTTACTGTAAGACAGCAAAGTTCTCACTTAGATTCATCACTCAGTAGTTACACTGACCTGAGATGTCATTATTCCAGAAGGCTCAAATCCTTTTGCTTCTTCAAGTAAGTTTCTTTCTTCATTTGGCTAAAAGTCAAAAAACCCCAGACACATTTAAGTGTTGCACTGAGGTGCTTAGAGCTGATTGTACACAGCACCAAATGTTTTTGTTCTAGAGACAGTAAAACCTTATACTTACAGTGACAAGGGGGTATTCCCTGGCTGGCCTCAAGTCAGCAAGACTTTGCTTAACGTACTCTTCAGCAACAAAAGCTTCCTTTAATCCAGGGAAAAGATTTTCATATTCTGTAGGATCAGCAAGAGACTC
This sequence comes from Rhagologus leucostigma, assembly GCA_013397725.1. Lineage (NCBI taxonomy): Eukaryota > Metazoa > Chordata > Aves > Passeriformes > Rhagologus > Rhagologus leucostigma. The sequence continues at coordinate 467,942 of VZTD01003481.1, forward strand.
AGCAGCTTTTTGATTGACTTTAGAGAGGTTCTCCCGCCAGAGTTTAACAACCCTGGAGATGCAAACCAGATTTGTTATGCACAGCTCATTTTGACAACACAATTCACGCTCTGCATATGCTTAGAAATTACCTTGAAACTTGGCTTGGCAAATATGTCCGTGCAAGAAAAGCAGCTTCAGGGAGACGCCCAGTTTTAATCAGGAGTTCCAAACATGAATCAAGCCTAAAAGATTTCAAAATGTGATTTTAACCAGTAAACCTAATAAAGACAAATTCTTGTATTAGTTTAGCTGTTTATTATATTACATTAACTTAAAAGTGCTTTCATTTCAGATTTTAAATCTAGCAGTCACCATAAAATAGAATGAGCTTTCCTGAGAAGGACCAGTGCCCATCTTTCTCCATGAAGTTTAAATGTAGCTATAGTAAACCACTTGAAGAACCTGAGGGTTTTGGCACTTGGGAATGCAGAGCAGAACAATCAGAATCTCGTTTGCTACTTACTTTCCCTGCAGGAAGTAGCTCATAAAAGCCACATTATTCTTGCCATCTTTTTCTGCACCTTCGGCTAACTTGTTCACCATGTTGGCGTTTCCTGAAGCTGTGGCCAGGAGCAGCAGTCCTCCATAGTCTTGTGCGTGGTGGAGACACTCCTGGGCTAAGCCAAACTGGCATTTACTAATGGCAAGCTCTGCAAGTTGCTTCCACTTCTGTTCTGACTGATTGTACAAAAAGGGGAGAAGGAGGGAAAGAGAAAAACAAACCACTCATGTTTCTGAACAGCATGTAAAGGTTGTCAGAGTGCTCAGATGGAAATATAAGTTTACTTGTGAAGGTGCTGTATCCCATGACTATACTTGTCTTCCCTTTGAGGTACTGTGATTATTGTAGCTCCCCAGCATGACACAGTGAGTGCTAAAAGAGATGCCTACACATAACGTTACATAAAAATGAACAGCTTCTCAGTAAACATGGAGGGGGGAGGTAGGCATACCTTTGGAAATTTAACTATAACAATCTCTTAAAACTCCCAAGTTCAATTCCCTTTCAGAATGCTGAAAGGCATTTGTGTCTGTGACTAAGTTAACATTCCCTATAAATAACTTCGTTATTTTACAGTAGGAACAATGAGATTGATTTTCTGCATAATAATGATGGGACAAATCACTGCCAGTCAGTTTTTCTAGTGCAGCTCTCTAGTTTGCCAAGGCTGGAACAAAGGTCTGAAGGCTTCAGCCCTGTCTTTCCTCCTCTCACTGTTAACTATCAGAGATTAAAGCTTGGTTTTCAGCTCAAGTTTTGTATTCTCCCAGAGTTCCTGTAGCTTTCTGAGAAAACAACATTCTTTGTCCCCATCCCACAGCTGAGATTCCTTTGAATAACAGGCAGAAGAAAGGAGTTGGAGGCATTTCATTTGTGTTTAGGGAGTTGTACTGCATCCCCACATACCACTGCCTTTTCTTATAGGGCTTCTCAGATTCATGCTAATACTCAGGATCCAGGATGAATCACCCAAATTTATAGAATTACCTCTGCTTCCACTGCAAGCTGATAGGCTATTTTTAATTCTCCAAGTTGAAGAGCAAGTTCAAAACGATGCTCTGGATCTGTAGATACTGCAAGAGCTTGTTGTTTGAAGCCCTAAAATAAAAATTTGACAGTGAAGCTGGGACCTGTCAGGTCAAACATAATCCTGAACACTTTAACAAAACCACTCTGAACAGAAGGTTACAGTGTTCTCAAACAAATAGGGATAATTAACAAGAGTTAATGCTCCAGATAATATGACTGGGTTTTGCCTAGCAAACTCAATTAAGAATGTGAATAAACTGATTTTTCTAGTTTGATAACTAAGAAGTAGTTTTCTTGCCTGTTTTTCAAGAAAATGCGCGACTCTGGTTCTCTGTTCTTTTGGAATTGTGGGAAGAACTTTGTCAGCCATGCCGAAATCTCTTCTCATCACAGCAGTTTGATATTCAAGCACTGAGACCAGCAAAGAGTAACTGACAATGTTTAGCTCTTTATCGCCCAAATACAGTCTGTTGTCCTTAGGGATATACCCCAGGAGATACATTGTTCTGAAACAAAACAAAGAACACTCGGCTTCAATAGATCCACTACACAACAGTCTGTAAAAAAAGATTCCAGTAGTTCTTATGGTAGCAAGAATACTCCCATAAAATACTCTACTTTTACCAGATGTACACTTTCACACAGCACTGTTCATCCCTCCACAACTGCACTGCTGCCTCAGACATCCAACCTGTTCTACCTATCTTGCTAAAGCAAGGCACAGCAAGCAGCTGACAGGGTTCATCTTGAACTCCCTTCACTGAGAGAACCTTTAACACTTTAACTGGAAGCAGCAACTCACCTGTCTAAGTGGGCAATGGTGACAATCTCTCCTCCAACATAGTAGTTGAGTCTGTTCACAGAACTGGTGTAAATAAAGCAGTCACCAACCCACAGACCTGTTTTCACAATCTCCTGAATCTCACCAAGAACCTGCAAAGCAAATTTTGGTTAATTAGATACATAAAAAGGTACTTCTAGGTAGCAGAAAGACTATTGCAATTTAAAATCTAATCCTATATTCTATACTTAAGTAAATAGTTGGGCAAGTTGCAAATATAAGCTTAGATATAGATTAGAAGTACATAAACGATCATTTAGTTTTATGTAAATGCTACCCTAATTCTTAACTAAGCCAATTATAAATCTAGGAAACAAGCACCAAACTAAGCATTAAGCAAGACAATCAAAGGTAACTTTCCTCCTGAAATTTTGATTTCTGACATTTCACAGCATGAGGCTTTTTCACTTCTCAAACTTGAATAACATTTCAAAACTTGGGAATTGTAGAAAAAAAACTTAAGCTATGACCCAAAAGTGTGTTTTAAAAATAATCTCTGTAACTCTCAGATGAAGAAAAATGCAGGCATCAAGGTCTATTATGCTGGGATTCAGACAGGGATACACTCCCCAGGAATCCCCAAAAAATGATTACGGGTTCCTCAGGCAGATGCACAGTGTGTGATACTAAATTGGCTGGAAACTAAAATTTAAATTGCACTACGTTAAGGACTAAGTTTGCTGCACTCTCTTGCTTCTACCATCTCTAATCTTATTCCACTTTTTAAATAGAAGGTACCTCAAAAGCATCTTCAATTCCATCTTCAGTGACACCTTCATGTGTTTCTTGGGCTGCTGCAACCTTTTCTGACAGGTATTTGAGAATGAAGAATGACTCTTCTGTAGCAATGCACACAAGCTCACCCGAGTCAGACCAGAAAATCTGTATCATCAGAATCAACAGTGGCAGTGTTAGACACCCCAGGCTAAGAAGGGCGATGTGGAAATTAAGGGTAAAACACACTAACTCTAGCAGCTTAGGACTGAGAGGCCAACAAATACAGGAATTTTTTTTCCCTTTCTGCTACACAACTGTGATAAACTTAACTTATTACTTTATTATTGACAGCTTGGCTTCATGCAAGAAAATCAGTTTAGTAAAAAAAATATAAATTAGTTAACACAGACAGGTAAATAACTTCAGTCCCATGTAGAAACTTACGTGTTTGGGCTGGATTTCAATTCTGCGAATCAGTTCTGTGTTCTCCCAGTCATAGAATGCCAAGCCATTGACAGATCTGACTCCCAACAGAAAGCCACCATAGATGCCTGCAAGAAAATAAAGGTGGAAGAAATCCACATTGTGCAAAAACCACACCAACATATCTATTTCTAAAGTACTTACCTTCTGCTCCAAAATCAGGTTTGAAAGACTTCTTCTCTTTGAAATTTTTAAATATCTTTACAACACTGTTGCTCTCCCTGATTGCATATCTAAATAAAGATTAAATTGAAGAAAAACCAAAACAATTATTCTGTTTCCAAAGTAGTAAATTACTAAATCATAAGCTGCTACAAAACAACTGCATTTGAGTTATCTTCTAAAACTAACAGAGTGCTAAAAATTCAAACTTTTAAACAGGACAATTAATTATTGGAAGTTCATTTTACATGCATGTTTCGGTCTTCATGGTCTGAAAACTAAACTAAAGTAGCAGCAGCAAATGTAATACAAAGGAAAATATGTGCAAAACTTACTCTGAAGAGTCATGTGCCCACACAAACTCCTGTGCAGAACCAAAGCTCTTGTTCCTCAGAGCCATGGCTGTGTAGATGATGTATTCACCATCACCACACACCACCACAAACCTGGGGCAGAAGAAAGAGGCATTTGTCAGATATCTGTGTTCAGTTCAACAGGCAGCAGCAAGAAGGCAAATTGTCTGTAAAGGTAAAGGCTCCCATGCCCAAGGTAATCACTGCAAACACAGGCAGAGCATGAGCTTTACATATTCCTAAGTTTTCATGGAACTGCATTTCCTTCCTGCATCATGTTCCTTCTGCTCTCCACTGAGCAGCTCTTGTACCTTGTGCCCCTTTTATTTTAGCTTGTTAACAAAAAACCCGCAACCAATTCAAGAGAAGTGATAAAAGAATGTATTACCGTCCGTTAGGGTTATGCTGAATTGTCTGAGGATAGATTTCACAGCTGCCCATATCCTTCACAGCCAGTGGCAACCTCTCTCCATCTTTGATTTCAGCATCTCCCATAGCTTTCAAGTTAGCCTGCTGGACTTCAGAATGTTTAGCCCAAATAATTTTTCCATTTGCATCCATGGACATGGCAGGTTCTTCACGACCAAGCTAGAAAGTAAGGAAGTAAGAAGTTAGGCTATGGAAAAAATAAATTGTTGATTTTCTTTTCAGTTGAAAATATCAAGTGAAATAGCCAATCTCTATCAAAAAATGCCAATTAAAATGCCAATATTTCAGTATTCTACATATTATCCTAGAATCAGATATCAGTTGTTTTTCACACAGGACAGTGATGACTCACAATTTCTCATTTCAAACCATTAATTGTACCTTAACAATAATGCTGCCTTCATCATATCCCAAAGCCACATTATTGGAGCCTCTCAAGCTGGCCACACACCACACCCTCTCCATGCCATAGTTCAGGGTGCTCTCCAGGCGGTAAGTGCTGGAGTGCCAAATGCGCACCGTTCCTAGGGAAAAACAAACGGATGGATCCTTTCATCTCTCCTCAGTGTGAGGCAGCACGTGTGCAGCCACACCACCACAAGAGTTCTCCCCTAAGTTCTCTTCCTGCCCTTTATACATCAGAAACTACAAAATTACCGTCTTCAGAGCCAGTGATGATGATGGGCAGCTCTGGATGGAAGCTGACACATGACACGTTCTGAGCGTGTCCTTCCAGTGTTTGGACACAGGTTTTATTCTGAAAAAAAGAGAGAGAACACAGTGTTACACTTTAACCTTTATTTCTTAAAAAAAAATCTCCCCCAAATCCAAAAGAGATCTGAAAACATATTTCTACAGATTTCCAAGATGGTCAAACAACAGCACTAAGCTATTAAAAACTGTGATTGTATTAAATTGTACCTCCTGCCCAGAAGAAAATATTTATTTCCCTTGACAGAGGCCTTTTCCTCTATTTTCAGATCTGTTAATGCCTAGAAAATATGCTTTCTCAGAGCTGCATAGCACAACAGCTTAAAGCAAGATAGAAAGCTGAGTTCACTGCAAAAAAATCGTAACAGAACATTGCATTACAGGTGAAAACACATCTAATTTAGGTATTTGGTAAGAATGTTCATTCACACAGTTGTGAAAGAGAGGCTACTCAGCTTGAGATAACTAAGATTGGAGTACGTATCTGGACTCTCCAGCTGTACATGGTGGCAAAGTTTCAAGCACTGTTGTGTAATATTCATTACTGCAGTGAATGCTTAAATTAACAGTGCCAGCTTCAACTTCTGGGCCTGGAATTACTCTGGGGCAATAAGTTTTAACAGCCAGAAAGCACCACCTAACAACTTTTGTCTTGCCCTTCTGGCCATTCAGATACTTGTACACAGGAAGAACTGATGAGTTCTAGGCTGCAGCAACAGAACTGAATCCCTGGATTAGATCTCTCTTTCCTGTAGAGCATTCAAACAGGGCACCTCATGACTCCTGCCAAGTAGAAGCACATGCATGTGTGTGCATGCAACACCTGGAACTGTGCCACTGTGCACAAGATGAAAATGGAGAGAGGGAAAGCAATAAAGAATGAAGGAAAAAAATAAAACAAGTGAAAGAATGGAAAGAGTTGATACATGAGCAATATTTACACTTGAACATAGAAGAGGAACAGCTTAATCCGTAAACATGAAGCCTAAAAGGCAGGGATCTCACAAGAAAAAAATCTAATGCTAACAACAGAAACTTGATACCAAATGCAGCAGCCTGCAAAGGCTCCTGAACAGTTGGGCACACACCTGGTAGTCCCAGATCTTCACCAGCCGGTCATCTGCCCCAGAAATGAGGTATGGCTTGTCCCCACCACTGTAATAGTCAATGCAGTTTACTCCTTTCTCGTGGCCTTCCAAGGTGAAGTTGGGAGATGATGATCCGAGCTGCCACACCTTGCCAGAAAAGACCCAACAAAACACAACCACGTGTACTTAGCGACCTTTTGTGTCCAGGTCAGCCTTGGCAAACACAGCAGGTATCCAGAGGTACTTTACAAGCCCAAAGAGAAATACAGAATTTCAAAGACACGGTTGTCTTCTTAGGTAAAAAACCTTAACAACTGCTCAGCAAACTACCAGTCCTTCCCCCAATGAACACAAATAACACGCTGAATTGCCCATGCTCTGCTCATACCTCTATGAAATTGGTTTCTTTAAATGTTTTTTTAAGGACATGAAACCATATAAAGCGCTGCCTTTAAGAAATAGTATCTGTTAAAATTAACTAATTATTATCATACACGAGTTCCTCCAACTGTGCCCTGAATTTTAATTTTTCCAGTTACATTAAAGGAATATCAAATCTCATGTTAAATGAGGATACAAAAGGAAGCAAGTCAAGTGTAGCTATACTACTGTTTTCTCATGTTTATCACATTAAATAAACATCCCAACAACTGTGGACATATGGAATCAGTGGAGGCTTTTTACAGCCAATATACTGATAATGTACAGGAAATGTGAGGAAGTGTCACTGCTCAGTGGCTGCAAATCTGTAGTCACAGATATTTAGTTACAGCTTCACAGCAAATGAGACCACGAGAAGGCTGAAGGCATCTTTAGAAACAATTCCATGCACAGACAGCCAAGGACATGAAAGTAATGGGAGAGACACCTTTACGAGGGTTTAGTTTTTTCTTTTTAATGCACAGTTGAAGTCTTTATTCACTATATAGTTTCAGTACTCCCAAACCGCCCACTGACAGTATAACCATCACTCCTCTCCAATATTTCTGTGTAGTCCAAATGGAGATAACAGCACATAAAGAGTTTAAAGAACTACTTTCCAATGATTAGAGGCAACAGGTAATCTGGTAAATTTATTGAATTACTTAGCAGGTGCCTGGACCACTGTCCAGGTCTTTGTTCAGTCACAGTTCTACTACTGCACCTGCTTTTAAGGCCCATCATCCATACAGGATTATTCGTTTGTGTACACTGACAATCACTTAATGACTAAAAAACCCAAATATAGTTTCTCTACCTTAATTGTCCTATCCAAAGAGGCACTGGCAAACTGATTATTGTCTTTTGGGTTTATGACAATCTGCATGACGTAATGGGTGTGTCCTTCAAAGACCTGAGAACAAGACCATTTTTTATCCCAGTCCCAGAGTTTAATCAGCATGTCATCTGAAAAAAACCACAAACAACAAACAACCAAGCTTCAGTGAGTGATAACTACCTTCTTAAACTGCATAATCCTCCATAATTCATGTTAAAGGCTGGAAAGGAGGCACTGCTAATAACCTGTTTTCATCTGTAGGACTACCAGTCCTTGCAGAAGGACCACAGGTAATAAAAGTTTCTCCAAAAGGTTGTCCAGTAAAGTGGTGAAATACATTTGTCTTTAAAAAGGAGGTTAAGAATCAAGGTATTGAATTTTTAATCTTAAAACAGTGGGCAGACATTAAGCAATTGGCCCTGTGCTTTGTTCTGCAGCACCTGCTCTGGTGAGTGCTAAGGATGAGGAAGCAGAGACAGCCAAGATGGGTCCTTAAGTACCTTCAACAGCAAAACACAGAAATACACTGTGCCCCTGACTCACAGAGCTCTCTGCAGTCCTGCACACACTACATTAGTAAGGTTTCCAGGAAGGAAAAGGACTGAGCAGCACAATCTAAGTGTTCTTGGGCAAGGTCTGATGGGACACTGGGGTCTTCCACACCTCAGTAACATAGATCACCTCAAAGAACAGAGAACTCACTGGTATTTTGGAAAAAAAAAGATGAAAGTTACACGTTGCTTTCAAGTCAAGATTCCCAGCTAAAAACTTACTCCAAACTACTATGAAATTTTTTAAAAAACAGAACTTGAGCTGTATTTGAGAGTTTGCCACGCTAATTAGCACACATATGAATGTTTCCTCTGGCAGATATTAAGAGAGAAGGCTCTTTGCTCTTCTCTGACAAGAACATAAGCCATTATACTTCAAATTGTAAATGCAGTTGATATTTCATTAAAGAAACATGAATGCATCTAGCAAAGAAACAACAAAATGACAACTGCATATTGGCTACTTGCTCAAGGAATCCCGAGTCTTCCCAAGAAGACTTGTGATCCCTCACTGCACAGAAAACAGGATCCTGAAAATAGCTGGGTATTGAATATGAAAATATCCCAAAGGACTCACCACTGCTTGTCAGGATGAAGGGCTGCGTGGGGTGCACAGCAATGCACCGGATGTAGTCGGAATGGGCTTCAAACATGTGAACTCTTTCCAGGGTGTTGTAATTAAAAACTCTGATCTGCATGTCATCCTAGGAAAGGGAAGAAAAGCCACACGAAAATAAGCCTCTTGTGCAGTGCACCTTCTATGCAGTGCAGGGGAGGTAGGAAAAAACATTCCACCACTGAAGACAACCAAATGTTTAAGGAATTTTGTTTGCTAATGATACAAATTGTACTTGGGATTCAGAAGGCTATAAATTACACATTGCTGTTCCAAGTCATTTATGAAATGGAAAAAACTTCAACCAAATTTTCTTTTTTACAAGTAACTGGGTCATGGTAGCATAAGATAATAAAATGAAATTTCTACTCTGTGTACAGGGCAGAAGACTAGGAAATGAAAGTTGAGACAAAAATATTTAGGCATTACCTTAATTTAGCCAAAAAATATTCACTCCATAAAGAAAACCGTGTTACCAAGATCAGAATACAACTATTCCTCTCAAGGTAGATTCACTGAATAAAAGCAGACATTTTTTTCCACAGGTGAGCAAAACTAAAAGATTTATTTTTAATATAATCAAGAAAAAAAGGTAGAAAGCAACTTCTAATTCATCTTACCTAGGACTGTTAATAGTTTCCTCTTAGTTAAAGGAGCACCAATAACACTGAGTCAGAACTGTGTGCTGAGTATGTTCCAGTTGGCAGTAAAAGCTGAACTACATCTACCTGGCATCACCTGCAGAGTTAGTCATATTAGCAGGTTGCTCTCTTTTGAAATGAAAATTTAAGCTTCTAAGCTTCCTTAAAGGAGAAAATTTCTGGGAAACTCTAGTGGAATATTCCCTTCTCCTCTACAAATTCATATCAGGTCAGATCATTAAGTGATGCACAAAGTAATGGCATGAAAATAAATTAGAGAAAGTGCAGCTGCACAAGAAATCACAAGAGGAGAACAGCTTACAGCTCCAGTAACAACCCAGTTCTTCCTTGCCACGAATTTGGCAGCTCTCACGGGCAGGTCGCACACTTCAAAATTCTTCACCAGAGTCTAAAAATAAAAAGAGTTAAGTTTATAGCACTGGAGAAAATACCAATTTTGAAATCAGCTCTTCATACTTTCTTAACAATGTCCCATATGTCACTTCCTTGTCTACTGATACAGTGACTTTTGTACTCAGACAGAGGAGAGCACAGTCAATTAGTGGCAGTGACTGAACTCTTGTATAAATTCAATTTTTCAACACTAGATACACATCTGTCAGTTATGAATATCTCATAATAAGGGACAACTAACGCCATCACCTGTGTTTCATGGTTCCAAACACAGACACTGCCATTGTAAAGGCTGGCCAGCATCCATGGCTCCGTGGGATGCAGGTCCACGCTCTTCACCCGGTCAGACCGGGCTGTCAGCTTCCGCTTGATATCGAGTCGGAGAGGCTGGGGGGGAAAGAATTGGGAATACCAGGTTACTTAACAGGAAACTGGCACAGAAAAGAGAAAAGGAAAGCTGAAGTTTACTCTTAGAATAAAAGGACCCAATCCTGCTTTTAAGGCAGACAGAAGGCTACTACTCTTTCCTATCCATCTGTGTATTTATTTTTGTAGGAGGCATCACATCCCCACCAATGGCAATGGGTATGTTTAATTTAATTCTGCGAAATTCAGAATTTCTTCATACTGTAAAAAGTATCTCCAGCAGCGTCAAAAAAATAAAAGACGCACTGCACATCTTCCTGGTGTCCCCGAACTACAAGAGCAAAGCAAAGACAACTTGCTCCTAATACAAATGTTAGAAAATTAATCTTGCTGCTACTTCACCTGACAAACCAGGAAGAAAAGTCAGTTATCACAACAGAGCACAACATTTGCCCATTATAAATCTACTTCCATTATCAGTTCCAAAATTATGTTTTAGAATGGAACACTGTGTTGTCGAAAGTGAGAGGAGGGGAAAGTTTAAGTCTTTTCCTTACAAAGAAGGCTCTGTCCTTCCACTTTCATCACTGGCAATGTAAAGCCAGAGTATTTAAAACGCACGAAGTCTACCAAAGTGATTTTCTTAAATATTCGAGGCATTACAGATTCATTTAGACACTCATTTGAGATCACTTAACGCTGCTTTTATCTCAGAGAACTTAGTGGATAATAGCTGATCAAGGAACACTGCACGTATTAATAAAACCTGCAGTTACAGATGTTAGACACCGCAAGGAGAAAAAGCCACTTAGTTATCATGTGGTGCCTGTACTACAGACATGACATCGGATGGTAGAGATGAATTTGGGGTTCATTTCTCCTGCTACAAACACTAAGAAGGCAAGCACAACTGCACTTCATTCTGCGCTCATCCTTGGTACTGCTGGGATCTGCGGCTCGCAAGGGCCGGGAACGGCCGATCCGAGGGGTGGGTGCGACACGCACTCCGAACACCGGGACAGCTGCTCGGGGGCTCTGAGGAGCACCCCGCGGGCAGCACTGCGCTGCTGCTCCGGCCCCGGCCCCCTCCTGCCCCTCGGCTCCGCCGATCGCGGGGCTGCGCTGCCTCGCTGGAGCCGGGCTGGGATGGTCCCCCTCCCGCAGCGGGGGCGAGGGCACCCCCCGGGACACCGCCCGTGGCTGCCCGCGCTCACCATGGCCCCGCTGCGCCGCTCCGGTGCCGCCGCCCGGGCAGGATCCGATCTCCGACGTGGAGCTTCCGGGCCCGCCGCTCTCGCGACAGCGCCGCCGCGGCGTCCCGGCGTCTCGCGAGAACGAGGCGCTCCCGTGGGATGCCGGGATATGTAGTCGGCGGCGGCGGCCGCGCGGCGCGGCGCGGGGCAGGTTGGGAGTTGTAGCTCCGCGCGCCGCCTCAGGAGCGGAGGGGGGCGCTCGGAGCCGGGGAATCACGGGCTCGGAAGGGACCCGCGAGCGTCACCGAACGCAGCTCCTGGCCCTGCACACGACAGCCCGAGGGTCACGCCATGTGTCCGACAGCGTTTTCCAAGCGCTTCTTGAATTCTGTCAGGCTTGGTGCTGTGACCACTGCCCTGGAGGGTCTGTTCAGTGCCCAGCCTCTGTGTGAACAACTTTTTCCCGATACCCAACCCCAGCCTCTGCTGACCCAGCTGTCTGCCGTTCCCTCGGGTCCTGTTTCAGAGATCGGTACCGGCCTCTCCGCTTCCCCCCGTGAGGATGCTGTAGATCGCTATGAGGTCTCTCCTCAGTCTCCTCCAGGCAGAACAGAGCAAGTGTCCTAAGCCACTCGTACAGCTTGCCCTCCTTCAGCATCCTCGTGGCTCTCCTTTGGACACTCTCGAATAGCTGAATGTCTTTTTTGTGTTGTGGTGCCCAAAACTGTGTCCGCGCAGTATTCCCTCAGTGTCCCCTGTGCAGTCCCCTGTGTGACCCTGAACTTCTCAGTTAGAGGACGGTGGTGAAGAGCTCCCGGGCAGTGCTGGGATGTGACTGGTCCAGTTAGAGGATGGTGGTGAAGAGCTCCCGGGCAGTGCTCGGGTGTGACCGGTCCCGTCCCCCTCAGTGCAGTCTCGGTGTGCACCATGGTGACACTGGGTGAGGAGACAAGTCCTTGGTGACAGCGCTATGGGGCGACCTGGCAAGGAGCCCAGCATGCCCACCTCTGACAAAGGCAAAGGCGTGAGCCTGGTCAGTCCTGCAGAACTTGAGACAGGCGATGTGACACATTTCTTAATCATTTTGCCAGCTAAAATTGCTGCAACTCCAAACAGCATCTAATAGAAACATGGGGAATGTGAGGGTTTGGGAAGCATCAGAGCACAAGGAACCACTGTTGAGGGAATTTCTCCTACCCCTGCTGCCAGATTGAAGTTCCATCTCTAAAAATTGTATCCCTCACGTTTTGTTGTATAAAGGAGAGGAATAACACAGAGGATATTTATATTTGTTGGGGTTCAGTTAAAGAAAATTCTCCTTTTGATACAAGTGTTCAGCTGGGGATTAGGAGCCCTGTGCCTTCTATCCCACGACACTGCAAGAGAGATTACACTGGCCTGGAGTGTTTACAGTTTGAAGGGCATCAACAAACAAAAGGGAGAGAGACAGAACAGTTACTGCAATTCTTGTCATTTTCATGACAAGGGAGAAAAGACAGATAATTAAAAAAACCTCACAAGTCTGATGAAAAGTGAGAAGAGAAATGCCTGAAGCAAGACTGCTATGGGTGAGTTTAGATTTTCAGGTTTCTTTTAAGTCTTGCTTTCCACTTTGAATTCATTACAGTGATGATTCTACAATGTAAAGAGTAACACTTAAAATGTTTGAGTACAGATTTTGAGGATGCAGAATCTGGATAATCTTGCCTAAAAGGAATGGTTTGAGTAAAGTTTATGAATTTTGAGTGTAGTTCATGATTTTTAGATGGCTGAGGTGAAACACTGAAAGAAGAGATGTAGAGGAAAGTGACCATAATAGAGAATGTAGGTAGTGGGGGATATACAGCACGCACTGTATATTTTTCCTTGAAAAACTCAATGAAGTCCTGTCCAGAGAGAGATGAGATTATTACAGGGCAATTAAAGATGATCAGAAAGGTAAGGGAAAGATGAAGGTGTAGAGCTTGTTAGTCAAGAAAGTAACAGCAGAGAAAGGAAGAAATTATTTTGCTGTTAGCTTCTCCTGGGAGGTTGTAATAATAGAAAAGCTAAGGGAGAGAGAAAAAGCTCAGGGTATAAGCCAAGACTGACTTTATAGTAGGAAAGAAGAAATGAAAAAAAGCAATTAAATTCAAAATAAGAAATATCCCTCACAGCTGTTAGAGGCAGGTTTACCAGTTGGGTACCAGTTCTGAGTCAAAACCATGATCCATTGTGGAAATTAAATGGGTATACAGAGAAAATATTTTATGTATTTGTTTGCCTTTCACATTCTTTCCTGTGTACCCTGTACTGGCCAGTGTTTCACCAGGGGCTGTATACAAAACAGCTGTAGCCAGGGGGTGTCTCTAAGAAGTCTTTCAGTACAGAGATTACATGAGAACAAAATCTCTGCTTCAGGTTCTTTTGTGTGACTCGACAGCTATTCTTATGCTTGTTTACTGAAAGATATTTTTCGGCTAATAAGACCCCAACACAATGTTTTATTCCAGAACAGTGAAACAGACGTAACTTTGTTCCTTGTGGGCATTGCCCTGAAGTTCCTCAGTGCCCTGCAGCTTCCCTGGAGCAGCACACCCGTGCTGGGCATTTGGCTTTTTCCTCCCAGGCCTGAAGGAAATCTGGCATTTTCTTTACTTTGGAGGAAGGGCACAAACCTGAGTTTGCCTCTCTCCTGTAGCTACTTGGTATCTTTAAGACCATAGACAGGGAATGGGGAGAGAAGAGAATGATGTAGGGAAATGATGAGAGATGGCTACAGATAAGAAGAGTGCAACCACAGGCCTGGCTTCCTTCAAAAACCAGAATAAAGCTGTACAGAATATTTACACTGCAGTGTGAAGGGCCGTTTGACAGCCGCCTTCTTGTTAGGAACACAGCCAGCTTTTCTGTAAAGTGTGGATATAGGTGTGTATATAAGTGTATAATAAAGGGACTGGTAGTAGGCTGTTGCAGGACACATTTCCTGTAGGTGCAAAGCTGCTTTTTAAATCTCTTGAGAGTTGTCAATGCAAAGCATTAAAAAGGACCTTTTTTATTACCCAAATAATTGTCTCTCAGGAGACCCAATCTACTCAGCCTTACTTTTCTGAGATTTTGGCTTAGATTCTTTTGGCTATAAAATTATTGGCTGGTTTTGCATTTGTTTGGCAATAAAAAGTTTTTTTGGAAGTAGGATATAGCATTTTAAGATTTAAAAAAAAATACAATATCATTATTTCAGAGAAAAAGATAAAAGCACTTTGGGATACCAGTCACAAGCATCTCTAGTTTATCCTTAGCATACCAAATGAATTTTAACTGGTGTTTTAACAATAAAATACCAGTCCACTTTCTTTTTCTCTCAAGTAAAGACTAGAGGTCTGGAAATAAGAGCTATATCTATGTGGCTCATTCCATATGTGTGAAAATTCATATCCAGCTATGGAATGCTGTCAGGTAGAGCCATACCTGGTGTAATAAACACAATGTGTGCTGCTGCTTGCTGCAGTAGGCAGCTCAGTCCTGGGGTCCAATGTTTCTTTGCCTTGATTGATCTACCCAGGACGCAAATTCTTCCTCCAGGCTTCAGCCGCTGCTGATTTTCCTCACGGGGTTATGTGGCACTTCCTGGGATCTCTGCGTTTCACTTTGGGGCTCAGCTCCCCAGTGCCTCGGGGCTTGACTAACTGAGCTGGTATCGATGGCTTTCTAATCCCCTAAGTGGTCTGTGAGCTACCTTGTGGCCTGAAGTACTGTATTATTCTCATAAGGTCCTTTCTTTTAGAAGAAACAGAGGCACTTACATCTTTAGGTCAGCTCTACAGCATTGTAAAGTGTTTATTTCATATGTGAAATTAATGTGCTGTGCTGTTGATTGCCAGGAGTTAATACTTGCAGTGCAGTGAACTGAAGCAAAACTCATTGCAGCCTTAACTTGGAAGATAGTAAAGATTGATGGAACATGGTGGGTTTAAAGGAAAGGTGTTATTAACATGTAGGTGGCAGAGCTGTGAGACAAACCCCACTGTAAATCTGAATTAAAGCCTCCCTTGTTACGATGGCATTTCACTTTGTGGTAGCTCAGGGACACAGCAGTGTTGTGGAATGCACTTTGTCTCTTTTAGGCTGAGATGCTCAGCCTCTCTCTTACTTTCTTGGAGACATATTAGCCTTGGATACAATCCTGACTCATGTACCAAGCATTAAAACTGACTAGGATAATGAGGAATTAAAATGCCAGTAAAGAAACAAGAACTGTCAAAAGTCTAGAGTTCATATCAGAAAAAATATGATCCCATCCCCTCCAAAACCTGCAACCTGCCAGTAGCAGCCTGATGGTGTATAAAATGATAGTTTCAAAAAATGGTTGTTCCTTCAAATACAACCATAATTGTGGTGCATACAGAGAAACTAGATACTGCAGTAAATAAAGAAGGGATTGGAAGTTTCCTGTTTGATGTCATCTAAAATAATATTGCCTGACACTTTCATTACAGGCCTGCCTTTTCAATTTACAATTCTGCCAAACTTCAGCCACGTGGGTTTGGATTTTTTGTACTGGATATCTTCACCTCAACAAGATAACCTATTTCAGACTGCATTTTCAAGTTTCAGTAGAAAGGTTTACTCTTTTTTAAAGGGTTTTAAATGAGCACAAATACCACCTTCTTTAAAATCAGTGATAGGATAATCAGCACTACTTTTAGCAGCATCTGATATGGAATTAATTTCAAGAGAAAATATAAAGTGTTAGTTGTGGTAGCACACTAGTATGTGATACCCACATGCTAATAACAAGGAGAGAGATGTCTTTAAACAGACAATTGATAAAAAAAGGTTGCCAGTGAGAGAGACCAAAGTGTTGTACATAATATAAAGACTCCAGTTCTTGACCTTTTGTGCTACAGCTTCTTTGGGCACATTTGATTCATTAGATAAGTGCTATCTTTATGTCATTCATGTAATCACTTAGCAAGAACCATCTTGATTGACCTGTTAGTGCTCCTGATTTATTAACACTCGCTTCTTGTTTTATTTCCTGGAGGCCACAGTTCCAATTTTGGCATGATTCTATTTCCATTGAGATTGGTGGCAAAAGGGCAGGCCTTGAAACCACAGAAGTGGTTCAGAAGGCAGCAGTTTCTATCCTCCCAGGTATTCCAAGTTTGGAGCTTATAATTTCTTTCTTTATCAGATTTACAAAGCCTTCCACTATAGTCGAATATTGGTGCTAATGTTCTTTTATTGAGTTTTGAGGCTTCAGATAAACGTATTCCATTTTCTCTGCTCATCTTCAAACCTGCCAAACTGTTCCTAAGATCTGATTCAGTGAGCAGTTTAGTTTGCCCTGAATATAGTCTTGAGATAACATGAACTAGAAAACCTATAAAATGATTTCTTCTTGTCTGAGGAGTATCAGTCCAGTAGCTACTTAAAAATTTCTGCAATGACATTGATTTCAGGACAGAAAGATTCTGTGATTTCCATTTTTATTTGCTATTATATATTATTACCTTATGGCTGCTGACTACGGAGCTGGAGCATTCGGGAAATGAGTCAGCATCAGGTTTTCCATAAGCTTGCAAAAATTGTTTATTGAATAGTATGTGTTGCCAGCACCCTGGAAAACTGAAAACACTGTGTTTGTTTTCTATTAAAGTTAGACAATATTGACATAGAGTTATTTTTTATCAAGATACAAAGTGGTTATAAAAGGAAACTTAAGAGCATCACTATAGACACTTAGTCAACATGAAAGGTTCAGGGCCAGACTTTGATAATTGACTGTAGCTTGTGAAGGAAGGAAGTTGTTTTTTTTCTCTTGATCTGGCAGTTTTGTATTTTCCAGATGCAGAGGTGACACTTCAGCTCCTACTGCAACATTTATACAATGTACAGAACAATCCAGAACCCAAGTATCTAAATATCCTATCTAAATAGCCTACACTAGTGTCTGTTTCAAAGGAACAGTAATGATGTTAAAACTACTTTTATGGCAGTGCAGTGATATCAGACAGTATCTTCCACTTGTGCATTTTCTCGACAAACACAGGGAAGGGGATTGGGTTTAAAGCACAGATGTCATTGTTGTCACTAAGATCCTACTGCTTAGGCACTCACCTCACAAGGCCCACTGCTCTGCTGTGGGCAGTATTTTGTCTTTATAATTTGATAGCAGTTGTTTCCCCACGGGCTCAAATGCAGGTCAGGCTTGTGATGTGCTAGGCACAGAAAACTAAACCCTGCTAACCAAGTTTTCGTGTCAGGGCAGGCTAATTTACACGGGATTTTAGAAAAACCTTTTAGAAACCCCAAATGTAACCATAATCCAACACTATTGTCTCAAGATATGCCTCTCAAATGGAAGGTGGCTTAATCAGTAAGTTGGGAACCTTTTTTTTAAAAAGAAATCTATTATTATTTTTAAATTTGTTTACAGTAGTGTAATATGTAGGTGTTTTTCTAGGAAAGGTCAAAACCCCTCTATGACTGGAGCTGCATAGTTACATGGTTTATGAGTTTGCATTGTGTTCAGAAAATCAGCAGCACACAGGCTTCTGTGGCATTTCTGCAGCACTGAATGCGTGTCTTTGTATCGAAGGCTTTTTCTTCACAAAAACACAGTAACAAGTTGTTTATGTAGGACAGCAGGCAGTGATGAAAGCGATATTAAATTTTATCTTTGCTCTTTTACAATAATCACACATAAATAACATACTGCCAGAGGCAAATCTAACAATATATTTCTATGTACAAGTCTGATACAAGCACTGTTTCTTCTGTTTTCCCATTTCTAGTAGAACCTGAATCATTAATTTTTTCAGAGATACACTCATATATATATATAATTCAATAATGTTAGTGTGTGCTGTGTACCTTCTTCGTGTAGTCTGAAGACTGCCAAGTTATCTCAACCATCTCTGTCCCCTGTTTGAATTTTTAAACTCAGACTGTAGCAATTAATTCTTTTAGCTTTGAATATCTCTTTTCAATCCTTGGTCAGTATATTATATAAATGCAACCTGACATAGGATTTTCAGCATTCAGATCTTCTGGACAAATTCGTTCTCAAAGATGAAGTATAGAATCTATTGATGAGTGAGGATCAGTATAGAGTCTCAGTTTAGACTAAAAAAGTTTAGGCTTTTAATCTTAGAGGTTTCTGGTTCAACTCTTATGCTGCTCTTCTTGCCAGTGCTACCATTCTGTAACGCAGTCAGCTTCCCCTCCCTCCCAGTAGTGATAATAACTATTACCCAATCATAGTTTTATATCCTTTATGAATTCTTCCATCAAAAATGGAGATGGATTTTTTTTATATGGCTTTCCAAATGAAAACTGCTGAGTTTGAATAAAATGTAGCCAGTATGTTGTTGGAATTTCATCTCCCCAAAGTAAAAGTACTTGGAAAGTTGTGATGTGGCTATGAGTATACAAATTATCTTAACAGTTCTGTTCTTAAAAAGAAAGGATGAGAATGTTATTCAATTTACCACAGAGATGTAAAATGACAATAATGACTATCTTTTGGTTTGAGGGAAGAGGGCAGTGTGATTACAAGATTCACCACTCGATGTCGCCTTGATTCTGTTCATCTCTACTTTTTTTTTCCTCTCTGGTTGATGTCTGGACACAAAATCCCAAAACTGGTTTTGTAGTAAGTCTGTCTGGGAAAGAATGTTTATCACATATGTCTAACGATAGTTTTTAATATCTTCTGCAGAAGTAAATAAAATTATTTCAATTTTCACTGATGCCTTTCAATTCCAGCCTTTCAATGAAAAATGGTGAATTCCTCAATTTTGGTTAAGCAGTTCTTCAGTGTAAATATTTGTGGGTGGACAGTGGTGTGGGAAAGGATCCTGGCATCAAATTGACCAACAAGGCTTATTTTCTTCGTGCTACTTTTTTGTGTGTCAAGGCTGCACTACATCCATTACAAAACCCCCTAACATAACAGATATGATATTTTAGGACTTTGCTCTGTTCTGTGCATACTTGTCTGTTCCGCTGACAAAATCCAGGCTCATTGGGTGGGTTTGTAACTGGAAGAGACGTCATCCACTGTTTGAAACTTTTTAAAATCAGTTAAAAAATTACTTGAACAAAAATGCTTTCTGATTTTTGAGGTGGACTATTTCATGACAACTGGTGAATATTGTTACATTCAATGTATTAGAAATTAGTGATGGAGTTGTTTGAAAGGCTCCTCTGAGATGGGATTCAGAAGATTGACTCTGCAAATAGAAGCTTGAAACATTTATAAAATAACACTGGAGACAATGTCATTCTGTCAGCAGTATCTTTGATGATTGTATGTTGGCTGAGAGAATTCTGTTGTTTGGGAAAGTAGATTTGATTTGGACGAGACAAAAACTGGGCTTTGCTGGTTGTCATCAGGTTTGTGTTTATAGCTTTTGTGACAGAAGGAGGTTTCTGGCAATCAACCTTTGCAGCGTAGACCAGACTTTGAGGAAATTTTTCTATGCTGAAGGTAATAGCATAGGAAAAAAGTGCTTATTGTACTACTCTTATATAAGTTCTCTTAAAAAACCGAGTATCACTAAGTTAAAGCATTTATCTCCAGAGAAGATGCTGCAAATTCTTCTGTGGCTTCAAGTAACTTCTGGAAGGACCATGGAGTGTTTTAGTATCGGGTATTGCAGAAAGGCTCTCCATACCCTGCAGTAGATGGGGTGGCCATGCTGTGCTGTGAAGCTCATTTCACCGTGCAGTGACGTGGTTACAATCTTACACATTACAGGGAACTACAGAAACCAAGATTTATTTTTTTTGCTCTCTAAATACTGCCAGATAAGAAGACTGGATATAGATGTTGAACTGGGTATAGAAGTTCTCACATGAAATCTTCTTCTACTTAAAGATATTCGCTGGTGCCTTCTTTTCTTTTTTGTGATATAATCATTATAATGCAGGGGGAAAATGGTGATAAAAGCACCTTTATGCTCCTCAGTCAGTGGAGATTAATTACTGCTGAGGCAACTGGCAGGGACGGATCGGAATAGTAATTTTTTTCATTCCCAAAACCTAATGGAGTGGTCAGGGAAGAAGCATAAGCTATAACCTTTTAACAAAGTGAGATCAATTGACTGAAATATTTTCATATTTTGGTCCTTAAGTCCAAGTGGAATCCAGAAAACAAACAAAACATGTCCGTCAAATGCTCTAGCATTGATCTAATATTTGAGAAAATTATTTGGCCTGTTAACTGCTTAAGGGGAAACTGACTGCTGGGTGTGAGGCTGTGAACACACTCGGCTGCAAAATTATATCCAGAGTGGATGTACTGAGAAGTCTTGGTTGTTACTACTGCTGGTCATCAAGGCAGAGGACTGCACATATTTGGAATAAATTGCAGGCCCAGGTTATTAGATAAATTTTTGCACTGTTGTTATATCTACCAGAGTGATACTGATTTATTCTATCAAAGAATTGTAATCTGTGTCTAATTCCATTAGGAAACAAATTTGCAGCGTGAGGTGAATTATTTGGGCCTTTTTTCACCTATTCCAAGGTGCTGAAATATGTTCTATTTTTCACTGGAAGATTCCAAGTATGTTCCGGGTCTCTTTTTATTTAAATTACTTGCAGTAGGACAGCTACAGAGTTCTGTCACCTACTTTATAAATAAAACCTGAGATTTGAGAAGCTATTATGGTGTTTTCATGCACAGCCTTGCTTATATTTGTTTATATTGAGATACACAGTAAGCAAAACAGATCTTTTTTCTTGTGACTTTGTGAAGGATTGACTTTCTTACTTGAAACAAATGACAAACACAAACTGTATCAACGGCATATAGAGATTTATCCTTGTGAAAAAGCAAGTTCTGAGAACCTGGAAACCCAAGTCTGAGCTCAAGAGTCAGAATCTTCATTGCCTTGCATTCATGCTGCATCAGTGGAACATTACAGAGGTTTAAACCACTGTACTACAATATGTTCTGTAATTCCATTTTGTTATCTTGTTCCATGGAAGGAGTTCACCTAGCTGGTCTGAGATCATCTCCTGGTAAATCTTCCCCTCCCGCAGCACTGCATCGCCTCTGCCGGATCTCCCGGTGCAGATGCAGTACAGGCTGAGCCAGCTGAGTCAGGCAGGGAGAGGTGCAACAAACAGGCAACAACCCCATGGCTGTGAGCAGATGTTGGAGCTGGAAGGCCAAGCTCAGGCAAAGGCTGGAGATGTCTAGACTTCCACTGGGGACCATGCTGGATCCTGCAGCCCACTGGCCAAGAGTTCTTTTACTCCTGCCACTGTCATTTAGTCACGGTCTCTGTCCATTCTGCTCTGCTGCAGAATGACTGTGCAATCAGCACGGCCACAGAAAACCTGGTGCTGCTTCTTGTTTTAAGCGACAGAAGTTCCCTAAAACAGAAATCGTTCAGTTATGATCATACAAAGCCTTTCTCTGGAAAACAGTTATTTTCCTTTAGTGACTCTGGATGTGCTAACATTTTAACTAAGTGCTCGTGTTTTCTGTGTGTTCAGTTTATGCCATCAAGGAAAGCAATTTGCTGTAATGCTACACAAGGCACCCATTAGTAGCAAACAGCAATCTGTGTTTTTAGAGAACCAAGGCTGTTATTTCACAAAGGGAGCAATTCAACCCTGCCTTAATCCTCTAACCAGTATAGCTGATCTTCCAGGTGTTTTTCCTGACTATTGGACTGCTTTTGGCCTCTCAAAAGTGTTTAGAAAATGAAAGTCTAATTTAAATTAAGTTGTAGGTGATTTATTAAAAAAATACAATATGATGTATGTCTATATAAATAAATGTAAATTCTCTTTGTTTTTTAAATGACAGGAAAAAATGCCACATGTCACATGCCTTTATTTTTAGTTGCTTGTTTTCAACATCTAAGCAAAAAGAAAAATGTTTAACTTAAAACCCTGTCTCTAAACATTCAAGAACTTTATTGCATTCATTTATTGTATCAACAACAGTGAATAGCAATACACATTTTTCTGACCCTGATACTTTGAATTCGTTAAATTCTGCAGCTTCAGAGTCTACAATCTGTGTTATCAGTAGAGGTGCATGGCCTGATCAGGATCTGATCTGGCTGAAATGATTAAATGACTCCCTGGAAGTGCTCTGATTTAAGTAGAACTACTTGCAAAACAAGCTCCAATATCTAGCTTGACACTCTTACAATTATTTCAAAAGCTGAAAATTAATTAAAAGCATATAAAGAAGAGATAAAATTATATATTTTGAGAATATACTGTTGTCTCACTTGTTACACCAACTGACTTTTGTTACGAGTTCACTCACTTTTGTGCCAAAGCTCAAGAACTTTTCTCTGCTCAAGCTAGAAGGCATGACCACGGAGTGGGGTGTTTTTCAGGCAGGGCTACAATATGTTGAAAAGGCGCACTACACTCTTCAGTTGGCTTTTAGGACTGCTGCCCTGTTGGAAGAGCATTGCTTTAGTCTGATCATCAGAAAATTTAAGCGATCTTTGGCTTTATGACACCTCCAAGAAAAAACACATAGTTCTGTTATTAAAATTCTTTTTCCCTACACATATGTAGGAAAAGATGAGCAAATTTTGAAAAAACAAGTCAGTTACTAGAGAGACAGCCAGAAAAAGAAAAATCAGATAATTTAGTAAGTAGAAAAAGTATTACATATTGTAAAGTAGACAATGAAACAAGTACTGCTGTGAGCAGCAGAACCACCAAACCTTGGCTTCTAGTGGATTTTATCTCATGGTTGAATTCATTGGCATCAGATGAAGGTTTTCCATGGTTACAGGCATTTATCCTAAATGATTTTCTGGGACTTGATAAACATGAGTTCACCCTGTAGCCTTTCTTTTACTGGAGGCATTCTATCAGGCTATTAATTTTCACATAATATTGTAGAAATCTTAGAGACTTTATCTTTTATGGTCAGGTCTGGTTGGCCAATCTACACTGGGCAACTGGTTCAAAAGTTGTGGAGGTGTGGGCAAACAAATATCGTGGGCACCTATGAACCCTTCTACCCCTGAATGTAAATACATGTGTGTGTAAAGATGCATAAATATATGTATCCACGGATATGGTGCATGTGTATATCCAAAAGTGAATGAAATAGAGGTGACAGGGGAAGACAATTAAGAAATTACAGGAAAACAACTTTGGGTGCAGTGACAAAGGCAGCAAAGGGCTCTGCACATTAAAAAGCAGTTCAAAGGATGCCTGTTGCAGCTTTCACAGAGAGACATCCCATTTAACTTTCATGCCATGGTTTAATTCTGAAGTCATAACTAAGTTTACAGCAAAAGCCTTGTGAAGGGTTTATCGGATTTTCAGGAAGCCTTTCTTTGAAAGACTGTGACCTAAACCAACCCCAGCAGAAATCCAAAGTACAGTAGCATGAAAACAGGTAAAGAGAACTTCCAGTGGTTCTCAAGGCTTGTTTCTGGGTCTTGCTAAACATTAGTAGCTTTTCTCTTACTACAGGGACCCTTTTTTTGGGTCTATTTGACCCTTTTTTCCCCATAAAACCAGCAAGAATTATAATATCTTTTGGATCTTCCTGCCAGTCTTTTTGCCAACTGTTATGGCAGGTACAATGATAGGTTTGCTGATGGAAGAAAGTGGATTCTGTGGTGGGACTACAGAGACTCGACAAGCTCGTCTGCTGGTCTGTTCCAGTCCTTCACCTCTTTGGAGAGCAGAGGCATTGCCTAGTGTCCACCTGCAGTTTCCATGCTGCAGTTCCAGGCTGTTCCTTCTGGTCCTGTCGATCTTTTTGTGTCTTGGAGTATGGATGAGAATGTGCCCCTATTCCTCCAGCAGCAGCCTTTCATGTTTATATTCTTTCTCCAAGTGAAGTCATGTTTTCTCTCACATAAGACAAAGCTTCTCATCATGGATTCCTTCACCTCGAAGAACTCTGGAATATCTACTGTCATCTATTGCATTCCCATTTCTATTTAATGGTGACTGAAGCACTGCAGTGTGAGATATAATTAAAGCAAATGTGATATTTAGAGAATAACTGACAAAATTTTGCAGCTATTGAAAAGCTTGTCTCATTAGTATTATTTTAAATCTCATTTTCACAAAATGATTTCTTCTAATCCTCACAATCTGCATAAGAAGTGTAATCAGCAAGCTGAAATTAAAGTATCTGCAACCTCTGCCCTTTAAATCAGTCACAAATTAAAGAAGAGAATGACTTCTAGTGGGAAAAAGCTTTCTAAAGAAATCCTTTCTATCAATCTCTCCCCACTAAAGCAAAATATATACCCTTGCTTAAAAGAATACAAATAAATCTTATTAAGCAACTTTTTTTTTTTGTTAAATTTTTTCATCAGATCTTGAAGTAAATGCTGATTTAAAAACCTCAGAATTCTTGCCAGGTGGCAGTGGAGTATCTTTCACAAGCAGCAGAGCAGCAGAGCATCCAGGATATCCACGGCAAATTTGAAAGGCATTCTGTGCCTATCTGGCTGACGCTCCATAGCTCCGTGGAAAGGCAGGTCTGTAGGGCCTTGCCACAGAACAGAATTGGTGGGAGCAATGACGACATTATTCTACAGCCTCTGCCTGCAGTGTTGCTCTCTTCTTTTAGCAGTTGGCAATAAAATGCTTAACTTTTTGGAAGAAAAACTGGCTCAATGCAGAAATTTTTAGAAATTCCACCATAAACATTTGTTACACACAGCTTTGTCATTGTCATTTGAAAAGTCCAGTGACAGGTAATGGTGCTGATTCTTTCCCCAGTACTGTACTCACTAGGAAGTGCTCTTGTATTGTTCAGGCTTTTCTGTTCTGGAGGTACTGGGTTTGCACGGCCAAGCTTTGGCAGGGCGGGGGCTACAGGGGCGGCTTCTGTGAGCAGCTGCTGGAAGCTTCCTCCCTGTCCGGCAGAGCCAATCCCCGGCAGCTCCGAAGACGGACGTGCCGCTGGCCAAGGCCGGGTCAGTTAGAAATGGTGGTAACACCTCTGGGATAAGAGATTTGAGAAGAAAGAAAAAAGTTATTGTGCAGTTGTGATTGCGGCCAGAGAAGAGCGGGGTGAGAACGTGAGAGGAACAGCTCTGCAGCCAGCAAGGGCAGTGGAGAAGGGGGGCAGGAGGTGCTCCAGGCACCAGAGCTGGGATTCGTCTGCAGCCCGAGGTGCAGCCCATGGTGAGGCAGCTGTGCCCCTGCAGCCCATGGAGGTCCACAGGGATGCAGAGATCCACCCACAGCCCATGGAGATCCACAGGGATGCAGAGATCCACCCACAGCCCATGGAGATCCACAGGGATGCAGAGATCCACCCACAGCCCATGGAGATCCACGGGGATGCAGAGATCCACCCGCAATCCATGTAGGAGCCCATACTGGAGCAGGGGGATGCCTGGAGGCGGCTGTGACCCCATGGGAGGCCTGTGGCGAGAGGGGCCCTGCTCCCAGGCTGGAGCAGCCTGTCCTTGGAGGACTGAGCTGTCCGTGGAAGAGTGACCCACGCTGCAGCAGCTTTGGGAGGACTGCCGCCCATGGGATGGACTCATGTTTGTCCCAGTCCTTGTCACCCCAAGACAACGTTGCAGCAGTTTGTAGGGAACTGTTGCTCATGAGATGGACTCACGCTGGAGAAGTTCATGGAGAACTGTCTCCCGTGGGAGGGACCCCACGGTGCAGCAGGGGAGCAACTCCTCTCCCTGAGCAGAGGGAGAAGCCACGGGTGATGAACTGACCATAACCCCCATTCCCTGTGTCCTTGCACCACTGGGGGCAGGAGGTAGAGCTGGGAAAGAGGGAGCAGTGGGAGGATGGTGT
The DNA here is from genome assembly GCA_013397725.1 of Rhagologus leucostigma. Lineage (NCBI taxonomy): Eukaryota > Metazoa > Chordata > Aves > Passeriformes > Rhagologus > Rhagologus leucostigma. Next base: position 494,107 of record VZTD01003481.1, read on the forward strand.
TTCTAAGGTTTAATTTTACTTCTCAGTATCCTGCTCTGTTTTGTTAGTAATAAATTCAATTAATATCTCTAATTCAAGCCTCTTTTGCCTGTGATGGTATCTGGTGAGTGATCTCTCTCCCAGTCCTTATCTCAACCCATGAACCCGTTGTTGTTTTTTCTCTGCCCTGACCAGCTGCAGAGGGGAGTGAGAGAGAGGCTTTGGTGGGTTCCTAGAGTCCATCCAGGGTCAACCCACTACACTGGATCAGAAGATTGCTGATAAATTCCCTTCCTGGGGCTGTATTTGAGCAATATTCTCTGTGAGGGAAAGAATCCGTGCAAATGGTAATCCTTCAAAACAGCTGAGACAGCACTGCGTGCCAGAGGGCTGAAAGAATGTGAATGAACATTCTTTGATTTACCAGCAAGGTCCGTTCCTCCAGCGCAAGTATTTAATCTGCTGACAAGGAGATAAGGGACTTTGAACAGCTTAGAGACCAACCTAACATCACAAATATGATACAAACAAGGATACCTTTGGAAGTAATTATAATGCAATATAATGAATCTCTCCTCTGTCTCCAGCACTGTGCATACAGTTGTAAAGGAGGATGCAAGTTCTTGCATATCAGTATGTGCAAAAACAAAATGTTGTTTTGGAGAGTAAAAAAGCTTGCATATTTTCTCACTTCCTGTTAAAAAGTCTGAAATTTTCATTTCCAAGATAGGAAAAAAAATAGGGTCAGATCCAGTTTTCTCCTAATCAAAGTCTACTTGTGCTCAATTGCCTACTTCCTTTACGTCTGAACCATAACCATTAGATAGAACTAGTGAGCATAATAAGAAACCAATTGAAGAATGTTTGCTTTCCCTCTTCAAACTCATCATCTGTGAATTGATGATAGTTCCTTCTGATGTATGAAAGGTTTTCTTTGGATTTATGATTTGGTGTGAATTTACAAATCCCTGCATTTTGCAGGCTTACTCCTGCCAAGAACCAACTAGGAGAAATGTCACTGATTAAAACATGCACATTTTGTTTCCTAGTGATTATGTTCTTCTGATAATATTTTGAAAGTTTAATGAACTGTGGTACTTCTTATCCTTGTAACTAGCAGAGACTTAGAAATATGAATTAAATACATTTCTACTGAAAAGTCCAGGTCAGGGCTGAATAAGACAAAATAAGGGGTTTACCAACTCCAAGGGCAGTTTCTTCTGTGCAAACTAATGTGAAAGCATTGCTCAGGCAAAGGACACAGGAAGTTTGATACCAAGTCAACTTTTATCAGGAGAAGCAAAGTCCAATTCATAAAAATATCCTTACATATGCACTTCTATGCCTGTCGTGATTTAACTCCAGCTGGCAACTAAGCACCACACAGCCATTCCCTGAGAAAACTCCTGGGCTGAGCTAAAGACAGTTTAACGGAAAAAGAAAAAGCTGCATGCACAAGCAAAGCAGAACAAGAAGTTCATTCACCACTTCCCATGGGCAGGTGTTCCGCGGGGTCCGTCACGTGTAACAGTTCTTTGGGAAGACCAAGAAATTACTGGGGAATGCCATCCCAAACACAACAGTTTTCCGTCTTCCTTCTTGCAGCTTTATATGCTAAGCACGATGTTCTATGGTGTGGAATATCCCTTTGGCCAGTTTGGGTCAGCTGTCCTGGTTCTGCTCCCTCCCAGCCTGTGCACCTCCTCACAGGCAGAACATGGAGGAGTCCTTGACTGAGAGGAAGCACTAGTTAGCAACAACTAAACCATCAGTGTGTTATCACTAACATTATTTTCATAGTAAATCCAAAACACAGCACTGTACTAGCTACTAAAATGAAAATTAGCTCAGTCCCAGCTGGAACCAGGATAATGTCCATGGTCATATAAGTATTGGCGATGTATTCATCGGATTTTTGCAGATGTAACCTAGTTGTCAGATGAGAGACTCTCACTCCTTTCCTGTCCTGAGCTATTGACAGTGAGTGGGCTAAGGAGCAGGTGGAGATGAGGAGAAAACATATGTTCCTCCATTTCTGCAAAAGTTTTTTAGCATATTTTCTGTACTTCCCTACCACTTATTTGTTTAGTGGATTTTCACTCCTCTCATACTAAACAGAGGATGAGGGCCTATGGACGAGGGAACTTAACAGTGCTAAAGCTGAGGTGAAAGTTTTTATATCTGAAAGGCAAGGTTGTAGGAAAGACAGTGTATTTTATTAGAATAATTCATGTAGTTGGGAAAAAGCAGATGAGCTTTTGGGCATACAAGCTCTTCTGGGAAAGGTGTGCACACATTTTGTCAAATAATATAAGTTTCTATCTACTAAAGTAGTGTTCATCATCCATGCTTAACTTAAACTTGCCTTTAGCAAAGAACATGAATTCTTTTGAAAAACTCTGAATAAAACTGGGAAGAGTTGCATGGAAAAGACTTTTCTTTTTACAGTCTCTGAAAGGTGATACAAGGTGAAGATTGCAGCATGCTGGGTACTCTATGCACAGGGTACATGCAGACTGTGTATGCTCTGCAGTTTTACTCTTACAGTCCTATGTGTGCCTTAGTTTTCACACCACGGAGCAACTCTTCAATGTAGAGTTTGCTTCAAACAGCAGACTTCTCCACTGGGATAATTATTAGGCTGCCAGTTCTAACTGGAAGTTACAGCATTGTCACTGATCCATGTTAGGATCGTACTGAGGAGCTGCAGCACTTCACAAAGGCCATGAGATATTTGTCAGGTGATAACCAGTAGAAGCTTTAGACCTGGGCCAAATTCAAGGGAACAATCCAGATGTGAAAGGACATGTACTGTGCTCAGTGAGGCATTCTGTTGCCTGAAACTGTGGACTTAGTGATCCAGGACTAAATTAAATAGAGACAGCCCGGTGAATATCCAGTGTTACTCAGTCATCCAAAGACATCATGATAATACAGCACTACGGAGAGATAGACTGTGGTTGAAATAATTGTGACTGTTAATTTTCAGCCTTGTTGCTAATGGACATTCCTCTGGAATTGATTATAAAGATGTAGGGAAACATTATTTGAAAGACAATTACTTTTATTTAACTCCAGACTGAAAAGCAAAGGAATTTATGAGCTTTGTAACTGTTTGATGTTATTTCTATAAAATGTGTTTGTTTCCATAAACAGGCACATAATATATCACATAGCAGTGTCAAAGGAATGAAAATCTGGCTTCGTTCTTCTTTTTAGACAAAACAAAACAGCATAACATTGTGATGAAGATCTGGGAGGCTTTCTGCTCAATTTTAGTTCTTCCTCTTAAATGTCTGGTGGCACACCTGGTCTTCACATGTCAGTTCCTACAGTATTAAAACAATTAGTAAGTATAGAGTGGTAGAAGTTTTATTTTGCATATACATCAGATCCCACCAGAAATTACTACAACTGAGCCACTGCATTAAAAACTTATGCTTATGAAAGAGAGAACAGTAAGCATAATGTATTATATGTAACCAAACAGCAGGTATGCACCTCATGTTGCAGTAATTAGTTTTTGATACATGAATTGAACTCTAAGAAGAATAAACATGAAAAATGCATAAAAATTGTGCTTTAATTCAAGGCTTTTTCATGCTCTGTTATTAAAACAATATACTGTAAGAGTTTATAATTCATGTTGCCTGAAAATTCACTAGAAGCACTGAAATAAGGAAATAAAAAAAAAGAGGAATGCTTTAAAAAGATGATTTGCTTCAGAGGTGTGCCCAGCCGTTTCTCAGGGGCCGGAACAATGCACCATTGCTGCCTAGTGCTGCAGCTGACCTCTTAAAGGCTGGCACAGCTGCACATTGCAATGCAGTCAGTTTGGTTGGTGTCATTAGCCAGCATTCCTGTGCCAAACAGGACTCTGAAGGGAGCTGAAGCTGGCTTTGTGGCCAGCAGTAGGCCAAACCTGCAGTACAGTTTCTGAAGACTGCTGCAAGGATCTGCTTGGCTTCTTTGTTTCCACCAGTCTCAGCCTAAACCTTGGAGCCAGCATGTAGAACCTTTTAGGTCAGCTTTTGAATATGTGTTCAGATGAAGCTGGGGAAGTGCACTGGACAGGTGACTTTTAGTTGGGTGGCACATTGTGGGTTTCAGTTCCTATCTTTGACCTTTCAGGCACAGAGATGTGAGCCACTGAGATTGCCCGCACCAAGTATGTGTGAAGTAAACTTGTGAAGGAGCAGATGTTTTGGTGCAAAGCACGGGATAGAACAATGGGCTCTTCTCTAGAATCTCTCTCTGTCCACCTCTTGTGCCATCCAATATTATCGTGCCCATTTCTTGATTGCTGTCCCAGGAAACTCTGGAATCATTATCATTATGTGAAATGTTCAAGAAATGAGTAGATGTGGCACTTTGTGATATGTTTTAATGGACACGGTGGTGTTCAGTCAAAGCTGGGACTTCATGATCTTGGAGGTCTTTTCCAACCCTCATGATTCTATGATTCTACGATACTGTTATTTTGAAATCTTTCTGCACATCACTGATTGCTTATTTCCTGCACAGGCTTTTCTGGCCTCTCTTGGACTCACCACATCTATCTTTGGGCTACAGCGTACTACTTTAGATGTTTGAATTTATTATTGAACTAGGAAAAAATAATTGCAGTATGGGTTGTTTGTGGGATCCTCTTGAGTATCCAGGGGTTTCTGATCTGTATTACAGCACAATGTGCTAAAATTTCATATTGCTTCATTCAGAACAAAGAATAACCTTTTTCTTGCAATCTGATTGGGTTTTTTTCCTTCTCTTTTTCCCTACCAGTGATTATATAAGAATGAGATTATGTTAGAGGTGCAGTGTAAAAGGAAGGGTTGAGAGCTGGAGGGCAGTGGACTGGAGCAAAAAAACTACTGCAGGGTTATGACTTAATTGGGACCAGGTGGAAAGAAATTGAGCATTCCTGAGTTGAAGCAGAGAGGGAATTTCCTTAGAGTTCAGAGATCAGAATTGTCTAAAGACCTTTCTAACTAGAAAAAAATAACAAATCCTTTGAAATGGAAAACCTGAGCCTATGTGGCAGCCTCAGTGATGTGCTGTGTATCTGTAGAGCAGCCCTTACCAGATGCAGGACGTCTCCTTCAATCCAGTGCTTCCAGCCCCTGTTATTCTTTTCACCTTTCTGAACACAGACCAGTTTGTCACCATCCCAGGTCACCAGGGTCTGCATGAATCAGATAATTAACTCAGTTACATTAATGAGAAGTTTATGAACATATAAAAATAAGTTCAAACAATGTGAATAGACAATTGCAGTTGCTTCCTATCATTCTCCATCTTCCTCATAAAAAAACCCCCAAAAGCATTTAAACAAAACCCAAATGCATTCAAGATGACAACAGTGTGATGATGGGAAGCTTTTGCAGTGCTTTGTTGTCGTTTCCATGTGTTTCTTCACATACATGAGTATCAAGTGTTCATGCTAACTGGTGAATTGTTGAGTGTGTTCACAGCTACTTGTGCAATATATGCAAAGTGTATTCTTTTTCTTGCTGTTTAAAGCCATTAATGAAAAAATCATAGGGTTTCATGGGTGAAGACTTGAGGGCTTATAATGACAAGTGCAGTGCTAACACCTTTTCTAGCTCTTCATAAAGTAACAAGAAGTGTATGTTAATGTCATCTCATACACTAAATTTATTTGTATATTTTCATGTACTTTCACAAAGAAATTTAAGGAGATGTGATCATAAGGTGGACAATGTGCTGTAGCTGACCCTGCTTGAGCAGGACTGGGTGTTCTCAGGATATCCCTTCCATCCTCAACCATTTCCTGATCTGGTGTGATTCAGAGTCTGTCAGCAGCAGACAAGGTACTGGGTATGCTGATCCTTGTCCAGGAGCAGGATAACCCTCAGTAAGGAAAAGTTCTCTTTACAGGCTGAGCGATCTCTCTACAGATGTGCCAGGGTACATTCAAAGCAACTTTGTTGGAACTGTTCTACATTTGAACCGTTGTCCTTTAGGGACGTACTTAACCATGTATCAGACAAATCCTTATTAGAGACCAGTTACAGCCCATGAAAGCTCAGTTATTATAAAGCTCCAAGCGTATTGGGAGCTTAATTCATTTTCTAGTTCAGCACTGGATGATTTATTTCTCTTATGAGGGAGCTTTCCATTAATAATGAGACAAAACTCATTCCATTTCAGTTAATTTCTTTCTTATTTACGGAATTTTCAAGCTACATGCTCTTTAAATTATCCATGCCCTCTTTACATTTAAATGTTGCCTACCAATTTTATTACCTTCATCTAACTTTAATGTGTTTGAGGCCTTGTTTTGTTAATAAAATGACCAGAAAATACTTTTAGAGTAATTCAGAGAATAATGGCATGACATGCTTCCTTTTTCCTTCTCCTCACTAAAAACAAATAATATGATATGTTTAGAAATGAATACTAGGCAGAAGTAATTAAATCAGGTAGGGTTATAAATGCACAATTCCTCCCTTCCTTCCTTCCTTCCTTCCTTCCTTCCTTCCTTCCTTCCTTCCTTCCTTCCTTCCTTCCATGAAGAGAAGAGTCTGCAAGTGAAAAGATTTTTCAGAGAAAGGCAATGGCTTTGGTAGTGGTGATAAGCACTAGAGGAGCACTAATTGATGGATTTAAGGAGTGATGAAACTAATGAGTCCTTAGATCCTTAGTGATGCCTTCGACTGATCTGAAGAAATGTGGGAGCAGTGTTTTAAAGCTTTGTCACAGGAATAGACTTTGTCACAGGAATTTTTTCCACCCAGTGCCCACTGGAGGGGACAGAAAGAAAATTTAGAGATAGGGATATTCAGGATGGTGAAAAAAATGGGTCTTACTCTTTGATGGCTTGCAGTGCTGTGAATGAGAAATAATTTGGAAGAAATCATAGGAATTACACTGCACAAAGTTAGAGAATTAAAAGTGATCCATGGTGAACAAACAATGTCTTTTGTTAAAATTGTGCCACTTCAGTGAAGGATGATGTGAGTTCAAATGTAAACATGCCCTTTATGCTGCCACTTTTGCCATGGCAATTGCCAAGACAGAACAGTTGACAGTGAGTTTTGATCTCAGCTTCTCGGAGTCTGGCAACTGCAAGCTGAGTGGCAGAATACAGGTGTGGTAATTAGCAGAGTTGATAACAGGTAGATTCAGTGAATGATGACCAAAGGAGGAAGGGGATGCTGGACTAGCACGACTCCAAAGGGGACAGTCAATGGAAATTTAAGATCTGCTGGCCTTTCTACATCTGAAAGTGTTGCTTAAGCATTTTAGGCCTGAGAAGAAAGTAAAACAGAAGCAATATTGATACAGAAACATGAAACTGAATTCAGTGAGTGAATTAGTGCTCATGTGTATTCTTTTCCTCTCTGACTTCTCTGAGAGAGTCTTGTTTGAATCTCCCCAGGAACTGACTCTGCCATAGGAGGTAAGGCGTGGGCTACAACATGGCCCTTAATCCAAGGGTTGTCCACATATCTCCCTGAAAGGTGTCTGAACAAATGGCCACAGATTCCTGGGGGAATTCTGACCTCAGGTTGCTATATAATCCCGAGGGTAGTAAAGCATCCACTGCTGGGCCTCCTTGCCCACTGCCTCTGCCAGTAGCCCTGCCACCCGAACCACTCCCAGCTTTGGCTCACATTTTTTTCTTGTCCCTTCCCAAAGCTCCCCTAACATTAAAAGGTAAGTGCAGGTTTATTTTTAACAATGTCCAAATGTTAAACTGCTCAACTGAGACTGGTCAGTGTAAACCCAGCCATCCCCAAATGAAAATTTATATTGATGCAGTCCTAAATTCACAGGGATAAATCCACAGTTTCATTAAGGAGGATATATAGGTAAAAATACAGTTTTGCTACTTTCTAGATACGTAAGATGTATCATGGAAAAGCTGGAAAAATCCCTTACTAGAAAAACATAATTAATGATTGTCCTCACGTATCTTAGTAGCCATCCTGATTTGCATTTCTAATAAATGCTTATAGCAGGAAAGAAAACTGTCTCAGGATGCAAATTATTTCTGCTTTATAAAAATCCTCTGATGGCTGTAAAATATCGGGGTTCTACTTAACGTATTCAGCTGATTTTTGGAACTGCTGGCTCCTGGTGCTGACTTCAGTATAAACAGATATCAGATACGAGATTTTTACCTTCACCACTCGGTTATCCAGTCCTTTGGTGTGTTCTTCAAACTCCACTCCCACAGTGTAATCCAGATCATAGTTTCTGAAAGTACTGAGTGTTTTTGTTTTAAAATGGTCTCCATTTTGAACAATTTCCTTTGTTTGTTTCAAGTGTTTTGCAATCTTACGAGTTGCAAAATCAATGCCTGTCAAAAACCAGAAAAAAGAGTGAAAATTCCAGTATTTGCTAACAAAAATAAAAACCCACAGCATTTATATTTACACATTAAAAAAAAAAAGTGAAACATAATTCCACAAATGGTGCTTTTACCTGCAACATTTTTCAGAGAAAAAGATACTTTCAAATAAAAATCATCTTGTGTTTGCAAGTACACTTTCAACTTGAGGCTCTTCCACTGATAATGAATTTATTTATTAACAGGTTATCTGTGGGAATGTTGTGAGCATACAACATAGAGCCAGTAGTGAATAGATGCTGGTGAGTTAAATCACCCGAATTTCCAGGGCTTTAGGAGAACGTGAAACAACAGGGGCTATTGAGACTGACAGTGCCCTTTTGGCCTCACTCACACAGCCAGCTGAGGCATGCAGGAGTGCTATTCTCATCTTAGGCTTGGCAGCCATTCCCTTCCCTAAGCATGCAGTGGAACTCATGGACTCTTAGGCACATGAGGGTGCTGCTGTGTGTCCTGCAGGGTTACAGATGCTTTAGGCCACCCCTAAAGAAGGATCTCAGCATAATATTCCTTATCAGAAATTTAGCATGTTAGAATGGGTATGTAATCAAGGGAGAACGAGTATGTAATCAAGAGGATTTGGGCGTGTTACTTTTATGATGAACCTATAGTCTGTGAGAGTATACAAGAGGTTAATTAATTATCTTAAAAGAAAGAAAATTATATTAATGAAAAAAGAAACAATCAAATAAAAGCCTGAAATCCATTATTGTTTGATAGGAGGCACACAAATAAACTGCAGTTTAAAAGGAGACAAATACAAAGTCAAAAGTCAAAAGTCAAAAATGCTTCCATGTAGAGCATCTGACAGTTCCTGTTTAATATTCTGCCAGCCTTTTCTGCAGTACTGATCTCCTTAACATCCTTGTTTTGTTCATGATGAGGACTAACATTATAATGTAAACAACTGTTTGGGACTGAATGCATTGCAAGTTACCAAAGGGAGAATATACATTACCATGATCTCAGTTTGCCCGAGCCAACCCCCCTAACGCCAGCAGCATTACCATCTGCAATAAATATTTCTGACCAGCTGGAAGGGAATCTTATTATGGTGCTGTATGCAAATGAAATAATCTCCCATGCTTCTGCAAGAGATTGAAAAATGGGTTTGGTTTGCTGGCCATCCTTTAGTGGTTTCATGTGTGCTTTAATCATTGTCAGCTCAGCAATGCCACTTGCTAATGGAGCCCTTTTTCTTTTGCTAGATTCATTATCCTACTTGTGAAGTACTAATCGAATTGAGTAAGAGGATAGGCTTGAAAAAAATGTGACTTTTTAACATGGGGAATAATGGTCTTGTTCAGTATTTATATTCAAGACTTCTTGGGTATATTTTATCTGCTGTGGTGGATTAAAGGTATCTCTGGGTCTGATTTATAGCCAGGCAACATAAAATTTAGTTCTCTCTGAGGGAAAAATTGCCTAGACCTCTAAAGAACTGCTATTTCTGACTAATATATTAGCCTTGTAGCTCCTGGAGAAAAACCAGGGAGGTTTTATTAAAGCATGGTTTTCATAACTGCATTTTGAACAATATAAGCAATAAAAATGATATGTAGTTCTATTATAGTAGATTTAAATACTTTTTAACATGTTTATGATAAAATCAAAGTTTCTGACTTAAAGGGCAAAACTAATCTTTAATTAAAGTATAGAAATGTGTATGCATTAATTAAAAGAACAGATGAATTCAAAAAAACCCCTCAAAACCTCAGTGTGCTTTGAATTTGAGCACATTAATACTTAAAATATCAACAAAATGTAAAACTGTGAGAAAAAGAGCCGAAGAATATCTTTTCACTCTTTCCCTGCAATTTCTTTTTAAGAACCACCTATAGCATATGCATCTTTGCAGTGTTTTTGGTGTTGGGTTTTTTTGCTTATTCATTGGCAGTTTTAAATTACTATAACTTATAGTGTATGTGTAACTTTAAGTTTATATATGCACGTATGCACAAAAATCACTTCAATTAATGTGTATCTTTCTCCTGAAAGTCAAGACATTGTCCTAATCATTCTCATTGTCCTAATAATCCTCCTTTTCAATCACTCTCTCTTTTTGTCCCTCACAGGTGTATATGCATATTATTTACAGATGTCCCTGAAGTTACTGAGTTTTTTTCCATAAATGCAAAAGCTAAAAAGTATGAATAGTGAAACTTGCCTTTCTCTCTTAAGAGAGTTGAAGCTTTGAGAAAACTGCGACTGTTTTCAATTGTTCATGAATAATGATGAGAGTTTATTTTTGTGTATTTATGTATTTCTTCTGTTTCAATCTGAGCAGATCAATCAATTAGGGTTAAGGTTCTTTGGTAAAACTAGAGAAAATCAGTTAAAGCATCAAATTTTTCATGCCTGTAACATAATTAGTTCAAAGCACTAATTAAATAATGGCATTATTGTTACTTTAGTGGTATAGAATATCTTATTCCTCTTTAACCAGATTGTGGCTACACTGTTACCGTAAGTATACACCAGGAGTAAAAAAGAGCTTCTGTATCTGAAAGCCTGTTGTTTTCAGGTTTTTTCCCCCCATCTGCATCTGTTTTTTCTTTTATCTAAATAAAGAATAATATCCTTGGCTTCAAGTCTTGATTAGCTTATATATTTAGATCATTGCAGTTTTAAGTTCATTACAATTACTGGATTTGTAATATGATTGGCAGAAACTCTTATGCTACAATTTACATTACAGAAAAATCTCCTTAATTTTTAGAAGGATTTTACTTATAATTGAAACATTTTATATAGTTAATATTTTTCCATTTACCTAAAGCAACCATGTAGCCTTCAAAGTTTTCATTGGTTTGCATTTCCCACGTCCCATTGTAATCGGCAGGCATGGTGGCGAGAGCTTAAAACCAACTTCAGCTCAAGAGGAGAGACTGGAAACAATCTCTGCTAAGAGAATGTTTTATAAACCTTTTCATATCTTTTTTTCCACTCAGGTTTATGATTTTGTAGATAACACAGTTTAAGGGGCAGAGTGATAACCCTGGACCCTTTGCTTTCCTTGACAAAGTTCAGTTGAACAGCTGGCAGACAAGGAACATTTTCAGAAATATGTAGTAATACAGGATATGATTTTACAGTGACCTTTGTAAAGAACTTCTGGCTATTATGGGATACCTTTGAAATATATTGAACAGAGTGGCAAATTGTACAACCCAGTTCAAGTTTCCAAGGTGAATTGTCTTTTAAGCTCCTTTCTACGTGTCTCTTTTCCCTATGAAGTGGCAGTCTTACAGAGCTGACACATCCAGAATTCCCATTTAAAACTTATGGAAGTCTTGAATGTGAAACAAATGTAAGACAGGGCAGGAAAGGGAATAGTCCTGTTAAAAATATTTTTGTTTTCATTTGATTTTCAAAGTATCTGCTATATACCAATAGCTGTACTTATACCAAGTGCACTTTCATATTTTTGTTTTGGTTTAAGAGCAAGTTTAGCAAATGTAAAGTAAATCAACATCAATCATAATTAGTATCAATCCTGACCTAAAAATGATTTTTTAATTACTCTGAAATGTGTCAGTTTGCATTGGAAAGCTATTTTATACACTGTTGTGGAGAAAAACACAGATTTCAGTTGCACAAATAAGCACATTCAGAATGTGTCAGAATGGAGAATTTGCATGTGCAGTCAAACTTTACTGTAATTTAAAGTAAGTACTAAAAGCAAATTAATTTAAGATAAGGTTTTATGTTATGTGGCTTTAATCAGTTAAGATAACTTACAGATGGCTCTATAGAGACAATAATTGTAGTGACCAAAAGTCAAAAGCTTCTTGAACTCCTTGCCTTCCTCTCTTTTTTTTTTTTTTAATGGGAATATTATTAAAAAATTTGTTAGAAAAAGTATTAAGGTCTAGATCTTCAACTCAGAAATAAGTAAATGGAAGAGTTACTGATCTTATGATTTCTCTTCTAAGCCTTTATTTTGTGAAAATTTAACGCAAAATTCCACAAATGCTGAAAATTTGGACAGGTATAAAAAAACCCCAAAACGAACCTAAGGAAAGTTGAGAGCTTCTGGGAGTTGAGTTCTTAAAATGCCTCAAGTTAGGGAGCTAATTTAAGACAAGGAAAAGAAGCCTCTTGATCCGTACTTGTAGGAGACATGAAGAGGGTTTTCAGTCAGGCATCAGGCAAAGGCACAGGGAACCGCAGTGACGGAGAGTTGGAGTTAGGTGAATTCCTGCGTGAATGCCCCCAGGAAATGACCGGCATTCTTGGCTGTAGAGTGCAGTCTGTAGAGCAGTTTACTCAAGGAAGTCGGTGATCACTGACGTCTTTACTTAGGACGAGAATGGCTTTCTAAAACGTGTGTCTCATTTCAAGCACAATTTATTGGGCTGATCACATCTGCTACTAATGTGTTTGTTTCCACTCTAAGAAATTCTAGATGAAACTATGAATGATGTCACATTGAAAGTGAAAATTAAAACCCCTTTGTTCTGAAGTGATATTATGTAATACTTATGCAATAGGTTTGATTTTGCATGTTTGTGTACCTTCTTTCTTAGCCTCCGTGTTGCATCAACATTAATAACACATTATTACGATTTATACATTTTCTGTATATATTAAAAGGTCCTGTAAAAATGAGAATACATCAGACTGAATGTCCACAATCACCTCCCAGAATCAGAGCACATGCTAGAAGCTCAAGGTGAGATATTTTATATGCTCCCTGATTTCAGTTCTGACGTAGTTTGCTTCCTATGTAACAGTCATTTTGGTAAGATGGGGAAAAGACTGAAGCTGTATTGTGTGATCATCAGCAATTAATGTCCATTAACAGCTAATAAAGTAACAGAAGGTTCCATTGCTGTAGATATGCAGAGCTAGGCACATTCAGAGAGAATTAATTATGACATGAATACATCCTTTGCATAAACTATCATAACTAATTAACAGCATATACATATACTTGTACAGCTTTTCCCCACAATGTTTTGGTTATGCTCATCCCTTATTATTTTTTACATTTTTTTTTTCCCCAATATATGTATTTTCTAAGCACGTGTTTATCCATGGGACTAAACTAGTATTTTGAGCCTTTTCAGGTAAAAATACAACTAGGAGGTTTACAGACACTACATTTAAGCATTCAGAGAACTGGCTAAGTAGGGAATTAATGAAACATGAAATATTGACTTGACAGAGTTCTGTGATACTTCATGAGCTTTTAAGGAGCATTGTGTTAAGGTCCACAAAGAGAATATTCAGTTTACAAATCGATATCTTGAGAGACAGTAAAACCTCTACCACAGTCAAATGCCTGCCTAAATCATAGGGTGCCTGGATACAGTACAGGTGGTGTTCACACTATTGTTTAAAAGCCCTGGGTGGAGAGTTCTAAGTCTCAGGTCTGCCTTGCCAGTTATACTGACCTGCTTCTCATCAAAATTTTAAAATTTGACTTATTATCCACTTGAAAACTTTGAAATTATTCTTTGTTCTCCATATTTATTGTTTATATACTGCATACAGAGACAAACTTTCAAAATGGCAAAACAGTATTTCCTTCCCATGGAAGAAGTCTACATTTAGAGAAATGAAGATAAAGTGCCCTCTCCTAATTGTCATGACTGTTTTGTTCTCAGCATCCTTTTCTCGCAAAACCACTTGCTAAAAATGAAACTCTGAGCTCATATCTTTTGTACCAAGTTTCAACACAGGGCTAAGATTTATGGCTGAATATTGAGGCCTTGGAAATAAAGCAGAGTCATGAAAAATCAACTTACTTCTGCTAAAAGCCTAAGTAACTTTTCCAGTCTTTATTTGTGTGTGAAGAAACAAAGATGGCATTGCTTGCCTCTTTCCTGTGAGTCAGTATTGATCAGTGAGTTTGAAAAGAAAAGATCTCATGGAAAACACTTAGATAAGACTGCAAAGTGAGGCCCAAATGCTGTTTGTGTGGAGTGAGTCAGCAGTCATGGATGTTACTTCCAACACTTGCCTCCAGTTCCTCCCATTGTATCTGAGACCTGCCCAGAAGAGAATTCTGTCTGGGTAGCTGAACAAAGTTCAGACTTTTTTGCTATCGGAAAGACCTGAAGTGCATTCCCCTTGGAAAGGTTCTTCTGTAAAGCACTGTTAGAGCTCTACATAAAGCACAGAAAGACCAGTCAAATGGAATTTTTCCTGTAAACTTTTGGGCATGGTATTTTGAAGAGATTGTAACATGCTTCCCACTCTGTCCTTGCCTCATTTAATTTTCCTTTTAAATGATCCAATATGCAGATATAACACAGGAGAAAAATGCCTTGTACTCCCCCGAGCAGCCCCTACACTCCTCATGCTTGACAGCTGGGACTTTTGCCTATGGTTATTTGGTTGTTGTTTAACACATAGAAATATGGCAAACTGCGTAAGTTGTTCTTAGCAACTGAATTCCCCTGAAGGATTCAGACAGAAGCAGCATGGTCACAGACACCTATTATTATTTTTAACTTGTTAGCACATGTGCACTCACTAGGTTTATTTTTATTTTTTAGAAAATTAATCACTTGAAATGTATTCAGTGATGGCTGCTACTGCAAAAGCTGTCAGAGGTGCTATCTCACCAGGCTGGGAGCCCTGTTCTGCACAAACACCAGGAGCCACATTCTGAAAACTAAAAGTACTCTGCAAGGAGGCAATCGGCTCCTTGTCAGTGTGTGGTGGCCTGCAGGCCTTGGGGGTTCAGCTGCTGCCCAGAGACCTCGCCAAGATGTGGCAGGAGCAGTAGGAGAGGCGTGTACAGCAGGAGAGGACAGAATCAAAAGGTGTTATTTGCAAAATGAGCTCAGCAAATTCTATCTGATGGCCCGCTTGGGGGTTGCCTTCCCCCAGTATTGACTGGCACTACTCTGCCTTGGGTATCCCTTGCTGATCCCAAGCTTTCTCGCTAGGTTGGGTACACTCAGTACAAGCAAGCCTGCCTCAGTGCCTTGGAGTTGGAGGTTTGGCTTCTGACTCTTGGGCTTATGGCTTTGTTCAGGCCTGGGCCCTCCAGAGAAGGAATTGAAGGAATTCTGACCAGTTGTACATAGAGTTGTTGTTGCCTGAACACTTTATCATTTGCTGTCAGTTCTTAGCTGATCTTGCCAGAACAGAGACCTGCAGGAACAAACTTTTCGTTGACATCTAAGAGAAGGGGGAATTCCCTCATTCACATCTCAGAAGAGGAACTCGTCTGACACCTCGTTGACAAAACAGTAGGGATGGGGTGCAGATGCAGTAGGAGGATGAGGGTGTACACAGAGCACACAGAGCTCACAGTTATGCCAGTTCACCACATTTTGTGTTTACCTTCAACTTAAGCAAACATGAACAAAATATGTTTTTAATCATTCTTAGAAATAAAATAATTAGCTTTCAGCCATTGAGTTTTCATCTTTTTTCAGTCATTTCCATCTCTCTTACTCCATCTGATTTTGCTGATGGAGTTGGATGCAGATGTTACACAATTATTAATCAAAAGCCTCCCTCCTCTCTTAACTAAGGACTTTAGCTTAGCTCTTAGAGACTTCATAATGTCACTAGTGATTGTGTTACTGAGTTTGATAACATTAAAAATATTATCCAGTGGATTCTATCGTCTTGAGAACTCATTTTTATTAAGGTGGTTTACATTATGAAATATTATTCTTTAGAGAACCATTGGCCAGTGGATAAAGCTGACCGACCTTGATTTTCAAAATAAATGGTGAATACTGAATTTATTTGTTCATTAATTCTCCTGAGCACTTATTCAAAGCTCTTTATTTAGGCTTTGAGGAAGCAGATAAAAATCATCAGCCTCTATAAAATCAGAAAAACTTAGGAGGCAACATGGTTTGGCCAAGGTCATGAAAGAAGCCACTGAGCAGAGCAAGTCAGTGAGCATAACCCTTCATGTTATCCGCTAAAGCATGCTTCCTTCTGGGCTAACTTTAACGTGGATGGAAAATCTGAACCCAGTTTAAATGCTTTGACATTGCCATTAAGGCTGCTTAAATTTTCCTTTAAAAGATTTCTTCAGGACCTGAATTCCCTGCATGAGCTATGCATTAATATCTGTGACCGTAGTCTATAACTTAATTGTATTTATTCTGTGGCAAAGTTTTGTAATTGCAATTGCCACTTCTTATCTTCATCAGATAAAGATTGCATTACTTAGACATTGAACTGGAATACTGATGGATGGATTTTGAATTAAAAGAATCTATAGAAAGAAGTCTGAGGTTTTTTTTTTTGATACTTCCATGACAAGCAGAATTTAGCTAAGAAAGTATGTATCTCCTTTGGCTTGTTCATGCCTGACTATAAAAGCTGAAATGCCATTTTAATGCAGAGTCTCATCCATTAGAAGAATATTTTAAAGAATCAGTTTTGTCGGACAGAAATAGTCGTTTTTACCTCATCTGAAGAACACTTTATAGAGATACTTTCAAATATCTTAGACCTCTAGTTTTCACATAACTCCTAAGTGATAGAATTAAATGATAGAAAGATTTTGCTTCCAGTTCTAGAATCCAGATGAAGAGAAAAAGTTGTATCAGCTGTTGCAATTAGAGCACAATTTTGGATTCACTGCAGCCATTTAGAAAAAGGTTAGAACCACTCTTGTGATAACCTTAAGGACTTAAAGCCAGTGTCCCAGAAGGACTGTAAATTGGGTCCAGAAAAAATGATGAAAATCCACAATAATATTCAGCCTGTTTTCTTTCACTATGCCGCTATCAGTGCAGAGCAGTTCCAGAACTGTTACCTACTCCTAGGAAAATTCCTAGATAGGTGAGTGTAGCTATTTCCCGAATGCTTGCTTTTTGCCATAAATCAATTTTACTGCTTCAGAAAGAAAAAAATACCAGCTCAGAAAGCCAGCAGCAAAATCTTCAGGGTAACTGAATACCATCATCCAGTGCTGTTGCATTTCTCTTAGAACGTAGGCACAAGTCATTATTTCCTGTTGATTAAGGGATGCTCTGTGCAGTAAATCTCGTAAATTCACTCCTCTCACAGCTCTGTATGGTTAATTCTTTTCTGTCTGCACCTCCAGCTCCACAACAGCATCCCTTCCATGGGAAAGGCTTTGGCTTCGTTCTACCACATACTGTTTGAGAAATGAACCAGCGTTTAACACTCCAAGGCATCCTGGAACATTAGAAAATAATTTGTTGTAGCAACAGTGGCATTTAGATATCTGTCTGTCCTTTTGGTGAGTTTCTGGCTCTAAGTTGGCACTTATTTGATAGAAATAACACTTACGATGAAAATTTATAGTAATCTTTAAAAAAAATCTAAGTTGAAAAATCCAAATACTGTCTGCTGTAGTTAAATGAGTTGACATACCCAGTGTTATTGAAATGAAACACACTTGCCACTGCAAGCTGGCTCTTAAGTCACGTGTATAATCAATCAATTTAAGAATCATTGGGGATGGGCCAAGCAATATAATTCAGGACACATTGCTGAAGTTAAGATTTCTCCCAGATGTATGACAGGATTGGTTCTTAATAGCAGTGATGCCGTGTGGTTTCAGTTACTGGATAAACATGCATGTAAAGCAGGGGGAAGGAGCATTTATATCTGATTTATTGACATTGCCACTGGAAAACTGAATTGAAATAAGGAATTGATAAAGATTGTAATTTCACTTTTCAGTGAAAAGTACCAAGTACATTTAATATAGAAGAAGATAAAAGAGAAAATAAAGTTTCTTAAATTGTGTATTTTAGATGAAAATTTATAGATTTAGATAGGGATATACCTATACCTATATCTTATATATGTAATATAAGAGAATGGCAGGCTGTGTTTCACTAGAAGAGTAAAAGAAAAGAGAAAAATAATTGAAAATTGAAAACCTGATACCTAAATATAATCTCAGATTAGGAAAGGATTCCCCAGAAGTTCAGAGTAATGTTCGTGATGATGTATTTCTCTAGTTTATATGTGAAAAAAAAATCAATTTATAAGGAGAGTTACTTTCAACAGAGCATTGAAAATTATTTTTCCAAATTTACATTAAAAACTTCCTAGAAACTGGAGAACTACACAAGTGATTTTTTTATTTACTAACTGGGTTTAAGAAGGGAAGGAAGGAAGGAAGGAAGGAAGGAAGGAAGGAAGGAAGGAAGGAAGGAAGGAAGGAAAACAGCTTGCCTAGAATATTTCCAAAAGGAACTTAAGGAAGCAGAATGGATAAGGCAGAACAGCCATGTTTACCTCTCTCTTGCTAAAACTATTTGCTACTTAGTGCAAAATGAAAGTATCCACTCTGGTCTCTAAAGATTTTTCCCACCTGCTTCTTTTAGACTGTATTTGAAGTTATAGTTACTGTAGGTTTTTTGGCTTTATCATGATTTTATGGAAATTTCCAGATGATCTGAGGTTTGATCAGAGCAAAACCCAATATGGATACAAGTGTCTCCTTTTTATGAACGTAGGCTGCCAGGGGTGTGAAAGCAGCACAAGTGAAGTGTCAGCTTTGACTTCTGCGATAACAACCATGAAAAAGGAGTTTGAGCTGGGAAGTATTTCTTCAGCACCATTACACTCCTTATGAGGAGTCTCCCTTCATGACAGTGGGAAAACAGAGTCCTGTGCTGAAATGAAATGTGTTACTTGTAAAAATATAGATAACGGCATTTTTTTCTAACTTGCCAAACATAAACCAAAGTCGTTGCAGTAAGCTATATATCTGTTAGAATGATGTTTATCATTGCCTTTGTTGCTAGTAAAAGACAACCCTGTCAGGGAAAAGAAGAGTCTTGGTTATCAGGGTATTGTGCTCCATCGCTTCCCCACTGAAAGATGAACCTTTTGGGGAGAGGACTGCTGCATGAATTAGCTCTGCTATCAGGAGATTGAAACCAGTGGGCATTTTAAGGTAGAAAAAATGTCTGTTAGAACAATATTCAGCATGGGGGAAAAAAAATGATTCCTTTTCCTCCTTGTGACTATTACAGCTACATCTTCAGCCAGCAGCCCTAAGGATTCAAACAGCTCCGTGGTGTAAGAGTGACAGTGACAAAGTACAACATGGGTGGAAGGGCTGGGAGCCCTATTAACAGACAGTTGTGAAATTGCCTCGTGCCTGCCGTTCACTGGAATATGCCTATGGCCTTCCAAGGCTGATTTGCTATCTCTGTCCAACAACATATCCTTCACTTGCAACTAAAGGTTCTATTACTGCGTGGCAATCAGATGTACCTGAAGTTTCAAGGAAGACATCATAGCATTATTATAACCTTTTCCACAGTGGCTATTAGACACACACTCACTAGACCGAGTCTTTAATTGGATGCTTTGAAAGTTTAGATTTATCAAAAGCAGCCCAAGACTGTTCCTTTTCCCCTCATTAATACATTTTCATTAGTGTCTGACCCAGCAGCTGCTGACTAATCTCCCTTTTATCTACTCAGCACATCAACATAACTTTTTTCTTTCTGTCAGTGATAGCACTGTGTTTTAATAGCTCCCATATCAAGGTAGAGATCTCAGCACCTTGCAGAATCCCATTCAAGGGCATTTGCAATGCAGACAGTAGACTGAATTTAGATATTTAAATACAACAAGGAAACATACTTGCATTAATCTTAACATGGAAGTTAGTTAATTAATCTTAAACATGGAAATACCGACTTTTGAAATCCTTGGCAAAATTACAGGTAGTTTTGCTGTCTTGTCAAAAGATAAAAAAGAAATTAAAAAGTGTCATTTCAGCAAGTACTTTCATTGTGAAAAGACCAAATTAT
Source organism: Rhagologus leucostigma (assembly GCA_013397725.1). Taxonomy (NCBI): domain Eukaryota; kingdom Metazoa; phylum Chordata; class Aves; order Passeriformes; genus Rhagologus; species Rhagologus leucostigma. Next base: position 514,198 of record VZTD01003481.1, read on the forward strand.
ACGCAAATAAGCACCAAAATGATCTGTGGTACAGCTTTAAAAAACTGAATTTTCTAAAATTTAGGAGTACTTGCACTATAAAGAGGAGTATGAAAAAAGGAAAAATCTTCTTGTTCTGCCCAGCTGTTTCATCAGCAATTTTTTTTTTGTCTGGTGGAATGTGCCTGTTCCACAACAAAACAAAATGCACTCCAAAAAGAGTTGTAGTGGGTCCAGGAAGAGCTTTACTTCACAAAGAAGTATCTCTTATGAAAAGTGCCCTTTTCTGTGCATATCTTTCGCATTTATTTTTTCTCTCGACTCATACAAACATCTTCTGGAGGAGTATTTACCAGGCCTGATAAGCAGTGTGCCATCCTGTGCCATCCTGTATTTAGGCGCATGATCCAGTGTCTTGAGGTTTTATGCTTCAGAGACGAACTGTAATGCACTGTTGATCAGCTCTGTAACTGAAAGCTGCACTTACTTTGCTATTGATGATTTTGCTGTTGTGGGGCCTTTTTTTTCCTTTTTATTGTGCAAGGGGGACTTTAAAAAAAGAACAATATTTTTCATCTGGGGATATGTTCTAGATTTACCTTCACTTCACTAAGAATTGGGCATTCCCTTTTCAAATTTTTAGTGTCTAATGGGTACTGAAAACCAATGGCTTCAGGGGAATATGTGACTAAGAAGGTACCTAGATGTCCCTGAAGTCATATAAGCTGCAGTGGGAAGTACTGTGTGACATCAGTCAGATTTTCAAAGCATTTTTGTGGCTGAAGAGGGAAAAAGGCTTTCCTAAAAAAATCCAAATGATGTTCAAACAAATTAGGTACTTTTTAACTGTTAATTTTAACTCAAAGTTAAGAACTTGGCAAGGTTTTTGAGCGACCTTCAGCAGTTTAAGTACCTACTTGTTTCTTTGGTTCCCAAAATACATTTGGAAAGACAGTCAAAAATAGATGCTTCCATGCTGAGAGGTGGAACTAGAAATGGAATTTTGTGTAATGTGATAATTCAAATGTCTACAAGGTGGACTTTCTGTGAGAGAAAAATACATTATAAAGGATTGAACATATGTTGAAAAAAAATATTATCTGAAATAATTCTGCATCTGTGTTTGGGAGTAAATTTCCTTGTGTTCAGTTGCACAAAAGATGACAAGGAAAGTTTCTAATGGAAGTTTGGGGCTTCTTAGTCCTTAAGGAGGTGGAACCAGACTGTTCAAAGGTTATTTTGCTAGGGAACTCTGATGTGCTACTTCTTTTCTGTTTGGCTTGATAGGGAATGAATCATCTGTTTCTGCATCATTTCGGAGAGTGTGAAATCTCATGTGCAGTTCTTGTTTGTCTGGCTCCTGAGTCAGACCCTGTGCCTCAGATTGGTTGAAGCCGATCTCAGGCGAAGATGGGATGATATGTTACTGCTGCAGAGTTTTGGAAAAGTCTGCTCTGTGCTTTTGGCTGGTTTTTTAGGTATAATAGGTCTAAAACTCTCAAGTAATTCTTTCAGAGTTAGGATTTATTTCCCGTTCCAAAGAACTGAGGAACTGAGAGAGTATCTGTGTTTATAGCTGAAAGAATGGAACATGTGTTGGAACAAAGGAGTAGTGACGACTGGCTTTCCAGCTGGTGCTGCTTTAGACAATACATTGCCCGTAAGGATCACCCTGAGAGATTAAGTGTCTCTGATGAACACTGGCATCAGTGTTACAATGGAGAGACTGCATTACAGTGAACTACATTGTTGTACCCAAAGCTGAGTGTTTGGAGGAGCTGCTCGGTACTGTGTTTGAGTAAGTTCTTTCTGTGTTGCTGTAACACAGCTAAAATGGCACTTTTCTCTCATTTTCCTCTACAAAAATAACCTTGGAAATGTCAGCATCAAGAATGGCAACATGTTTCTTGACAGAATAAGTGAAAGATCACACATTCATTTCACAGAAGTACTATTGAATTGTGTTAACTTCCTCTGCATGCCCTTAGCATGCCCAGCTGGAGAGAAGTGTTGTAAATTGTAATGGTTATGATATGATAAGCATCAATGTCTTGGTAAGAAAATATAACTTGAAGCATGCTGATTTCAAATTAGAGAAGGGGAGCAACGAACTATTGTGAGTCTTGTTGCATTTGATGGAATGTTAAATTTCAGTGAGCTCTCCCCACATGCTGTAGTTCTAAGCCTCAGCACATTGTAACAGTGACTGCATTGCATTATAAACTCTTGCTTTTTGCAGTAAATCCACTGACTCGCACTAGAGAAAAATTTGGTGGGAACATCAGGATGGAGAGGAACTTTTCCGTTTGAGTGTAACTCCAAACTTCAGTACAATTTTGCACTAGGTCTTCATCATTCCTTGTGTTTCAACTCTGCCCTTCTGTGCTGTTGCCTTGTGTAGCTGGAAGGGGAAGGGAAAGAAAGGCCAGTCAAACAGTCACAAGAAAGCTCTGAGTCTAAAGGCATTTTTAAAGTCTGCCTATCTTTGCAGTGTACCGCTGAGAATCATGTTCTGTGTATGTCTGCACATGCACAAACAAGTTTTAAATGTTAGCTACTCTATAATGCTTATGGACCCATGAATAACTGCTCATGCTTCTGCTCCAATCTTGAACTGTCAAATAGCTGAACATTTAAATAAAATATTTTAAATTTGGAATGCTCTTGTCACAATATTGACCTTTTAATTTGCTCAGCACTAGAATAGTGGTGTACCAACAAGACAAATGGTCTCTTGTTATGTAAATAAGTGTAGAGTCAATAACCACAGACTGTTTCCTATCCTTCTTTCCTCCCTTCCTTTAATAAGAATGTTGCCATTGAAAGAGGGAATTTTATTTTGCCTCCATGGTGCAAAAACTTAATTGTCAGGCAGTCTTATTGAAGGGTTTAATGAAGAACTGAAATGCCATTTTGCTTAAGTGTTCAGTGTGGATTCTTATTATTAACTATTAATATAGAGAAAGTGCTTGCCCTGGTAATAAAATACATGGTACTGGAGAGACTCTACTTTTGTGTGCACTTTTGCTAGACAAGAGCAAATTATTTAAATAAACATTTGCTTTGAGGTTAAAAAACCTTCTTAAGATAGAAATAGCTGTACCACACAGGTAATAATCCAAGACAAATGTGCTACTGATAGAGGATGAAAGGATGAATAGCTGTGAATCTGTTATGTGATTACAGATGAGGCTGTCCAAAAAAGAATATAGTAAGAAGTGATACATACTAGGAAGTTTTATTAATGTTGTAATGGTGAACTCTTGCGTTTTACTGTCAAGTTTCATACAGTAGAGCCAACCAAATGATAGATATTGATGGAAGTGGATGTATCCAGGGGAGCACATCATTCATGCCATGCCAGGAGACTGCTACACTCCACTGCTCAGTCCCATGGGAGACTCTTTAGGAATCTGATGAACCTTCTTGGTATGAGGAATTTGCCATTCAGTCCATGTTTATTTTATAATAAAACTATTACACAGATCACACTAAGTAACTCCTTCCCATCCTTCACAGCTGGACTGTTGTATAAACGTAGACTGTAACCCCAACTCTTATTTCAATTCTGGTTTCCATGGCTTAGGTTTTAAGATATGAAAACAGCCAAGTTTATACACTAGAAGGGGTAAAGCAAATCTGAGTGGCATGGACAAAACAGGGAATGGCTGTTTGGTGAGAGGAATTACATTATAATGTACCTGTAGGCTGCAGGTTCAAGTAAACAAAAAGAGTTTTCTCAACAATGGAAAAAGCCTGTTTTGTTTACACTTTCCATTTACACTGCTTCTGTAGGCTCTGGTCTTTCCTAACAAAATGTAAGATGTCCATTATCCGAAGATATTGCAGTTCTGCAGAAATACAGAGTGGATATTGGCAAACCATGGCTGAAATTCTGTTGAAGATCAAGAAAATCAATATAAAGTTTGATTCCTGAGTAGCAAGGAAATCTGGATATGAATTCACTGTGAAGGTCTTGGTTACTAAGTAGTTATGAAATAGTCAGGGAGGCAGATGTTTTTCAAGTAATTGTTGAATGCTGTACATTCAGTAAGCATCTATTTTATGGAGAATGTTTTAAATTACATTTTATGATAACAGGTTGTTAAAGGTTCATGGAAACAGCATGGTTAATTTTACACACATTAATTGGAAAGCATCATCGTGGAAGCAATGAATGAACATAATTTCCTTTTCCAAGGGAAAGGGTTGCTGCAATAGAGATAAGAGGTTACAATTATAATGACAAGCAATTGAGATGATTTGAAGCGAATATATTCAAAGTAAAACATTTCTGAAGTTTCTGTATTTTACATCCATGAGCTGTGGAAGTACTTTGTGAGCTTGCCTTTTCTCCGTAATTAGCAGCAGGTTACATTGCTTCTGCTTGATAAGCCATTAGTTATTAGTATGGTGCTAAATTTGCCCTTGTACCAAATGACCCAAAGGGGAAAAGCTGTCTGTTTGATTACAATAATAATAGCTTTTAACAATTGGATTTACTTAGCTAGATGTTAATTGATCCACTTACAACCTTCTGCAAAAAGAGTTTGTGAATGTTACACAAGACTGGAGAGAGCTGCAGGCAAAAATTAGAAGACAGCTGGTGAATTAAGGGTTATGAACTGCCAAGTTCTGTTGAAGGAAAACTACATTTCAAAAAAGGTCTCAGCCAGTGCTGAACATTAAAAAAATTCATGCCAAGTTTAACTGGGGATAGTGGTGTGAGCCATCACTTTATTACTGGGGATAGTGGTGTGAGCCATCACTTTATTACAGTTACTTGTTTGTTCTCTTGCTCTCCTTGGGCCTGAAGATTGGAAAGATACCTGGAGGGTGTCCATGATTATGAAATCAGTAATTAGAAACTTGAAGGAAAAAAGTTTCTGTGTCCAATAATCTTTCAAGAAAAACAAATGACTGATGCACTGAAATTTGGCAACTGGGATATCCTCAGCCTTGTGTAAGATGATAAATAGCATTTTAAATAAGCAAGTATTTGCAATTTCCCTTAAGCAGAGCAGCATTTTAGCCCAAGATCCACGGGTTTCTGATCCTTTCCCTCTCCTACAACCTTTCTGATGTATTTAATTGTAACCAGTTTTGACTTGTCCCACTCCAAGTAGAAGAAAACTTAATCCCCATGAACTGGTGGTCTGTATGTCAGCCAGCAGGGATATCCATTTAGCTATGGACACACAGCTGGCTGGCTAACACACTCCTCCAGGACGGAAAAGCAGCTTCTGCATGTACCTGGTTGATTAGACTCAAGTGTATTTCTCAGAGACTTCCTCAGGCATAAGTATTGCCAAGAAAAAAAAAATTACAGGGGAACTTAAAATAAATAATTTCATTCCATGTCTGTAATTCTGAGTATTATCATCCACAGCTGTTGCAATGGCAACACAAGAATTTACATGGAGAGGGAGTATTATTCACCTGTTTATCACACGGGGATGCTTAAGTCCTCATGAATAATATCTTCTGTGTACTTTCTGAAGTAAAGGAAACCCCAAAACTTTAGAAAATTGAATTAGATGTGCATTACAGCACATCTGATGCTACCCTCACAAGAGACAGTACTGTTGAAATACCATGGTTCAGAGAGCTTATCATCCCTGCTGTGCTAACTTTTGACTTTACAATGACTGTTTCTGAAACTCCTTTTCTTTATGCTGTGTCCCTGCCCACGGCAGGGAGGTTGGACTTACCTGATCTTCAAGGTCCCTTCCAACCCAGGCCATTCTGTGAGTCTATGATTCTGTGTTAGATCGGCTCCCAGCTTTTCTAAACAGGATTAATAACAGTGCGTATTTTAAAACAGTCTCTGGTTAGTAGAGGATGGCAGCATTTGTTCCCATTTACGTGTCTAAAATGTCTCAGTCAGCACTGAGCCCCCAGGGAAGGCAAAGCAGGGCTAAGCACAGGAGCTGCAGCAGAGCAGTGAAAGGATGTTCCCACTTTAGAGCAGGCTCTGCCATAGTGATTTCCCCCCTGATTGAGGCCCTGAAAATGGCTGATAGCAGCTGTTACAGGAGACACTTGGAATTCTGTGTTACATGCTAAAGCTCTGATCCAACCTTTTAGAATTTGAATTTGATGTGAAGTGTTGGTGCTCACTGTATATCCAGTGTGCTGATGGACTGAAAATCTGGCAGTATGGTCAGCAAATTATTACCCTCACTAATGTTTAATCAGTGTTCTGATTTAAACTGCCAGCCCAACGCTTTCCTAGGCTCAATCTGCATGAGAACATGGGACTATGATGGGGCATAAAAACATCTGAGAATGATACTGTGCAAAGCAATGCTGGTCTTATCCTCTGTGTGGTGTATGTACAATTACAGACAGTTTCTAGCTATGATCTTAGTCTCAGTTTCTAAGAAAAACTTTTTAGAAAAAAAAGCATGGGCAGATATTGGCTAAAGCATTTGGAAAAGAATTGCCCCTTAGCCATGCTTTTGTAAGCACTGTTTTTCCAAAGTATGGATCCATAAATTTACTTATTTTGAGAGATCGCATTTTTATTTTTGATGGAACACTTCCAGTATAGTGCTGCTCCACTGGAGCTAATGGGAACATTCTTACTGGCTTCAGTGAATTCAGGATTTAAGTGCAAGCTGAATTCTACAGCTCTCATTTGCTTCCCTAAAACTGCAGTTCAACATTTGAAAACAAGGCTATCTGGAGGCCCCTTGCTAAGGCTCTGAAAGGGTGAAGTTTATTGAGAGTGAAAAAGTAGTGTACGAGGTCTAAACTCCAGCATCTTGTTTTATACCTAACAGTCCTTTTTTGGTGTAGTCAAGAATTATGGTATGCACACACTTATAGAGTTTAGTATCTTTAATTGGCATGTCTAAAAATAGTTTTATTTGCAGTCATTTTTTTGAAGTTAATTCCTAAAAATATTTTATTCTAACTATACAGTTCTAATGTGATCTTCATTTCTGTGTTTGCTCTTGTCACTGACGATGTTCAGCATTAGCATTTGGAGAGTTGGTGCCAAGTCTGTAACTTCTATTGTTCTTCACTCCTGTAGCAGCAGTAGGCTCACTGTACCTTCTTAAAGACCTGCTTACACGTGACTCCACACACTCTTATTTCCTAGGAAGAGAAAATAATTAAAACCCACAACTTTTACTTAGGACACAAACATTATAGATTCATGTGTATGTCCAGCTTATTTTGAGTTCACAATTTTCTATTAAATTAGATTGGGAGGCTTGTACATATTTTTAGCCTATTTTTCATCCTAAAAGAAACCATCTGGTTTGGGGTTTTTTTCTGCTAAAAGGTGGAGTAAGGGAAGTTATTTTGGGATCTCAGGTCTTAAAGGGCCAAATATGTTCCTGGTGCATTATTCTCTATTTGCAGTGTATACAACTGCTTTAGGTCTTTGAAATGGGCATTCTCTATTTTGGATACATAAAGAAGTGGGGATGGATTTGCCTCACCAGTTCTTAATCTGTGTGATGATGACTGGTAGCTCAAGCCTACAAATTCAGAAATCAGGGTCCACTCTTGCAACACAGAGATCACGGCTACAAAAGGACAGGTAACTGTACAGAAGATTTGATCCAGGTCTGTCAAACAGCACAGCAGTGAGGTGGGACTGAGCCTGACCACACTGGATGCATAATGCTGTTCCTTTGTGTTCCCAAGAGCTTTTCAAACACCTTCCTTGCTAATCTTTGGATCGCTGTGAGCTGGGCATAAGAAGGGGCAGTGTTTACATCTTGGGCTTGGATTTGTGAGGCTGCTGTTGTTTGCCTGTTTACTCACCTCCGTTCCTGAAGCTCCTTCAGTTTGACCTGAGAAGCGCACACGGGTGTGTGCCTGGGATGTGTGCCTGTGGCGACTGCCTTAGGTGCAAGAAAAAATAGTGTGGAAGCTCTTAAAGGACATAAAGACAATTATTATATAGGACCTAGCAGAAGGGATGCACCTTCCAGTTCAAGATGAGACTTTTAATAAAGCTCCCAGAACATTTTGAGGAAGTTATGCACATTTCTTAAATAAAATGACTTTGATAAAATGACCTTAAAAAACCTTAAACTAGGTCAATAACCTTAACTGACATATGTTGCTAGACCCTAGTAAGAGAAAGTGCTTCATGCTGAATTGGTGGAACAGCAGACTGGTCCAGTGACTTTAGTTAGGACCTGTTTTGTTCACTACTGCAGAGGTAACCCAGGAGAAGGAGTGTGCAATACGGGCTGAGAGATCTGCTGAGTGACAAAAACTATGGAGCAGAAGCAATCAATACAATAGAAAAGGGCAATAAAACTCAAAAGGAAATGGGGAATGGTCAAATAAGTCACTCACATAAAATAAAATCTAAAAAGAACTACAAAGTACAGACCACAGAACGAAATGAAGAAAATAGGAAGTATTAAACTACTAAAGGATGTGGTCCTACTCTCTGCAGAACTGTGAAAAGAATAAATTAACACTTGGCTCATTGTGTAAAGTTCAGTAGGATCATAAAGCTATTGAAGTATCAATTCTTTAAAGGTAACTGCTCATTGTATCAAAACACTCTCAAAAGTACAGGACCTAGTAATCTTAGCTGGTCAAAAATTAGATACTAAAGGGGACTCTGTACTGTATTTTTAATCGAGAGAGTTGCATTAACAAGGATTAGAGAAATAAAGAGGACATCTTTTGAAGTTCATGAAATACAAGAAGTGAGAAAATTGAAATATTGAGGAGTGGGGTCTAAAATGCTTGGTTACTTCCTTTGCACAAATTAATTTTGTACTGATTTCTGCATACATGAGAGACAGATTGTGGTGAATTGTCCAAGTACCAGTGAGTGAATGCATGAGCTGGCAGGTATGATCCAGAATTCTTCCCAGCCTTCTGAAAAGCAGCATCAGAGCAGTCAGGTTACCCTGGGCTACCTAAACTTGCACTAGACACATGTATTTGAGCAATTGAATCTGAGTTTCTGACCTCTAAAACCAACCTCCTGACAGGGACAAGTCTAGAAAATGGTCTGGGCATGGAGGTCCATGGCCAGGTTGTGTGGCTAGAGCAGGAATCAGAGCAAGGATAGCAGAAACCGGGGCCAAAGGATTTGGTGTTGGGGACAGAAGATGGGAAGAAATAATGCCTGGGAGCTAGCAAGGGCCAGAAACCAGGATGCCAATCCAGAGAAATCCAAGAGCAACTGGTGCTGCTGTTTATATAAGAGCAGAGGAATGCACAGATGTGTATGACTGAGGGTAGCCAGGTGTAAGCTGAACTTCTAGGCCAGGCATTGTAGTGGCTAATTGAGACCTGTTTGCCAGCAGAGAACCTGAAAGGGCTGATGCCTGGTGTGCAGCTGGAAGGCAGTGTGGAAATACTGAAATGTGCTTCATGGAGTGTGTACGCACAGGAAATTCAGGCATCTCCTTTTTATTGCTTCCTCCCCTCCTTTAGGTGAGCCCATGGCCTCAGCTATAAAGTCATCACTTACACAGCAGCTTTCTCCCTACCTGTGCTGCATCAAGTCCAGATGGTAAGATCTGTCACATACATTTTCCTAAACTGGATTCTGGGACCTCCAATACTTTCTCAAAATTATGTTTAGTAATAAGGGGCTTAGGGTACTTCTGCAAAGATTTCATGACTCTGCTACTGATTTGAACATTTAGAGGATATCCATTTAGATTGCTGAATGCTAATAGTATTGCACAGTGAAGAGAAATGGAGGTTGGAGTTTATTATCTCAGCAGGAAGACTGCCTTTTACCCACACTGATGAGAGAGTGAGTTATAAAGAGTTATAGGACAAAAGAATAAGTATCTTCTTTCAGGTCCTGTTAATTTAGAAAGATAAAAATGATGATCTGAAAAAACATCAATTTCAAAAACTTAATTGCTCTTTTAGTTCTCTAGGCTATAATGTAGTGTGGACTGTAATTATTTTAAAAGAACAATGGTGTATTTTTCCGTTATTGTCGAGTGCTCAGTTTCACAGCTCCCATACTGAGTATTTTACAGACTGTGTGAGGGACATTCTGTTAAATGTCTTCCTCGTGTGAACATTTCAGCCTGGTGTGTCTGGACAGACACTGAGCACAGAAAGGGCATTTGAAATTGTCAGGCTTTGTAAGGGACATAAAAACATAACGGCTCCAAATGAAATTGTTGCTTTAGAAACAAGTCAAATGCTGCACCAATACATAATTATGTCAAAGTAAGCCAAAATAACATAGCACATTCCCTGCTGTGTTATATCTAACGGTTTTAATAGAGTGGCATTCAAAACCTCTTACACGATCTTACCAGGTGCATTTCGTCTCCTTCAATCCACTGGGTCCAACCACGGCCTTCTTTCTCTCCATTCTGTACACAAAGCAGCTTATCTCCATCCCAAGACACGGTGGTCTAACAAAACAGACATGGCTGGTATTACTGTAATAGTCTCAGATATAAGGATTAGTTTCTGTGAAGCAAAACTTATCTCTAATGATTAGTGTATCTCATAAAAAGAATGATTGTAGAGTGTTGTACCACTTAGGATAATTACAAAATAAATGAGCTTGAACAGAAAGTTGCTGCCCAACTGCCTGCCGAAAACTGGAGGGATGAGATAAAGCAAGAAAAAGTATCATCAAAATCATTGTGTAAGAACACACTCCTCTCTCCCTGCTGAAAAATACAGCAGCAGAAGGGCCCTGCAGCCTAACACTGTCTTTGCAAAACGAGCTGAAAACCTAAGATCCAGTTTGGTTTTTTCTACCCTGATTCCCCAGCTGCTCTACCTGAAAAAAATTCCCATTTACTGGCACTATGGGTGAACAAAGCTTTTGAATACTGAGCTGGTTTTTCCTCATGTCTTAACCTGCCTTCCTTCATCGAGCAGAGTGGTTTGGAAGTATCAGCAAGTTGGTAACTTTGCCAGCATCCCGCTTTTTGCATCTGAGGCTGGGGAACTACTTGAGCCAGGACCGTCAGAGTAAGTCAAGAGTCAGGTGCAGTAATCAACACTGCACTTCTGTGAATATTGGTGCTGTCCTGACTGGTTCAGTAAAACCTGATTCATAAAGCTCCTTAAATGTATGACAGTGCATCCTACAGCTTGTTACTCTGGTTAGCATTTACTGACAATTTGCCTTTCACATCCCCCTAAGATAAAGAGAAGCAATGCTCTGTAAAATATTTAAAGAGGGAAGAGCAGTGACAGTTTGTGCTCCATGAGGATAGTTTAACATTAATATTAGCACATGGCTTTTAAATCAGCTTGTTTGAAGGCACTCTGAGGACTAAATATGAAATGACTGTCTACCTTGTAAAAGTCTTCAGCCACTGCTTGCATGAGTAGTCAGATATGGAGAGATGATGAATTCTGATCTGTCATTAAAGGACACTTACTGCATCCATCCTGTGTGGTTTCTAAGAGAAGTCTGCCTACATTTTTCCTTTTGGTAATTAAAACCAGTTCAACACTCAAAAACTATCCAGTCCTATTTATTTAATCTGTGTATGTCACAAACAATTAATTCTTAAATGATAACCATCTAAGCCACTATCTTTGAATGAGTGTCGGCAGCAGCCTCCTCCCGTGGGAAGCTTTAGACTAAACAAGCATGGAAAATGAATCACTACAAAGAGTGCCAGGATAGATAATCATAGGGAAGGCAATGGTATTGATCCCATCAGTCTGTTTGCACCACATGGGGGCTCTGAAAGACTAACTCACGTGTCCTTGCTAAAAATCTCTCTAATTTAGAAAATGCATTCACACAGTCTTCTGTTCTCTTTTGTAAAGTGATATATTTAAACCAAGCAGTAGATAACATTTTATGAAACCATATCCTTTGAGTGCAAAAAATGCTAATGCAGGAAGGAACAACACATTTGGGTAAAGCTGTAGTTAATGTGGTCACCGTAACCTAAATCCTCTCCCATATCTAAATCTGCAGACATCCACTGAACAGATAGAAGATAACAAATAATAGGAGTCAAAGTGAATAATGTTTAATTTACAAGTTAACATATCTACGAATTTCTGATTCTAAAAAATGAATATAACAGAAAATGAATGATTTGTAGATGTGAGGGATACTGTGGAACGAAGCATTTGTATGTGCAAATTTGCTCAGTAACTGCACTTATTTGTATCCACTGAGCTCAGCATAGTTTAATCTTTAGTCTAGCTTAATAGTTAAATTCGTGGGTTTATATGTGAATTCAGAGGCAATATACCATGATAAAGTAGGATCCAACTTTATTAGTCCTACTAATGTTCAAAGTCAGTTGTGAATGTTATTACACTTGATAATATTCACTGACTTAGTACACTAGGGGGAAATACAGAAATATTTGTAGCAGCACAAGGAAATGTTAACTTTTTAGCCTCCAAGGGTGATTGAAATTGTTTCATCTCAGAAAACAACACACTTTTTTTCTCAGGATTTGTTGTTTTTCCAGTCAAGATTAGATACTGCTTTTTGCAATTTGGTGATAACCACGAAGAGTCTAAACCCACAGACATTAACCAAGCTGTCTTATCAGACAATATTCTCAGGTATACTCTGCCTTCCCTTTGAGAAATAGAAATATTGAGGAGATATGAGTAAACCATACAATTTCTGATTTCTGTATGTAGCTATTTTGCTCTGAAGGTTATAAAGGTCAGAATATACTGCAAGAGAACATAATGGCATTTTCTTTGTTAGCAAGAACAACCACTTTATGACAGTAAGATTAATCAGTGGCAGCTGTATCCTTTCTTTAGGTCAAACTGTAATGTCTCATTGTCTCTTTTATTAAACTAATACACAAGATACAAAATTCTCTTTTAACTCAGATTGAAACATATCCTTCCACCCCGAATATCTCTATTGAGACACACAGTGAGCGTTAGTTGAGGTTGAAGTTGCTCCAGCTGTTAATGTGCACTGGCTGCTGCTAACATTCCACCCTCTACAACACTAAACCAGAGCAATGCTGGCTTTACAACACTCCCAAATATTTGAATTATTACATAAAAGTAATACTCCAGAAATACTGTAGGGCAAATGTTGTACATATAATCTGTCTTGCAGTACCTAAGAGCAAGGATTTATTTTTGAAGAGTGGATCAGGATATTGCCATGGTATAATCAGGAGCCAAGCACTTGTAGACCGCTAAGGCAGTTCTGTATGACCCTTTGGTTCCTCCTGTTTTGCTCTCCTGGCACACACTCTCAAGATAAAGAAACACTTTACCTTTTATGTAAAACTGCTTTTCTTAGAAAAGTATGCCTTTGTAATTAACCTTGTTTGCCCCCATTTTGGTAATAGCATTACCTAAGGTTTGCCTGATTACAGAGGCCGAGCTACTGCCACCTACCCGCAATGACTGAAAATCTTTGCCAGGGTTTGGTGGACATGGCAGGCCCAGGCAGACAGCTCCTTTACCCTCTTCCACAAGAGGAGGACAGGTAGACAAACTCGGAAGACACTGGAAAGTTGCAGCTTCCAGTAACAGAACCAGCTAGCTGAAATTGGAGTATTTCTCTAAAACTGAAGACTCTGCCTTTTCGAGCATCTTGTACTACTTGCATAATAAATGGCAGACGTTGCTTATTCTTTTCAACTACATAGTACATAATCTAGTTCACCATAAGCAAGTTTATATCTTGCTTACTTACCACCTGATCATACTTAAACCTAAGATGAACACTTCCTAGGTCTAGTGCATGTAATTCTGTAGGAAACCTCAATAGGGAATGGTGGCAATTAGTCAACAGTGCTATTAATAATACTAAAGGAATGCAAAAAAAGGTAATGGAGTGAGGTAAAAAACAGAGAATCAATTTAACTCTTCAATTTAACTCTTCTCAAAAATTCCAACCACCAATATTGCACATTTTTCAGATTATGTACACTTTGTTCTTGAGGTGTAATACTAGAGAATGGAGCTCCTCTGGGAAGTGAAAAAGCCTTTGAGACCTGGTAACACAAAAAATCCTCAAATTTTCTTTAGTTTTATGGTATGGTTTCTGTAGTCTTTTACTTTTTGTGTACTTTGATATTCTCTTATTTCTTGGGCATCCACATGGTTTTTTTAGTGATTTAATCTCTTTGTCTTATGAAGATTTAAATTCATATGCATAACATTTCCCAAATCTTCCTGAATATTAAAGATGGAGGAAATTATAATTAAAGTATCCTCATTACTGTTTCCAGTTATGAGACAAGGTAGATTTATTAAATGAAATATTTAGTAAACCCCAAACAAATTATTGACTATGTATCTGCTTTTTCTTTAGTAGCAGTAACTGTAGTGAAACCTTGCACAATTTCAGCTTCCAGTGGCAAATCATACTGATCGACAGGCAGAGATAATGACTTTTGTAATTTACTGAACTAGTCATCAAACATGTTATCAGAGTACTTTGCATTTCCCAGTGAGGTCTAAGTGCAAAGACATTTGGTGCTGGCTCTGCACAATGTTTCTCATTCTCCTGCTGGCGATTCCTGTGTGCCTGCTTGGGCCAGGTGCTCGGCAGTTGAAGGCACAGAATGTATTTTACAGATGAATGGAAGAAAATAACTTTTTTCAAAGTAGTTCATGAACATTTTTTGTTAATGCTACATAGATTTTTGACACATTGCCTTTATAAGTATGAATTGCAGCTACCACCTTTCATCAAAAATATGTTATTGATTTCCTATCTGTAGGAGAAACACAGCAGTACCAGTTCTATTTTTCTCCTGCTTCCCTCAGTGTTGTCTCTATATATGGAGCACCAAATGACTGCAAAGCTATGAGTGCATGACATACTCCCTGCTCCATCTCAACCAGTAATTCTCTGCTTGGGAGAATGACAGGCCATTTTACAACTGTAATTATGATCTAAGAAGGATTAAAAAATGGAAAGCCATTTTTTTAGGTCAGATGAAAGAGAAAAATCCAATTTGAGCTGTGTCTTGTAAATAACACCAAAGAAAATATCCTAGAACTTTTGGTCAAACACAGCAATATATCCAACAAGGTATTTAATAGCTTCTCAAGATAAACCATTTCATCTGTACTAAGTATCAAAGTGATATAAAAACCTCTTGTAAGCAGTTTTTTTTGGAAAAAAATGAAGTGTTGATAGAATAAACTAACACTGATGTCACAGACAAAGTCTAATGTAGCTGTGAGGGGGAATTCTGCCAGGTGATCACTCCTATGGCCTTGGTGCAGGACACTGCTCCCAGGGGAATACAGCCATAGGCAGCTTTGTCACCTCTCCACCCTGAAACCCCTTTTATCTCATCACATCTGCATCTGGAAGTCAGGCGACAGAGAGAGAAATTACTGAGAAAACAACAACAAACCCAACAGAGCAATTCCTGGAAGGATTCCTGGGCTTTATCTCCAGATGCTGGTGCTGGACAAAGGCTGAACCTATTTAACCAGGCTGTAGCTCAGTCATGGCAAAGTCTTCTTTGCTTCTGTCATTGTCAACATCTCCAGCGGTAGCATTGCTAGAAAAGGGGCCTAGGATTGGACTGAAAAATTTTAGATGAAAGGTAAGCTGCTGTCAGATAGGATCAGATCTTAATGTTCGAATTCCTTATTTTGAATCCTTGCTCGTAACAGCAACAGAGGAAAGCAAAGACTAGAGATATGTTCCAGGGAGTAGGAAAGTAAATGTGCAAAAGCTCCAGGCTATGCAGCTGACAATACGTGGGAGGAGGAGAACAATCAATATTTTAGACAGTGCATATTGTTTTATTTCTTAGGAATGGTGGAATATTTTTTCTTACTGAAATAGAACTGTATTCAAATAATACAAAAATAGGAAAACTTGTGTATATCTCATGCCAGAAAAAAAAGTAAAACCCATCACATCCTATTCATTCTGTGCAAAAATCAGAATCGATTCTAAGACACTTACTGTTTAAATTAATAGGTATAACTGATTTATCCCGTGTAATTTTAGCAAGATGCAATTGTACATAACACTAATGGTTTGTCATTCAAAATTGGATTTGTTAAGTCTGGTTCTCAGCTTTTCAGCTGATTCTTTCTGATTGCTCTTTCTGCATTCGTAACTCTCAGAGCTGCTTAGAGTTCATAAAAAGCTGAAATGCTAAACCTATCCAAACCCACTTTCCCTGCAGAGCTTCAGTATGCTAGCAGTAGTTTTGTGAATAACTAGCTCAAAAGCTTCTAATCAGTCTCGTGGTTTAGACACGAATCCAGCACTGCAAAATGTCAAGTTTATGACATCTTAAATTATACAGCAAAGGATTCAGACCATCTCATTTGCTATAACTGTGCAAATGTGCCGAGCACATCACTTACAGGGAGTAACAGTAATGCCAAAGGAGCAAGCAGGGTGGAACAAGGCAGGAAAAAGGGAACTGCTCCTCCCTCACTGAGGCACAGAGACACAATGGACCAGAGTCCGATCTGAGAGAGCCTGAGACAGACCCAGCAGTGGACTTCTGCTCTCTGAAGCCTCAAAGAGGTTGACTGGAGGACTTTTCTTCCCCACTTGTTGAGAGCAGTTTGTAAAAGGTGAGAAATACCAACAGAAAACTATTATAAAGTCTACCGCTTCTAAATTACACCTGTCCTCCCCCAAAATAAAAAATCAGTGATTATGCCATTGAGGAGCTGGGAAAATTACAGTACTGCAGAGAGACAGGAGGCACTAAATTGGAGAGAAGACCAGCCCCAGCAACAGTGATTGCAGAGTAATGCTTGTTCCACTAAAGTATATGAGAAAATACTTAAAAGCCCAAAAGGGCAGCACTGGAAGGGTAAAGAAATAAAACAGCTAAATCAGAGGGATTGAGTAAAGACATATTGCTGATCTTGCATCTTGCTAGACAGGCGCAATTTATTTCGAATCTTCTCACCCTGTGGGATATCCCTCCTGCAATTCCATGTACTGGAATGTAGTTTGTTGGTTGTTGTTTTTCTGGCATCAAAGCCTTAATTCCAAAACCTGCTCTGAACTAGATTAACAGCTGTGGATTCCATTTGTGTAACAGAGGAACCTGCCTAAACAGTGAAATAAGCTCCATGAATTATGTGATTTTGTAACAGGGCTTTATTCTGACCTTGCAGTGGTATAAATCAAATTATGTCCAGAGTAACTAACTCCACTGCATTTTTCCTGAATACAGACTCGAGAGGAATCAGTGTCACCTTCGGCACGTTCGTTAATTAAAACAGAGCCATGATCAGTTCCGAACAACTTCTTTCCCTTCAGTAGAATACAGCACATGTAACAGAAGGGCCAGTCAGGCGTCTGTGAACAGTCCTTATGTGGCTGTTTTAAACATTAATTGACACTTCACTTGCTAAGATGTATTATAGATCTGATGAGTGAATTCTACAACTCCCAAATCCTCCTCACCCTGCCCCACCCCAGCAAGCCTCATTTTTGACTAGAAGTTCTATTAGTTCCAATAAAGGAACCCTAAACACCCACTTGATAACTTATGCATGGTTATATTCCACTTGTATTCAGTTTTAGATAACTAAATGGTTAAGATGTATTATTTCCCACATTCAGTTTAAAATTCTTGCAGTTTTCGCTGTTTCCCAGTTCCCTGCCTTTGTCATTTCATTTCCTGCTTCAATGGAAGAAGGAAATTACTGTATCAGAGAGCACAAGGTTCTGAGTTACCAAAGCACCTCTCATATGCGTGGACAAATACTCAGTTATAACACAACTGTTCTCAGTTATCCAAGAAACTGTGCTGTTCTATATTTAGAACATAAAATCTTTCTTGATTTTTTAACAGATCACTTGCCCTTAGTCTCTGTCAAGAGATTAATTCTGCATAGTGTAAGATAAAGCAATTCACTCTTTCAAATGCCTGAACAGCAGAGAATAATCATAATGCAAAAGTTCTCTCTGACTTTGGCAGCAGAATGATTAGAAAAATAAAAATTTTAAGAAAGTAATTTTTGCATCTGAGCTATCCAATTCTCAATCTGCTTTGATTCATTGAATGCAAAGACTGGCAATGTGAAACTTCAGCCTTTGTTTCAGCATTTTAAGGTTTTTCAGTTAACTTTTTCATTATTTCTTTAATAAATACTAAATAAATAACACTGTGAAGGCACAGAAGGCTTATGTGCCTTGTTCTTATGTGCCAGCACATATTTCACACTGTAGATGTTTCATCAGCTTCACTGGTTATTACTGGCATTGAAAAAGGGAAGCACAACGATCTGCTGATGAATGAGAAAAACTTTCAGAGATGGTTTTGTATTAATTGTTTCAATAAGGTCTTCCTCTTGCATGCACAGTAAATTTTTTCCACAGTAATGTTTATATACTTGAAACAAAGTTTCACACTTAGAGCAATACTTGAACGCTAAATTAATCACAACTTGAGACTGTAGAAATTATCTTTAAAATTGAGGAGATTTCATGATGAGACTGGAGTTTCACTGAGAATTAAGATACCAGGATCAAAGACTCAGTTTGAGAAATACCAAAGCCAGAGCTATCCATTTAACTTTAAATTTCTGTCTTGGTACGTTCTCCATCTGATAATAGCTGCCAAATAAAACTGTGAACAAACTCTTTAAAGTAGCAGAAACTTGACTACATGGTCCAATTCACATCACGTGAGAAAAAAGTGTAATACAAATTAATATTCTAAACTTCTTTCTACACCATCTAATTCACACCTTGGAACATTTACAAAGAATGAAAGATGCTCCTGAGGATGTAAACTTTCATTTTACATTTGTACTTGAAACTGCCAAGTTTTAACAACCCTGGATAGTTAAGTATGATTGAACTTGCAGAAAGATATCTTTCACAAATTTGCCAAGTGAATAGAGAAACTTTAATTTAACTTTTATCTAGGAGATCAAATCCTGGGTGGAAAGCTCGAGGAGCATTGATACCAACTGTCACTTGTGATCTCTCCTTTGTAGTCAACTATCCCCATCTTTGATTTTGCAGAACACAGAAACTGCATCTTTAACTAAACTAGGAGGGCTTTAGAGCTTCCAAAGTAGCAAATTTTCACTTCCCAACAGAAACAACATCTTAAAGGACCTGATGTCACCAACTGCTGTTACCTCTATCCCTTCAGAGAACAGTCACCCAAAAACATGTACATGCAAGAAAGCCACAGCTGAGGGTCACAAGAAGGACAAACTGAAATTGCTAAGGTTTATCCTACTCAATTAACTCACTGATCCAGAAAGTTCAGACAGGCTCCCAGGAGTGACCAACTACAAAAATGAAAAAACCCTAACTGGAAAGCAGGAGAGGGCTTGTACTATCACAGTGCTATCAAGTTCCCAATGTCAAAACTTCAACTTACTTCTAAAATAACTATCAGCAAAACTTTTTAGCCTTTACTCCTCACAGACAGTATTGATTTGGAATTACTGTAGTTACACTCTACCCTGGCTGACTCGAGAATATGTTTTACAACTGAAAGGTAAATACAATTTCAGTGAATTACACACAGGATCTAACCTGTTCACCGTGCTGGTATTATTTTTACAGATATGTTAACTCTAGCTAGATGATATATTCTTCATTAAAAGAAAAAACAATCTATCCTTATAGGATGAATTACTTCTAAGGTTATTTTTGCTAGTCTCCTGATGATTGCTCTGCTGTATAGATTAATGTTTAATGTGTAATTTGTCTTATCCATGTTACTTTGTACTGCTCATTGTAACAGTGAGCTACTTGGATAAAACTCGCCCAGTGGTCTGCTCAGTCCACAATATAAATAACAGTAATTGATTCACAATCTGTCCCATTACACAGGCTGACTATTAATGATTAAGCCATTTATGGCATGCAGTTCCACAAGCTCTACATGAACAAATGGAACACCAAGAATGATATTCAACCTTTGCTTTTATGGTGGTTTTCTTCATAACACCTCTCAGGGAGTGGTCCAGTACCTCTTGCAACCTCCATGACTCTTCTCTCACACGACTCCTTCTGCACCTTTGGAGTTATTTTGCTGCTTAACAACTGCAAATTTTGCCTGACATTATGGTTATCAGATTTGGACTGAAGTCGCTTCAGAAGGACAGCTTCTTGTACTACTTTGCAGTTGACAAAACAGAGGTCTCATGTAGAAAAAAAATCTTCAATAAGAAAATTGAACTATAAAACTCGATATGCTGCTTCAGGGCAAATAGAGCACCACTGCTGAGAGACCTGAACTGTCCAGTTACAGTTTGTGTTTTTGTGCAATAACATCCCTAAGTCCTTCCTAAAAAACCCCTAGAGTCAGTGACTACCCCTGGTTGTTTGGGTTGTTTGTTTGTTTGTTTCTAACAGGCAAGAAGGTGCTGCTACCTTCTGCTTCCAAGGCTGAATAAGCATTTTCCACTAAACTGTAAACAGATAAATGTTTGAGTAACCTTTGAAAGCAGGCTGAACTAGGTTCTACTCCAAATCAAGCAGCTGTTGTAGTGACTAAAATGATCTCTTTCTAGTTTCTTCTTTCTGGTTTAACATTTTGAATCCTTCCCTTATCACTCAATTTAGCAAAATAGGGTAGAGAATTTTGGCTTGTTAACAATTTTTTCCACCATGTAGATGGTTTAGTTCTCCTTTAGATGGGAGTTTAGTGGTATTTAAGCACAGATAATGCTTAGACAGGGACAGTTCTGTGCACACACAAACCTTTTTAGCAGATGTTTTGAACATTGGTGTCTTTGATGGTAATTTAATAATCTCAGTCTTAAATCTCTCCTTGGGCTCATAGCTGTTCAGTGAATCTGGACCTCCATATCCTGATTAAGAGCACTCCAGGAACCAAAACCACATTATGCCATTGGGGCACTTTCCTAAACACAAATGCCCCTCCCTTCTGTGAATTTTGTATTCTGCACTCTCATCAAACTTGTACCCTCTGTAACAACGACTACAGAGGGATTTGTTGAGGCACAGTAGCCAACCATTCTTTTTCTCTGGTATTCACCATTTTTCCCTTTCCTGCCATGACCAGAGCAAAAGCAAATTTGCAAATAGTAGTGTGAGAGAAAAGTACTGGTTTTAAATAGCACTATCTTTTTAAGAATGGAAACCTATTAATTCTCTTTTATGAGATTTCTACTCTAGAGTCCCTCCTGAGATAATTTTCTTTTATTTGTCAACTTCCTCACTGTAGAATATTGCCAGTGTCATGCTGCCAAACTAATAGGTGAGAACTTGCTATTCTCAAGTTTTTCCCCTGTAAATTGATATTTATCAGTCCTAAGTTAAAAAGCAAAAAGAGCTCATAAAACAGAGCTATTGTAAAACAAAGTCCTCAGTGTTTACTTATTCATTCCAGTAAGATTTGTTCCAGTGGGCTAATTAAGTCTGGGCTCTAATAAATACACCCAGGCAATTGGCCATTCTTATACAGGGAGCAGTGCCTGACCTTGCAATCAATGCATTTCCTCTACTGTAAAACCTTAGTCATTAAAGAGGTTCTGGAAGTGACCTTAGATGTCTTTTTGACTAACAAATATTACAGTATAAATGAGCATAGCTTCACTGAGGTTTTTACTCACTGATTGATAAAATTGCTTTGTGCTCCTGATTAAAATTAGCATTCCTCTAATATAAAGGCATGCTCAAAACTGTGGGTACATCTTGGCAAACTGAGAAGTACAGAAATAATTTCACAAATAGCCACCCAGGATGGTTAAAAGATGTTTTCTGAGAAAGGCCTCAGATTATCAACATTCCTTTTTGTCCATTGTTACAGTTCTGCTTCTTACCATGCACTTGCGATCATCCACCCCAGATAAATCCTCCTCAAACTCCTTCCCTACATCAAATTCCATGATGTAGTTTCTAAAAGTGCTTAGCGTTTTAATGATCACATGATCCCCGTTCTGAAGGATTTCTTTGTCAGGCTTCAGCAAGTTTGCTATTTTTCTTACTGCAACATTTACATCTGAAAAAGAAAACCAATTCTTTTTATCCAGAAAAGTCTTCTGCAAAAAGAAGCTTGTCACTTCTAGGGAGAACTAAAAGGAACAAAGATAAATAGATTTCCAAATTTTTCAAACCAGCCTTCTCATCCAGAGAAAGTCTGTAACCTAATTCTTATAACTTTAATAACTTAATGTTTCAATTTTATGATTATGTGGAATCTTTAAAAAATGCCATTTGACAGTTAATAAGGCCTTCACTATTTCTACAGAAATACTAACACAAAATCCAATACAAACACACAATATTGCATTAAGTGCTGCACTGAATCTTTATTAAATATAAAAATTTGACTCCTTTTCAAATTATAGGAGGTTTTTTTTGTTTGGAATCTGCCACCTACCTCTTCAAGCTATGTAGTTTAATCTCTGTTAATGTAAGCTTCAAGATGGTAAAAAGTAGAGGCTGCTTAAGGCAAAATAATTTTGCTTAAGGCAATTCCTGAAGTGCATTTCTGAAAAAATATTTCTCACAAAAATGACTTATGACTGTACAAGAAAAAATAGATTCCTGTAAAGAATAAGACAGGTCGCATTTATGGATCATTTATTCAAGAAGTATGAAGGGAACCTTACCCAGTGCTTTCAGATACTCCTCAAAATTGTCATTGCTGACCATTTTCCAGTACCCATTGAAGTCTGCAGGCATCCCTGCTTCAGGTGATTGTCAAAATCAAAGGCTCAGAGCCGTGGGTTGATCCTGCACCACACAACTCACTGCCTTTCTTTGCGACAAGTTTGAACTCCGGTTTCTTTTATCTCTTTTTTAGACCATGGAGCTATGCAAGTCCTTCTAATCCGATTATTGTTGAAGTGCTGCCTTTAAATCCTTCCACTAGGCTGAACCTCTGAGATTTCTAATGACAGCAGGATGACTTGATTTAAAATGAATGAAATTTCACCTTTCATAGCACTTGTGTAAGGGAAATCCAATTTAACCATATTACTCTCCATTTTTCATGCCACTCAGAAAAAAACCCCTTTCAATAGGGGTTATTAGGATATTAGCCAAAGCTATACAAGTGCTTATCTTGTGTGTTTTTTGAGGCAAACTCTTTCTTGCATATGTTTCAGCTACTTTATGCTTTCTTTCAAGAAAACAATCCTAGAGACTCATTCAGTGAAAGCCATTTGTGTCTGGTATTCCTTTTACTCGTTCCACCAGCTCCTTAATTCTAGAGAGCCACCAGTGGAAGCTGCTTGGCCAGCTGGGGGCTCAAAAGGACCAGTTAGGTGGACACTTGTATTAAGAAGCAGTGGTTAGCTTTGTACAGTGATAAATGCTACACCACTACTGAATGAATGCTTTCAGTTAAGAAACTTTGAAACACAGAGGTAGCACTTTACAGAGTTCTGTGTTGTTCTTTGAAAGTGACTTCTGCCAGAAGTGACGTACACTGAACCGGCACAACAGGCAACCAGCATGGAAGAGCAGGGATTTTTCTTGCTAACATTAGAGCTCAAATACTGAGCCTCTGCGATGTTTTCATATGGTACAACTGAAGTCCCTATTGGATATATTATCTACTCTGGGGTTTTGGCAATTACCTGCTCTTATAGAAGACTCCGGATCAGAGAAGAAAAGAAACCCACTTTAAATGTGAGGAGGAGGACTGTCTGGTCATTTGAGAATCGGAAGGCTTAGAAGTGGCCTAAGTAGAACGTGCATTTTTAAGTACTTGCATGAAAGAAAGATTTATTTCCAGCTCTTGGCCAAATGGGCAAAAATCAAAAAACTTATCCAACGTCTTAGAAAGTCAAAGTTTAGAAGTAATATATATTTAAATATGTATATCTCTCTCTCAAGTTATGGCACATTGTATTTTGTTGTTTTAGAACAGTAAAGATTACAGAATTACAAGTTAGCAAAGTACAGTGTTTGACCCTTAAGTCATATTTACTGACTTACTGAAATTACTGAAATATTAAGAATATTTATTGCACAGATCTCCTTTCTTTCATTTTCACAAGGAAGCTGTTCTTTGTATATTTTAAGCTATGCAGCTGAGTATCTCATTTTTCTTGAGCACTACCATACACAGATTCATGGATTTAAAACACCACATGATTTCAAGAAATTTTGGACTTTCCCTTCATTATTTATAAGAAACAACTTTCTCAAGAAATTTACATGAAAAAACTCCTGGTCTGACATGGCACACACAGCAGAAATCAGTCACTCAGAGGGTTTATTGTTGTGTTATGCAGCTTGAGAGGCTGAAGCAAGTCCCCTTCATTCTTGCGCTCGCTCTCTTCTGTGTAGATATTGTGGTGTGCAATGTAGGCAATAACAGAGTCTGGTATGAGATATTTCACACTCAGTCCTCTGCACAAGGCAGAGCGTATCTGTGTTGCACTGATTTCATTCTGAATCCACTCTTTCACTAGAAAAATATTGTGCTGAAATTTTGTCAAAAGGTCTGATTCCTGGATATACTGAGATGGATCAGAGCCAGCCCGGCTAATACAGACCAAACCAAACTTCTCCACTATTTCTCTGATGTCTTCTTCCTTCCAGAGATTGGGTGTCTTAAAAGTCTGTAGAAAATCAGCCCCACAGAGCAGCTTTAATTCTGGTAGAACTGGAAAAAAAGAAATAAGAGATGTCTTATCCTTTCTCAGTCTTCTAGGAAATTTATACTTGAAATTTGTTTTAACTCGTCACTTTTAAAATTTTTTTAAAATTTACTTTTAAAATCATGTACCTTTACTCCAGGCTTTTTTTTCAGAAGGTTGCAAAAAAAATCAGTTTAGGTTTCTATGTGTCTGGTCACAATTACTTTATCACCTACTTCAATATGCTCAAAGCATATTGAATATTATCTGTATACAGTTAAAGGAGAATTTTTACTCCACTCAAGCAATCCAAAAGGTGGAAGAAGCAAATAAAGAGAAACACTTTAGCACAAAGATCAGACTTGGTTGAACCTGGCTACTCCACCCCATCCTTCCCTGCTGTTCTTTATTTTCTCTATTTCTTATTTGCTGTTCACTGCCTAAGCCCCAGCACAGAACTCTTTCCTCAAACTTCTGTAGCACTCATCATTATTCCATCTGAGCATTGCACAAACATTGACCAGCTATTTTCACAGCCTTGTATTCATGTGAAATTAAGGGGAAGGATGGAGGTATTGCCTTCGCTTGACACTCATTTGGTGGTTAGCACATCTGCAAGTCTTCTACAAACACCTTAAAGGAGAGATTCAGAAAGTAAGAAATGTTCCAGTGATGATGCATGAAAAGCGTAACTTCTTTCCTCCACCAACTGTAGAGATACGACTCATCAACAACCACAAACAACTGAAATGTATTATTCATGTCCAAGAGATGCTACAATACTAGAGGAAAAAGGCAATGTATCAAAAATCCAGCAGCATCCTAGCAAATCATTGGGCTAGGGAATATGATTAGATAGGAAACTGAAAACTGACATTGTTTCCAGAGCCTGCCATGCTTCCACTGCCAACAGGAGCTTTTCCGGCCAGAAAGGCAGCAAACATCAACATGTCAGCATCGCTGCTGTGGTATCCATACACTTTGTCCCTTGTCTACTACTACAAGTAGAATTCTAAGTAATTCCTGGATTTTTCGTATTTTTTTCATAGTTTTATTCATATATTCCATGCTTTGCAAAACAAGCAGGGCCACAACATACATCTCTGACATAGCTCGAGAGATGCTTATAAAACCAAGAATTAATACAACTCCAAGGTCTCCTATCTGTGTGGGAGTTATTACAAAACAATGCCCCAGCAGTTATGGTGGCATTTGGCACAGCTTGGTTTTGGCAGGCAGCTCCAACCCTCAAAACTCACCAGCTACTATGTCCCATTTTTTCACTACTAATCTGGTAAAGCCGTACAGTTTTTAATGCTAAACACAGCATCATGTTTACAGTCATGAACCAACCTGGTTTCTGGCAAGAAAGGGACTCCCCCGTAGACCTTTCTGTGGGATGTTTGTTTCTCATGAACTCCTTCTTGGACTGGAACACTCTGAGTGATTCATTATAATGGTGCCTGCATTTAAAATAAAGGCTTCTGTGTGAGGTAATCCTCTCAGAGATGCAACAAAGCGATTACCTGGCACTTCCCCATTCAAGAACAGGGTCCACTTTTACGCACTTTGGATTTGAATACCATTTGTTAAGAATTTGGCACATTCGTTCTGCCATGAGATTAGTACCAATGTAGTCACATTTTGTGGAATTCACAAGCAATCTCCTTAATGGCATCCTGGTTTGTAAATCCTTTTTGAAATTGTACCATTATGGCAATTTTGGTAGCTACTACATTTAAAACATAGTGGAAGTTTTTTGTCTGAAACAGGACTAAATCTCACTTCAATCACTAGCTGTAATTTCTTGACTAAATACAACCCCTCATGATACTGTTTTTATAACGTGTGCTCTGTTTTGAGAAGACATTCTTGTCCTCTCTCCTCCTCTTCCCCATAAAAATATGTTCCCTGAGTTTTTACCTTGCTGTTTTCCCATTCATTTTAAGTAAAAGAATCACAATTCTGAGAAACTAAAAATTCTCATAAGATTTTTGACATCTGCTGTGCTTCTAATTTTACTGAGTTCAGAAGGCAGGCAAGGATCCCTTTGTCAGTTTTGCCAGGTTTCTGCTACTTTATTTTTTCACCACTCCTGATCCCTGCTGCCCCCCTGCAATACCGGTACTGTTACCTCATGGCAGTGGCCTTTTCCTTCCAAATCAGCACAGCCTTGCTTGTTTAGAATAGTCCCTGCCTGGCACCATCCTGAGCCAGGCTTAAGCAGTGCTCATATTTGCACAAGCCAAAATTGTTTCAGGAAACAAGCTCCTGGTTCGACAGGACAAGCAGACACAGAATCAAGTCTGTGTCCAATTTGTGTGTAGCACATATAGACCTACAGTGACCATCAGCTCTTATACAACTGCAGCAATGCACAGATTCTGAGTTCCAAGGAACAGTCTGAATTCAGTGCATGTACAAAGCCCCAGCTGACCTTCTGAATGTCTGGGGAAAGGAAGGAATTTACAGGTTAGTGATTTAAAACTACACTCTTCAAATCATGCAAACACTTTAGCCACAGGAATAAGTTGCACATATGTCAAGAACCTACACCCAGACAGGCTGCAAAGCAACCTCCAGTGATTTCTGATGCTCAGCCACTGGCCAAAGAAACTGCACAGCCAAGAGGTGAGGGACATATGGCAGTAGAGAGCAGGCATCACCAATAGCTTGGTCTGTGCCTTCCCACACTTCTAATTTTAATCCCGTCTTGCTGTAAACAGGCTGCTGCTATGTACAGTCAAGTACACTGACTGTGTGCCGTGGTCTGACATTCTTGGGCCATGATTCAAAAATAAGAACGCTTGGCAATGAGCTCACTGCAGGACTAATGTTACAAACACTGCAAAATCTGAGCTGCCCCAGGTCTACTCAGCAGTTCAAGGGCTGGAGCAGGGGGGGTTACATTACTTTAGAGACACCAAAAAGGACAAACGCACCTGCCAGCTTCTTAAGTATTTTCTGAATGCTGTATGAAGCTTTGAGTAACTATAGAACTAAATCACAACTCAACAAAAGTTGGGTAATGCAGATCTTTGCCAATATTTAATTACTCTGTAGTATAGCTGCATGCCAATCAAATCCACAAGAGCAATGAATGTAGTCCTGTGCTTACTGACAATACTGTTTCCTGGTCTAGGAAGAATACTCACAAAGAGCAGGTAAGTGGAAAATAGCTCTATTATGTTCCCTCCTCCTCCTCTTTAAGAAAAGCCTTGGGATAGTCTCCAAAATTTCCATACACATTTAATAGCACTGCCATAAGTGGGATATGAGCTTTGCTGCTTAAAATTCTTTTATGTCACAACTACTTGGGATCCTCTGCCAAATCCACAGATTTTGATGAAATGTGACATTTTTATCGCACTCAGTTAAAACAAGTACTGTAGGAAAAGGCCATTCATGTGTTTCAGGACAAAATGTTCTACTGCACTTAAGTGTACAACTCAAACTACTGATAAGAAGAGACATTTAGGTACAATAAAGATTTCTACCTCTGCCTTGCAATAGGAAAATCTCTTTCCATTGGTACTGAAGTTTCCTACCTGAGGGAGCTTATAATGAAGGCAGCAGTTAGTCCTTGGCTTTTTGAGGACGGAAGAACCTATAGATTAACTTTGAAAGCATGTGAAGAACAACTCTACGATAAACCATTGCCTGTTTATACTTAGTAAGGATCTAGCCCTAAAGCCAGCTCTTTTTTATCTTCTTTTTTTTTTCACCTGTGACACTCAAAATACAGTGTAAAGCACAAACACCTACATTTCATCAGAATGCTGCTTCCCCTTTCAAGGGATAAGGCTCAGCATTAGATTATGGCACTGGTTCAGCTCATTAATACAGGTCAACATTTGTGGACAAAGAAAGATTTAAACTCATTTCTCTCCTTAACAAGCAGCCATTTTAACATTTTGTGGATTTACTAATAAAAGTAGAGATGCATTTTCTAGGCAAATGGGAAGTTTGGCTTTTCATACGACATTGATACTACTTTGCCTGAGCAGAAAATTATACATACAGGTTTTATTTACTGGACCTCTTATCCTAAAGAACTCTGCAGTGGATTTATAATTTACAAACCAAATCTTGCAAGCAGTACTCGCTTCAGTTGGAGCTGTGCAAGATCAAAGTAGGATCACCTGATCTGTAAGATTTGGGACTGCTTCTCTGGAGGAAAATAGTTTGACTGAACTGAAGGTTAGGACAAAAACCCCATACCCAGCCAATACCGTAGGACAGTACTTGGTGACTTCTCACACTGGGACATACAGTTGTGATTAGAGAAAGAACGGAGTTTCCTGCAAAGATAGAAAACCTCCCACCCTGGTCCTGTTCTGCTGCCTGGAGGGAAGGGGCAAAAGGAGCAAGTGGATGGCTGTCCCTCAGTGAAGCAAAGAAAAGCAGATCTAAAAGGCTCCACTCGTTGTCTTGTAAGTCTGTAGTGAATTCTTACAGATGCTTTCATAAAGTAACAGGTCTGGCTTTTAACTGCTTTCACAAAGAGCCACAAGAGCTTTTGGGGCAGCTGTTGGAAGGCACAATTTAGAGCCTTGAATACTTGTTGGCACTTACAAAGTAAGCTAGAAAACGGGGATAAAAAAGGAAGAATCAGTGATAGCCCTCACAGCACACTGGCTGTAGACTTCCATGAAATCTTTCAGTTTAATGGTATCTGTCACCTTCTGTAGCACCTTTTCCAAAGAGCAATTAGCACAAGAAGTTTGTGTTTTCATACCCTGCCCCATAATGCATTTATTACCATATGGAAAAGACATGTTTCAAGGTCCTTGTATCAAGTTTTGGACAACTTGTTTAATTTTTTGTCCCAGCACAAAACCTCAGCAAACTCTGAGACTTAGAAGAAAACAGCAGTTATAGGCTTGGGTTTAACTTACCATTAGAGTTAATAAGAAAACTATACAAGGATGTGTGAACAGATAAATCTGGAGGCATAACACTGCTAACACAGCTAATCTGGAACAGATATGCTCCTGAAGAACAGAATCATTTGTAAACTCTCTTTACTTTCTGATTACCATCTCTCTATTACCTGTTCAGAGACTTACACCCAAGAAAGGTAACATGCGAGCCAAGAACTTTTCCTGCAGAACCCAGCAGTGGCCAGAATTTTTCAGAGGCTTTCCACATGCACCCAACTGCTTGAAGGACACTAGAGCAGTACTATGGTTATTGCACAAGTCTGGGGAAAGCAAATGAAAAGATTCCTGGTGGGGAATCCTGACTTGCTTGCGGTGTTTTAGAAGAGCAAGTTCTGTGCATTGACGTGGCAGCCTGGCAGATTTCTGGCAGTCAGTAATTTCATAAAGACAGGAAAAAGATAATGTAATCACCTTAATACTTTTACTGTCTCTGTCCATGTCTCCTGCTCACTCTCCCAGGGATCCACCCGGATCCAGTCAGATGTCTCCAGTGCCAGTTTAGCCATCGCTACCCGGTGCCTTGCTGAAACCAAGCCTTTCTTCCCATAGTTATCATTGACAGGAGACATTATGCCTTCAATCACCGGATATCTTCCTTTGGGAAAAAAAGAAAAGAAAAAAAGAAAATTAAGTCCTCTTCGCAGAATCTTGAAAATTTAGGGTGGATAGGGCCTTGGGAGCTCACCTAGTCCAACCTCTTCAAAGGATAACTTCCATGGTTAACTTCAAAGTTTTAAGATGCTATGAACAACTTGATTTGGGTGTTGTTTTTAATCCATTCCCAGCAATTACAAAATTAAAATGCAAATATTTTGTTCCTCTGTGAACTGCTCACAATTACTATCATGTTTATCCTAATAAATGACCCAAAAAGGAAAGCTGGGTAAACAGACAATTTTAAACCATGTAGACATAGTCATAATTTATGTTGCAAACGATCAAAATTGTTAGATATAATTAAGTTTCATAGTCCAGTTAGTACAGCTTTGATACAGCCAGAGCAAAGAATGACTTAATTGACCACTACTTTGTTCTTAAAGATCTGATCATTGTCATTTATCAGAATCATTGTGCCTTTTCGTTGTGTTAAAGCAAGAATTACTGCAGGTTACTGCAGCTGTGATTAATGTGATTCAGACAAATCAGAAGATTCAAGCACAACGATGGGGTAATGGAGTCTAAAATGAGACTTAGAGCACTGAGCTCCAAACATCAGCCTAGCAGCCACTAAACGCCGTTCTATCTGGCTGATCATGTTACATACATTTGAAAATATGCCCCTAGTTTTCTACCCCTGTAACATAAGGTAATCATTAACAACACAACAGACTCTGCTCAGATTTTGCAGTTCTGGCCTCAAATCAGGAAACAAAAATTAAGCACCACCATAAGCTGCAACCCTCAAGAAATTGAGAGGGGAGAGAGTGTTTCAACTGAACAGAAATGAACAAAATTATTTCTAATGTAACACATGCATTTTCAGTAACTATGATAAATATGATACTGAAGAGGAAAAAAATCCTCTTCCTTTATTCTAATTCAATGATTTTAACAAAGAAACTTCAATTCAGCATGCTACCTTTATTGCTTTGTAAGGAGAACAATACCCCTGATATTTCTGATACTGGCACACGACAATTTAATATTCTAACACGACAGTCTAGTAATGTCACATTTATTTTGATGCAATAAAATTTTCAAAAGAACTTCATCAAATTGGACTTAAAAAAACCAGCATTAAGAGTCAATGAGATTTACATCCTCTTAAGATGGCAGTTCAAACCATCCTCTGTTTTAAAATATTCTCATTACAGGCAGAATGAGCAAGATAAAATTTTCCAGAAACATGCAAAGATGTGTATATAATTAAGTCCATCTCTTGATCTGAAACTGGAAATAATTTCACTTGATTTATGAAAAACAATTATTCTCTCATACTCTGGTATTATACAGGGCTATAACAAATTGTTATTTAAAGGCAAAGAAATTACAGTTTGAATTCATTTCTAGTTTAAAGGGAAGGAAGCTGCAGTTTGAATTCACTACTACATTAACCTTATTAAAAGGTTTTTCCTACGCTATGATTTTATTTTCCACATTTCAGTTTCTTTAAGTTTCTACAGATATGAGTTGTTCCCTTATACCTTAAATGAATATATTAAATGAAAAAATCAACTTTCTGTGAGATCATGCTAAGCAAGAATGATATGGGTCTGCCATATCCTTGTGAGATGAAAAGATTTCAGTCTCTAGTCTGGCCTAGAGCTGCATAAATGGGATGAGATAAGAGCTTCTGATGCCATATCAGTTTGCTCCAAAGCAGAAGTGAAACCAATTGGAAGAGAAAAATCAAGGCTGGTAACACTTCAGAGAGTCAAACACAGGAATGGTTTGAGAAGACTCACAAGTGAGTAACCCAGCACTATGCACACAGGATGCACATGAGAGCCTTCCACATAGAAATACAAGCTTTAGCTGTCAAAATATAGGAAATAATTTTATTACTGGCTCTAAATAACTTGTTTCCTACTCAGTAATTTAAAAGTTCACCTATTTAAATATGCCCCCCAATTTTGGCAGGCGTGTGAAGAGGAAATCATTAAATTCTGTCACCTTGGGCTTTTCTTAATGTCCACTGCAATTCTCTTCTCTCCCCCACAAATTATTACAGGTTGCTTCAAACCTTCCTTGGTCCAGAATTATCTTCAAATTCTATTGCGCTGGAATTCTATTTGTTTTCATTATGAAGTATGTTATTATTGCTTGTCCTAAATATGTGGAAAAATCCCCCAGGCCCTTAAGTGGCTTTGTTTTTCAAAATATACCTACCAAAAGCAGCAAAAAAATTCCTCTTGCTATGAATTTATATTCTCTAAGAAGTTTTTAGGAGAACTGCTTAGTGCTTAGAAAACTAAATATAACGAAAGTAATGAAACAAAGACTGTCCCTCAAACATGTTAAAATAGATTATTATGGAAAATAGGTATTTAGTTTTCTGTTATAAAGGTGTCACTGAAAATTGTCACAAACACTAACACAAATTGTAATGCTTAATTAGCTTATTAATACTAAAGCAAATTTATCAAATGCCAATTTCCTACAAAATTGTGTATTTTGGTGGGGCTTCTAAAGATTAATTTCTTCTGGTATTAAGTCTGGAATTCACTGGGAGAAATTATACCAGAAGTAAATAATAAAAGTAAACAGCCACTACAGAAAACCAAATAAATAAAACACCTCCATACCTTTAACTCTCCCCCACTACTCGTTTTCCTCTGTGTCATAGGAAAATCCCCAGCAGAAGCTCTGCAGCTTTGTGGTGTCACCCTACCCAGGGAACAGGAATGACCCCACTGCTGTTCTTCCTTCCACCCTGTCCAGAGCAGCAGCAACCCGACCTGGAGCCTGAGTGCTGCTTGATTTCATTCCTTTCCCAACATGCTGCTAAATAAGTATTCTGCATAATTATTCCTTCTCAGCTCTGCTGACCACAACTGCATTTGACACAACCCATTAACAGTGTCACATTTTTCCTCAGTTTTCATAAGATAATAACTCATTATCCTTCACCTTCCCCTTGCATTTGTCTTGCCACAGATAGAAATATCTTGTCTTTCACACCTTTCTCCTTCGCCCTCTATCCTTTTTGGTCTTACCTGGAAACTTGGTGATATAAGTATCCTCCAATGGCAACACTTGGGAAACAAGATTAAAAATATCTTAGATAGACTGATTCTAGTACTATTTCTTTGGTCTTTATGGTCAAATGAGGAATACAGTCAGAGAGAAGTAAAAGCACCTGACAAGTATTAACAAACTGTAAGGGCACCTGCCACAGTCACTGCAAGTTTCAAAAAACAATTTTAAAACAAGGGATTGAATCTCAGAAAATTTTAGCTATGCGTGAGGATGGGTAAAGTGCCAAATTCACATGAGTAGACAGAAAATCCAGATAAAGAGAATGATTTGAGTCATTCAGGCACACACAGCTACGTGTGTTGTATTTAAAAGGCAGCATGACAAGATTTATTGGCTGATATTAACAGAAAAAGGATGAATTACTTGACATGTGACAATGAAACTGCACTTGAAGTATCAGAAACCCAATAAAATGCCTTACTTAAAATAGGGATGTATGAAAATAAGATTAGGCGGCATTTGAAACTGAAGTGATGTACAAAAAGCTGGCAGACAGAGTTACTGGAGACGTCAGTCAGGATGCACATCAGGGATAGTCAAGTCATTCATGACACTGAAACCTGACTCTGAACTTACAGAATCTTAGAACTGTTAAGGCTGGAAAAGCTCTGTAAGATCACTGGGTCCAACCAGTAACCCAGCACTAAAACATGTCCCCAGGTGCCACATCCACACCTCTCCTGAACACTTCCAGGGCTGGTGACCGGAGTGAACTCCAGCCAAGCTATTGCCCAACTCATCATTTCAGCCTGATTTGTGACGGAGCAGCACTACTCAAGTAGCAGCAGAATGAAGCCATTCTCAAGCCTGGGAATTATGCCCCTCACACTAATTAATTCCTCACTCATTTCAGGCATCCAGTGTGGATGTCAGCACTGTTCTCTCTGAGAAGGAAATCACTGACTGCTACCTCAAGTCAGACAAGTCTTGTACAACCGCTGTTCTTCAGCCCCTCCATCAGCTCCCAGGCTGCAGCTGCTGCTTCTTCTCAGCAAATAAGCTCCAATTTCTCCTCTCCTTCCCTGTGTAACCTCAGAAGAGGAAACAGGGCTAAAATCATGAGAGAATGACCAATTAATTTCCTGGGTAGCAATGGTTCTGCTACAAAACACGCATCCAGAATCAGTCATTTTTATAGCATGTTGCCAACTCCTTCTGCTTGAGAAACTATCTTCCCTGTCGCAGGAAGGGCCATATATGGGATTTGTGGCTCTCTCCATACAAACACATATATCTGCACTTAAGAGTTACTTCAGATAAAGCCACCTCTGCTTGGCATGGGTAAAGCTTCTGCAAGCAAACTGAGGATTCCTGCTTTGCAGCCATGCGGGGTTAAGCATTCAGAAAGTGCAAAGACAACGCTGTAGGCAACCCAGACACCAAAGAAGGTTTCTTTAATGCATAAAGCCCTTGTACTTGTAAGGCTTCACAAATTAAAAGAAGAAGCCGAAAGGCAAGTCACACCCTACCCAGAACTAGGCATTGACATTAGGTGTAATATAATGCACAATTTCCATTTCAACTTTTCAAAATTTCATTTTTAATACGATTTTTACTAGACTTTAAGCAAACTGCCCTGAGTAAGGGGTGGAGTCTTTCTAAACTGACCCTGGAGCAGACCAGACATTGAATTGATTCAGACAGAATAATAATTCATTTCCCAGTTCAGTCCTTATTTCAAGGCAAAGAAATGTTACTGGACTATAATTTATGACTTAAACAGAATTACCAAGTGGTCTCATATTACCTTTCTACTCTTTGCATACCTGGGCAGCAGAATCAGTCATAAAACTACAGTGAAAAAAGTCAATTAAAATCTCTTTTTAACCCTTTATTTCCAGTCCTGCAGGAGCAACAAAATACTTTTACTTATAGGACAACAGAGACTTGTAGAGGCTGCCCTCAGAGCCAGCTCTGTAATTCCTCCTCACGACAAAGTATTCTCACTGTATATTCTGAGTATGTAGCAGCTGCTTTTACTGCTCAGTGGTACCAGTGGGTTACCAGGTTCTCTCTCTGCTCAATCTGACAGCCAAACTCCTTTTACTATTATTTGTTATTCAGGTTCCTACTGAACCACCTCCCTAGGAACGTCTCTGTCAGATTCCAACAAACGATGATTCCCTCCCATCCACTTCCAGAAACCTAAGTGCACATTTTAGCTGCCAGATGAAGAAAACAAAAAATAAATCCCTGAGCAACTAAGGAGCTGATCAAGCTTAAGAGTTCAAGGCTTTTCAGTAGCATTTCTGATTCTTTCTTGAATTCCTCATGTTACCCACCTTGCTCTTTAGTTGCCAAAACATTCTAGCCTGATGACATCTCACTTTTCTGATCTTTTTCTAGGATAGATAAAGTGCCTCTTAGTGAAGACAGATAATGAATAATTAACGTTTCATCTTTTCTCCAGTTTCCCCCAGCTGTCAAAACCGCTACCTGGAACTCTTCTTCATATTAAAACACATTGTATCATAAAAGCATGAAATTGGAACATAAATGCTTTTCCTAAGTTTCAAAATTATTAACTATAGTATTTCACAAGGTTCAGCCAGTGCCATGAACAGGATCCTAAAACTGCTGATAAAACTTTTATTCTCTTTGCAATAACACTCATTATACTTGCTTATACAGTGAGGTAATGCCCGACTTCCTGTATTGAATATACCATGAAAGCTTTACATTACTATCAGTAAAGAATATTAAAATTAACCCAGCTGTAAAATAAGAGCTTATCTAAGTGAGTATTACAACTCTTTCTTGCTTTTCCCAGCACACCCCAGTGTGTGTGATGCTCACAGCCCCTCACTGACCTGTTTGGTGCAGGTGGTCTCTGGCCAGCTCAAATAAACGCATGTGCATGTTGGTGGTGGGGTTGAAGGAGCCACAGGCCAGAAGGATGACAGGGATCCTGCTCTTCATTCTGACAGCAAAACATTACAACTCCTTCCTGAAGAAAAAAAAAAATTAAAGTAAAAGACAAACTTGAGGCAGAGTAGTCTGCCCTTTGTTCCTGAACTAAAGGGAGCACTGTTTCCAGAACTGGGTGTTGCTGGAGCACCAGTGGAGAGCAGAGATCAGTCCTGTCAGCATCCAGCAACTGCCCGCTCCGGAACGCAGCTGTTCTTGGATATTAATCAGGAGAATACCAATACATTCTGCTTCCCCACACACAGACATGGCTAGAACGCACTTCTAGAAATTCATATTCTCATTAGTATTGAAACCAGACAGATTTTTACATGTTTTTTTATTTTTAACCTGCTTTTATTGGAGAACAAGGTTTTGTTCTGTCTTCCTGTCCTTTGATAACGTTGGAACCCGTAGGCCTGCTACAAAAGCAGATTCTTTCTTTTTTTAAAAATAACTTCTTACAGTGAACCTTTGCAACACGTGACAAAACCTCACATGCAACACCCAGTCCCACAGGTCTGACTTCCTTAGAGCTGGGCAGGCAGCAATTGGGGCTCAGCCAGCTGGCAAATACTTCCAGCCACATTATCAGCATTTGCCCGTATAGTTCTTTTGTTGGACTGCAGAGCAATGGACAGTGGACCAACAACAGGGAACAGCAGGGAGGAGGAAGTACAGCTGCTTCAGGAAAACCCCAGGGCCATTAAAAAGCTGTAAACAGGGTGAATGGGTAGGGAGCAACGCTGTTAAGAGCCTTGCAGGGGTGTTTACAAACAACCTTTATATACTTAGGTTAAACTGTCAGTCAGCTACTAAAAACATAGCAGAAATCAGTTTAAATCCACTGTGCTTGGAGCTATTTACTCGCATAAATCTCTTAATAACTAATCCAGAATATAACTAGCATTATAAAAACAATTGTGTCCCACATACATGTCTGCAAATCCGAAGTCTTTTCCTAGAATTTGAAGTCTCTACATTGCTCACACCTATGTATCATACAAACGCCACTCTCCTCCCCTCCCCTGGCCTCCAGCCCTCTCCATCAAACAGAACAGTCTTCCTGCAGAAGACACTTGCATCCCAAACTTCAGACCTCAGTCTTGGCACAGCAGACCACACCCAGTACAGACTGTGTGCTCTGATTAGCCAAATCTCACTCTCCATCTGCGCTGTACCAAAGCCCTGTAGCTCAGAGCCTACCTCTTACTGTTCCCAGTCCTTACAGTCCCTTTTTTCCCCCTCTTCCTCTGACTTAGAAAAATTTAATAATATTGGTTAAATCAATGTCAAGTCGATGTTTTATAGCTGCCAACACTACCAGTTCATCTATGGAGGATTTACAACCTGAAGACTGGGACTGTAGCATGGAAGAGCACTCAGTGCTGCACCAAGCAGCAAGTGTTGATAATATCATTTGTAACTTGGAAACTTTTTACTGAGAAAATTCTTTGAAGCATTAAGTGCTACCTGTACCTCCAGCATTTAGTACATATAATGATTGTTTTATAATGTTTTTATTTTACTTTCCTCATTTCTCATACCTTCCATCATACTAGGGGAGATACACTGGGGAGAAAAGACTTGCTGGCTGTAGAGCCACTGAAAGTTACCAACAGTTTTATGGTCTATGATGGGAGCAGCTGCAGGAAGCTCCTTTCACAGCACCCTGCTCTCTCCTCTGGTTTACCGTCTCTGTGTAGACACAAAAACTCATTCATGAAAACTGTATCCAAAATCTACAGGTTCTTTATTCAGAACAAACAAAAAATGTTCTTTTTCAGTATCAGCAATTCTGTAAATGTATCTCCATTGTATGGGGAAAGGTGTTTCTGCCTTGAAACTGAGCAAAACATCAGCATCTGAATGGGAGCTCTCTCATCTGCTGGTTCACAGCTCTCCTGTGCTCTCTCCTGTCCTAATGAAGTGCACTTTATATTTCCACAGCTGTTCTTTCATTTGCCATCTCAACTGAACGCTTTCTTTCGCTTTGCTTTTAATTCGACAGCCTACTCTATTTCTCACCTGAAGCAAAGGTGTCGGATGGTTTGATCGCAGCTCTTACTCATTTATACCCTGGAAACTCCAGGGAAAGATTTCAACCTGTAATTTTTAGTGATAACTTGACAGTACTGACGATGGAAATCCAAAAATCAAACCAACAACAACAAAAAAAAGAAAAAAAAAGAAAAGAAAAAAAAGAAAAGAAAAAAGAAAACAGAAAACAGAAAAAAACCCCACAACAAACCAAGACTGTACTAATAGCAAATAAACATGTAATGAAGAAGCGTTTCACAAGATATTAACATATATATATATATATGGGGTGTTTCTGAGTTCATAGATGTATAATATATATACACACATACATATATTTTTTAAAAAATCAGTGTTTTTATTTTTACTATCCTCAAATATAATGCACTCTACACCTATTCAACAGGTCTAGGACAATGTTTTCTGATTCAGTTGCTATCTCAGCTGGTATTAATTACCTAAGGTGTTTTAAATCATTAGAACACCACTCAAAATAACAGA
The DNA here is from genome assembly GCA_013397725.1 of Rhagologus leucostigma. Taxonomy (NCBI): domain Eukaryota; kingdom Metazoa; phylum Chordata; class Aves; order Passeriformes; genus Rhagologus; species Rhagologus leucostigma. The sequence continues at coordinate 552,732 of VZTD01003481.1, forward strand.
AAAAAAGAGAGTTAATTTATTTTTCAGCTAAGCTCTCTTGAGAAGTCAAACACTGGAGGAAACTTTAAGCACAGGGTCTCTGTGCCCTGCTCTGGGCCCGTGTACCAGCAGCCCCGGCCAAGCAGTGTCTTCCTAGAAATGCCAGTCTGCAGTTTGGGAAGCTTCCAGCAACACGGGACATCGTGTGGCAATACAGAAAAGGGCAGTCACCTTCACATGAGAAGGCCACAGTTAAGGTTTATAAAAATAGGTTTAATGATGGACAAATCATGATGATTTTCACTAGAAAATTCCTGCAAGTTCTTTTTCTGGTGCCTATATTCCTACAGTATGTCAATAACAGATGACATTACAGATGACCACAGTTAAGTTCTGCTGAAAGTCAGTAATTAGAGTCATATCTGATTAATTATCAGCAGCGGAATGGAGTGCTGAGCAGCACAGTCTGATTCATGAGCTGTTAAATTAGTAAACTGGAGAACAAGACACTGATACGTGCACGCTATGAGGCACTCACCCTTGAGGGAAAATTTCTGCAAAAAGCAGAAATAAACCAAATTCTAGCACAGGATTAAAGTGTTATCTCCTCCTGCGAGGGTGATTCTAGATTAATTTAGATGAAATTTAGATTTGAACAAGTTCAAAGCGCCCAATGCCATTCTCCTACTGGGCCACATCATTACCTCATATAAATTCATGTAGATGCCCTGAGCCCGGCTGAGTTACACCAAGTGACACTAAGAATATTATAGTTGCGAGACACATCTTCAAAGTCAGGAAATAAAAGTACATTTAGTAGCCAACGCAAATCATAACAAACCACAGTACACAAATATCCCTTAAAAATATGACTGGATATGAGAGTTTCTCACGCTGTTAATGATAAGAGCTGCTGCCATAAGAGAAGTTACTCCAGTCAGAAAGTTCCCAGCATTTGCTGTCACCAAAACCAATCCTCCATGACAGTGACAAATATTTACCTGTACATTGCCACCTTCACTCTAATAACGAACATACGTACCTGGGTGAGGAAAAATGAAAAATGTATCATCTGGGGCAGTATTTTAGTATTTACTCATCAAAAAGTTACTCACTCCAGCCAAAAAAATTTTGCAAGGAGCACATCTATATTACACACAGCCCAGTACGGTGCTCTAATCCTCTAAAACAGCTTTTTCAGAGCCACATGGTGAGTCATTATTATTAAATTCCAGTGATTCAGATGCACCCCATTTATGTGACTTTCATTGAGAGCCATGACAGGATACATGATTTTCTATCAGATTCAGCGTATCAGAACGATGAAGTTGCTCCTGCCAATCCTCACACCAGACTTTTAGTCAGAGAATGCAAGTCCCACTGCAGCTTCAAAGGTACCCCAAGATCTGATCCCCTCCAAGCTCACTGCAGTATTCACTAGACCAGCAACTTAATACAACCCTATAAAAATCATCTGGGCCTTTTCCCATGTAAGACTGAAGATGGCTCAAAGCACAACAAATACTGCCTCTAACAATGCACAGGGTTCTTCTGCCTAAGACAGACCTGCTTAATTTGGGGGTACTCCCTATTTCTTCTTCCTCTCTGTCCAGGCAGCAATTTTCCCAGCAAAACAAAAAGTTATCTGTGAACAAGTCACCTCACAGAAAACTGCCTGTGGCCCAAATTCCAAGTGCCCTGGTGGCTAACAGAGAAAGCAGCAGCAGCAGAAGTGTCTCTTCCTCTCCTCAGATTATAATCCTTCAAATCACAGCACAATACTTCACTCTTGCCATTCCTTTATTTCAGGCTGTATCAATGGGGAAATTTCCTTTCACAGAAGAACCAATAAAACCTCTCCATCAGTTACACCTCTAAAATCAACCCAAACATGACCTATAGTTCCATTTACTTGTAATTAGTTTTTTCTTCTGAATAAAAACTAGTTCTCTGTTTTCAGCTTCCAATCCCAACTCTTTCTGCTCCACTACTACAGAGAATAAGCAGTTCAAAGGCACTAAAGAAGAAAATTCACCACAAAAAGTACACACTGACAAAGCACAAAAAATATAAATAATAAATTGAGCACAGGACTCATGCAGTCTGAAATAAATGCAAATACTGAATGTCCAGTTAATAATGAACATGCCATTGCCTTCAGCAATTTTGAACTCTGAAAAATTTGAGAAGAATTATTGCTTAGTGCAAGCTTAGAAAGATTGTATTCTCAACACACACAAAACAGTGCCTGTGAATTCCAGTCAACAACACACTTTTGTAAGCCTGTGAGTTGCTGCAAGTTTATAACTAGAATTACACAGTGGGGCACAAGAGTGTCTGGTCCCAGAGTCCAGCAAATAAATTATCCACAGAGATACTCCCACGATAATATCCTATATGATATATTTTTCTTAGTATTCTTAAGACTATTGTAGTTTATTAATATTCTTAATCATCCTGCAAAATAATCACGCTTACAGGCTGCCTGTTGCCTGAACAGCAACAAGGAATACAGCAACTCAGCAACATGGAATTCAGAAACCACCCTTCACACATATCAACAGAAAACTCCTGTATTTTTAACATCTCTCTTTGTGAATTTATGAAATATTCTGAGGTTATTTCAAATTTTCTGCTGTCCTTAAACTGCAAACATGTAAAGACAACCACAGCATAACGTCCTTAATGTTCTTTTTCTGTATTCTTAGGAAAAATAACGAAATAATCCCCATTTTGTAAAAAAGGCGTTAATTACATTCTAACTGCTCATAAAACACTTGACAATACTTAGACATTGAGCTCTGTAGCAGTTTCATCTGGTTACGAGGCCAATTATACTCCGTTAACCCAGAACCATGCAGAAAACAAGTAAAAAAGGACCAGACTGGCCAACACCTCATATCCAGTGTTTGCTGGGTAATGCAGCATCTCACCAGCCTTACACGACAGCACTCCCTGCTCAGTTTTGCAGCATTTCCACAAGCTCAAGAGAATACAGTCATGTCCTGGTATTTTGTATTTCCTGCAGTATGATCTTCATAATTACTTCTCCAATAATCCCTAGAGATCACTCAACATCTGACCCTCAACTCCCCTCCTAGTCTTTGTGCCCGTATCGTGCTAATAAATAAGATTTTTCTTCTTCTACCGTTGTCCAAACTATTCTAAGTAAAGCCAGCAGTCACCCTTCTGTTTGCATGTATGAGTCAGTCATCCACAATGAACAATATACTGATTTACAGAAAAAGAGGATTCACGCAGAACTGCAACTCTGGGAGCCTATTTTTAAGCAAACAAACTGCTGATTTAGTGAAAGCACCAACTTGTCTGTCAAAACAAACTCTTGCTATAACTTCAAGAGTTCCTGTTGAGAAGCCATTCAGAGTGATTTTTTTGTCTATCAACATCTCTGCAATTTTCTTTCAACTAGCAAAACACACTTAGCATATCCTAAGGCAAATCTCAGAAACAGAGCTTGCACAGAAATGGAGGATAAATTTAAGTGGTAAAAAAACGTCTTCAATCACAAAAATCTGCTCTTATAAAGCTGGTTTTAAAAGGCAGCAAACTAATGAAACCCCTAGAAGTACTACTGCAGAACACTCAGATGCAAAATAATCATATATAGCAGGGCGTAAGGCAGGATTTCCAGGACACACAGCAAGACCGAAGTTAAAACATCAGCATCCAAAATCCCACTGCTTACTTCTGGGTTTCAAAAAAGGGATAACTATTTGCCATCGTGAACATCTCACGGGCTCTACAGTTACACAAAACAGGTCTTCTGGCAAAGTAAAGGAAAAAAAAATTAAAATCATGCCTAAGAAGGCTCTCTTTCTATGCTTCAAGGTTTACCTGACCACTTCCAGGAAGCAAGAAGGAACTCTGCAATATATGGAACTCCTCAGTTTGTTAAGTGCAGGATAGGTCTCAGTTTCCTCTGAAACTTCATCTGTAAAAGTTACTGCCAGAGGCAACAACCTCAACTCAACAGCTGAGGAAAGTAATGAATATATAAAGCTGCTCTTTAGAACAACATTCCTGCACCCATTCAGTAGCGTCCAGGTGCCCTAAAGTGTAGCATATTTAGCAGTCACAAGGCTATTTGCAGTTAAATTTTTAAGCCATCAAAATGCAAAGCATTATGTGCATTTCTTGTACTAATCTATGAATTTTCCTAATAAGACTGATGATTTTGCATAGCAATGAAGCAGTTTAAGTAAATGGCTCCTAGGCTCGAGAGTTCACATTGCTTATCTTTATATTTTAATTAAATTATCACTTTAGAACTCCACTTGCTTCATCTTGTATAATCAAACAATTCAGAATTTATACAAGCATGTACGTGCCTCCGTACCATCCAAAATGTTTTTCTTTCTCTTTAAGAGCATCTTACCTATGCAGGATTTTCTATCTACGCAAAGAAAAAAAGTGAGATTCTGAAACCACTACAATGAAATTATAACTGCAGTCACATCGCAACTATCACCTAAATGTTTATAAATTGTTATGACAATTAAAATATACATTAATAACCATACAGTCTTATCAGCTACAAAACTTTGCACCTCCTCTTTTTTCCGGTGGCAGACAAAAAAGGCAACAAAATGCTGGGCATCATGAGGGAAAGAATGAAGCCCATCACCCAGGGTATTGCTTCAGCACTACAGAAATCCTGGATGGGACCAGGCCTTGACTGCCATGAGCAGTTCTGGTCTCAGCTCAGGAAGGGCAGTTTGAAAGGCCAAGGGAATGGAGCTACCACTATTCAGGAGAAGCAAAAAAAAAAAATGCCTTGGTCTGTTTGGTTTGGAGAGGAGGAGCTTGGGGGAGGCTACAGCTGAGTTTTGCAGAATGACGAAGGCACCGGTTAAATTGAATGCAAAGTTTCTCCCTGCAATATCAGATTTAGAGGGCAGCCAGTGGAAGCAACAAGAAATTTTACAAGAAGCAGAAGTGCACCTGAGAGGACTCAAACACATATGGTATCCCTAGGGAAGCAGTTGTGGCTGGTGGCAGGAACACCAGGGGAAGCTAAGGGACAGGTGAGTGTCCCTAGATCACATCTCCCCTCCCCTCTCCACTGCCTGCACCAGATCACTGGGCTGGATGGCATTTCTTGCATTTTTGAAGTTCTCCATTATATTTTGTGACCCTGTATGGCTAATTTCTTAGTTTCTGCTAGTTATTGTCCAGAAAAATGCACAGTGCTTGGTGAGCAGAGTGACATCTACTCAACTATTGGAGTGGTAGCTGCACTAAATCAACAATGTGATGGGAAAAGACACAGATGTGAAGTTGGCTGGTGAGATTGAGGCAGTTCTCCTTCAGGGCACCTGCTGTGGCCAGGGCAGGCAGGGGGCGGTTTAACAGCTTCACCCGGCCAACTTCATCTGCTCCAGGTGCAGCAGTAGCAACTCAAACACTGTATGAATTAAGTCCTTAAAATCATCACTGCTATGAAATCCAATTTGTCTCATTAAATTATTTTAAAACGCACAGGCTCAAATTCCCCTTTGACAAGACTGTCACCTATTGTGTCCTCAGCGCTCCCCGCAGGCATCTCTGGACTTCTCAAAGGTCTTTTAGATCATCCGAACGCTAATTAGGTTATCATAGATAGGCTAAATTCTAAAATTCACATTTCTGAAGTTAAAGGCACGAAGGCAGTTCACTGTACAACCACACAGTGGAACTAGACTTCAGTAGCAAATCATGCCTGAGAAACGAAGCGCTCACGTGGATTGTATTGCTGCAAAGCTTAAAGAAAACAAACATCACGGATTGTTTATAAAATCAAACAGCAGCTATTGCACCCTCTTAAAGTCGGGGAGAAAGACGAGTAAATTACGCGGTGAAAGCCAGATGGATTAGAAAAAACAAAAGTAACCATATATGCTGTAGTTCTCTTTTAACTCTCACTGCACATGGGGAGGTGTTCGGCAACGGAGGGGGGAGAAGGGAAAAAAGCTTTCTGTTTTAAATACACATACATATACACACACATACATACATTTATATATATATATATATATATATATGCACACACATATATGTATATATGGTGGTGGACATGCGTTTATCGAGTGCGTGGCGCGGCCAGCCCGACAGCCCCGGGCGGGGGTTCGAGGCCTACCCGCTGCCCGCAGTGCCCGCTCCGCTCCGCGCCCAGCTCCGCCCGCCCGAGCCCGCGCCCGCAGCCGCTCCTCCCGTCCTCCCGTCCGTCTGTCTGTCTGTCCTTCCGTCCTTACCGCAGGACAAGCGGGGGCGGGCGGCGGTTGTCGGCCGCTGCCCCGCCGGCTCACGGGGGCAGGCTCGGGGCTGGCACCGCTCCGCCGCCCGCGCCGCGCCGCTGAGCCCCCCCCAGCGCTGCTACAGAGCGGCGGAGTTGCCTCCTTTACTCACCTGAAGGTGACGTCCCAAACTTTCGGCTTCCTGCTGTTATTAAGGATGGGCCCTGCGGCGCCAGGCTTGTGCTAACAGCGTGGTGAGGGTCGGCTTGCGACGCTTGGAGTAATGAATGCGTGGAAAAATTCACAGCGCCAGAGGTTTATGTCCATAAAGGAGACAGAGGAGTCCTGTAATTTCACTGAAATAAAGGGAGAGGCCATGGGGCATTTCTCATGGGGTCTCTGAAATTGTTGGGGGATGCAGCCCCCTTTTTATCCTGTTTTCCCATCCACATCACCGTCTTCCTTTCCCCACTGGCCGAGGCACTCGGAAGGTACAGACTTCCCAAATTGCCTGGTGTATGTCCCCCTCTACTATGCACCCCCCCTTTTTTTTCTTTTATGTAACAAAACACTGTTCATAATTGTTTTAAGTCTTTGTTCTTTTTCTGTAATTTCAGGAATTTAACACAGCCTTGGCTGAGCAACAGTTGGTGCCAATTAGTAACATTTTCTAGAGCTGATAGTTTCTTCCATTACCTATGTATAAGTCCCTGGCCCTATCTACAAGCAGATTCACACGGTGTGTTTGTAAAGACACAATCATCTTACTCATTTCATGAAGCTCAGCTTTCTCTGTATTGAATGGCCTCACAAAGTCATCTCCTTCTCCGTCAGCTATGGAATGTTTTGTGAAATACACAAAAGTCATGAAACATGTGCTAAATAGATATTGCAAAAAGTGAAGTCCAGAGAGTTTTAAATAAGTTGCTTCATTAATTCTTAGGCATATAAAATCCAGTTTCTTGAGATGTCAGAATGTCACCAGTTAGGTTTGGAGTCTGCCACAAACATCCTATTTTTCATTCTGTTGAAGGGAAACAGAAATGATCATCTTGTCTGACATTGTGGTAAAAAATAAATAGGATTGTGGAGTGCGTTTTTAAGCTACTGTGTGAAATGCACATGCAAACGATGAAGTTTCACTCCTGCACAGAGGCCATGAGATGTACTTCAGACCTTTCATTGTCCTTGCTGAAAGCGGGCGAAGGGATGGTTTTGGCAGTGGGGCTTTGACTTCAGACTGGGTGCAGAGTATGCACCTCTGAGGTTTAACTTCAGGGGGATAAAGTGGCAGTGTGGGCAGAGCTGAAATTGATTGCGTATGTGTGGCTGTGTATTTCTCCATGACATTTCCATGCTTGTCTTTGGTCCTGCTCTGTTCACATGAAGTTTTGTTTTTCATAAACTACAACTTGCAATTTGAGATATTAGGAAACTATTACTGTTATTGACTGGGTGACTTTTGTCATTGTTTTAAACAGGGAAAATGTTGGATGAAGACTACACAAGCAATTTCTTACACGTAAGCAGTCCGGACTGTAGGTGCTCAACTTTTAAAAGCTATGGGATTATATAATGTTGAAAAGCCAGATTGGCAGTTTTGAAATGAACTAATGTGTCTGTATAAATAATCTTTCTTACAAAGGGATCTAGAACTTTGTAGAAACAACAATTCCCCAAGTCCCTTTGAGAGACAAAAGTCCCTTTTAAAAAACATTATGACGCTGACATCCTGTGTATAATGGAGCACTTGTTTTGGCTGACCAGGCTTACTAAACACATAAAGTTTTTTCTGAAAAGTAGTAGCTAGGATGAAAACCTCCTCTTTCTAGAGTTTGAATTACTGTCACGTATTTGCCAATATATAAGATTCCCTATAAAAGGAAACATTGTCCTTCATTTACAGAAAAGACAACCAATCCAAAGGTTAAATCTTGTGCATCAGGTTTGAAAACTAAGGGTGAACTGCTGAACAGACACAAATTAATGTGGCTTCACCCATCTCAGTGGGAACTGTTCTGTGCTGGCTGAGGTTCTGTCCTTCACCAGTTTTGTTGTAAACTGAATCACAGTTGTAGTAATAAGCATTTCTGGCTTCCTGCCTTTAAATGTAAGGTTTCCACTTCATGTTAGTTTTTAAGAAACTTTTTAATAAATAAAATGCTCTAGAACTGAGAGTAATTTGCTGATGGTAACAAACAGAGCACTGGGTGTGATCCTAAGCTGTGTTCTCCACTGAGCCCTCTTGAAGTGGGTGAAATTGCAAATCATGCCTGAAGTGCAGTGAAGTAAAAGGGATGATGTGGGAAGAGATGAGTATCAGACGAGAAAGTGTACAAGAGCTGAAGCACTGAGATGCCCCTCTGCAAGGGAAGAACAAATGACCACAGAAAGTTCCACGACGATTATGAAAGATGGTCTAATTAAAACCTGTCTTCCAGCAACCAAATGAAGACAAAGTTACCACTACAGAACTGTGTAATGTTCTGACAATTACCTAAAGATAATGGTAGTCACTGGACTAGCTTCTACTCTTTATCACAGTATTATTTTCATGGGTTTCTGGCCTAGTTTCAGTGGGAATTTGGAGCAATATGTTACTGTGTTACTTTTATATTAGTATTAAGTGAAACATAAATCAGAATACCCATGCCAAGGTGTGAAACTTCGAGTACGGAATTCCAAGCCAAAGTTGTTCCAGATGTTGTGAATCGGTTTTTGTAAGAAAATTTGGCATTTGATGCAGTTCTTGAGACGCAAAACTCCCAGGGTCTTACATAAGTTATGCACAGAATAGGCTGTAGAATTAGGCCTCGTAATTGTAAAGTCTGCCAAAACAGCAGCTCGGCATGTCAGCATAATCTTTTAGTTCTTGGCATCTGCTCTGATGTGTAGTTCAGATCTGAAGAAAATTCTATTGGGATGAGATGGAGAAGAGAAACATGAGAGAAGTGTTCATTAACCTTTCCCCTCCATAACAGAGTTGGAGAGCTTTAGCTTGAAGCTTGGCGATCATTCACACGGCTTCATCTCTGAAGTAAATACACAAGCTTTTATCTTTAAATTACTTAAGTGCTGCAGTTACAGTTAGTTTGAACATTACATCAAATATCACAAATACGGGTGGCAAAGAAAATGTTGACTTCCTGCAAATGAAAATCATTCTGTTGGTTGATTGCTGTTAGAATTAAAGGCAAACATTACCAAATCCATTATTACTGAGGCAAGAAGTAGGAATCAAATAAACTGCAGTACAGAAACAAAGCAAAGCAGGCTCCGGTGTGCTGATTCCTCTGAAGCCACAGAAGATAAATGAGCTGAGGCAGAGACAGGGCAGAATACAAAGCTTTGTCTGAAAGCTAAGAAAAAAACCAAAACCAACTTAAAAAGGCTCAGAAACAATCATAAAACTTTTTAACTTGGCTGCAAGGGAGACTTATCTAGAAGATAAAATACAAACAGAGAAAGGGAGATAAACAAAATTTTTCACTTGTTTTAGGTTCCATGACCATCAAAACAGTCTTTTTTTTTGTCACAGGTGAACAGAATGAAATGTTTGGTTCATTTCTTTCTGTTTTTAGAGAGTCACTCAAATGTGCATTTAAATTGCTTTGGGTTCTTTTTTTTTCTCCCTCTCCTTAATCCTCCACTGTTTGTAAAGTTATGTCAATATGTATCAATTGTTTTTGTCATTGCCTTCACTTGCTTGTTGTTTGAATTTTAGTGAAGCTAAAATGGCTTGTTTTGTTTGCATAATGTTTCCGGTGACATTCCATATGATCTTTCCAGCACAGTAAGTTGTATTACTGGTTGATAAAATCTTACAGTTGTTTGGTATCTTAATCACAATTAAAAAAAAAAAATTACAAGTCTGTATCTGTTGCAGGAGGCAACAACAACAACAACATCTAACCGGTTCAAGAGAAGTTTTGTAAGATCATTTAAAAATCAGTTTTTTAAATTAAGAAATTTGACATTGTTTTTTCAAGTGGATTTTATGCAAGTATTTGACACCTTGCTTTTCATTCGTACATTATTTGGGATCTGTGTTGATGAATGCTAGTGTGGTGCTGTGTTCCTCTGTAACCTACAGAATTTACCTGCAGGTGTTTTTAATAATTGTACAGGGAACCACAGCACCATTTTTGTCAAATGTCAGCTTCCCTGTACCTAAAGCCTCTATATCATTGGAAGTTTGAGATTTAATAGTTCTGCTGAGCTGAAAGTGGGAGTTTATCAAAAGGAATTATCAAAAGGAGTTATTACCATTATCAAAAGGAAACCATTCCTGTTTTCCTGGTATGGCTCTGTTCTAATTCAGAAAGGACTAAGAGAAAAAAATACTGCTACTGTAATATATTTCTGTACAGCAAAGGTGCTGTAACATCCCCATGGTGGAACACGGGTAGCCCAGCAGAGTTAGAACTTCTCTCTGTGATGCTGTCCAACACTGGCACTTGCTGGATCTCCGTGTGTCCTGTGCTGATGATTGTAAATAAATTGCTTTTAGTTCAAATGTGGCACTAGTCAATATTGAAGTGTATCATGGTGGCATATTTGTTCTGATAACGTTCTGGCTGCAAGTGCTCGCTGATCTCTTGCACAGATAGGGCAGAGGGAAAGGCGAGTCTAGGACTGGAAAGCGTATGGGTTTTCATAAAATTGGATATCTGACACATTTCCCTTCTGAAAAGATGTGGAGAAGATTTTGTGTTCTTTCAATGCAGAACAAAGACTAATTTCAAACCTTGAAGGTTTATTGGGAAACAGAGCTGTCATTTTTGGGGAGCTCTGTAATTTTTAGAATAGCTTCTCCATAAAGCTGAATTGTGTAATGTAGAAAAACTGGGTATAATATGTGGATTTCATTATTGCTTTTCTGAGAGGAATTGCTGTAAAGGCACAGCATTTCTCCACTGTCAGAAACAGAGGTACTCCAGCCTTTGATTCTGCTGCCACAGGCACACAGGTGAAATACTCGTTTGTTGCTATTTTCTGATAGCAAACCATACTTACAGATTTTTCTCCTCCATATAATCTCCTTTTCCTCTCCTAGAGTTGTCAGGAGGAAATTGAGAGAATTTTTCCCTTCCTATGACTGATCTTATGGTTAGTACAGTGGGATTTTTGTGGGCAAACAAAGTGGTCAGTAGAGTGTGGGGTTTGTGTTTTGGGGAGGCATTGCAGAGTCGCTCTTCCCACGAGGGAGTTCCCTCTGTGCCCACACGGTGCTGGTACCCTGGCTCTTAGTGAGCGGGGCAATTTCACCAGGCCGTGGAAGGAGGTCAGCTGCAGTCCCTCAGTGCCAGTCAGATGCCTGCCTTCCCTGGGTACCTGATACTGCCATCCTCCTCAAGGACTATTGAGGCACGACATGGTTTCAATTAAAAAAAAAAAAAGTTTGTTCGTATTTGTACACTTTTTTAGGACATGCAATATTGTACTTTAGAGAATAAAAATTAAATGTGCTGTGAATATCACATTTTACCCATTTTTTGACTGTGGTTTCTGTTATCTTTGTCAGCTAGAAGATTTCTTTCTCTCATCCCTCACCAGTGTAGTTTTTAGTGACTTGGCTGGAAGATTATTTAGTCTGTTTTATATAAACTTTGAAATGATACAATGAGGCATAAACATAATGCTTAAAATCTTGATTTCAGTATCATTTAATATAAAGGATATTTTACAAAGCTGTATTGTGCAGTGCAAAGCATCAAGGCTTCCATCCATCTTTATTGTTCCTCATTTAGGCCCGGATCCACACTTGCATGCCAGATGGCAACTGCAGAGGAGTTTCAAGTTATAGCAGCAATAGATGAGAGGATAAGTGCCTCTTGAGAAAGGAAAGCCAGATTGCATATTCCTTTCAATTGCACCTGATGACTTATTGCTAGTCACTAATTGGTTTGTCCATACACAGGCAATTCAGAATCCAGCAGCAGTGCCTGGCTTTATCTGGAGCTCTGTTCTTCCTGCAGAGATCACTGGTGAAATAAACCCTTGCAGAGAAACATATTTTATATGAAGCTCTGGGAGAAGCAGACCTAAGGGTTTTTTTTTTTTTTTTTTTTTTTTTTTTTTTTTTTTTTTTTTTTTTTTTTTTTTGTTTTTTTTGTTTTACTTTTCATAACTACTCTGTCAAGATTTTTTCCTTCAGGAAAGCCATAAAATCTTGTGTAACTGTCATTGTTAGTTATTATTGCAAAATAGTGTAGCTGGCTGTGATGTGCTAACAGTTGACAATATATGCATATTTAAAACAGAGACAGAAATGATAAGTAGAGCTTGGTCTATTTTTCATTAAAGATATGAATGTTTTCATAAAAATCTTCCTTTCCCATGTATTTTTGAGTGCATTTTTATTTTAGTCCTGGATGAGGCATTTGACTTATTTAGACAGCTTCTAGAGAACCAAGAGAGCCAGCTATGAAAAACACAAAATAACTCAGGAATGAGAAACTGCTGGTTATTTTCACTACTTCGAGGCCATCAGCAGCTGAATGTCTCTAGAGCTGTAGAGCGATGTTGATGCTTGCCATTGTTGTTCACGAAAGACAAAATCTGTATGTAATGGTACAGCGTACAGCCAAGCTTGTAATAAGCCCTTTAAAAGGTGAAGTACCCACTTAGGAAACAGCATCCCTCATGCAGTGAAATGTCAGTAATTTTCCAGCTAATGCAGAACCAGCATTATCTCCTGAACTTGTCAATTGAAAGCATTTTCGCTAGATGTGTTTCACTGAATGCAGTGACAACATAACAGTTATGTGGGAACAGAAAAAAACCCAGCTGTCTGTGTTATAAATGATTATTAGTTGTCCTGAAGAGAAAAAACAAGGAAAAACAGGCTATGCAATTAAGATCTTCAGTGCCCACTGTCTTTGTTGCCCATGTGTCTGTAATCACAATCCCAACAAAACCAGAAGTGGAGGTGTGAGTGTGCAGCCTAACAGGGCTGTAACACCATGCAAATGGGTAAAGAGCACGTCTTGTTAAGTAAACATGGAGTAAATAAATCACTGGGAATCAACGGGATTCTTACCAAAGGTATTCACAGCAAAGAAGGGTGTGAAAGAGTGAAAATGTTCCTAAGTACAGCAGAACCATGTTAAACATGTGGAGAGATCACTGGGGAGATTCCCAACACTTCAACTGGACCATGAATTGAGTTCACATCTTGTAAGTTATTGTTTGCTTCAGAAAATCACTAAATTGACTTTGCCTGTTGAGGGCCCCATCAGTAAAAGATAAAATAAAATCGCAGACAAGCATCCAATCACAAATGAAGCTGTTTAACACTTGGATAGCTGTGTAGTCAAACCCATAGTCTGCAGGGAAATGAAATTTTGATATTTCAAATGTGTTAGAAAGCAATGAACGTAGATTCCTAAAAATCCTAGTTCAGGTCTTTTCAGTGTTTTATTTTGTTTTTCCTCCAGACCTAAAGGATAATGAGGTACTTGCAGTGGCCCCACCTTTAGAGCTGAGCTAATGGCTTGCAGCTGACATGACTTGAAATGCATTCTCTAGATGTGAAGAAACTCTGTTGCTCATCAACAACCACAGGTGGGTGAAGAAAGCACTTATTTAGCAGAACACTCCCTCTTTTGGGTCTGATAGCAGCAATGCAGGGTCAGTGCAGGGGGTGTCTACAGCTACTCCTCAAGTGCAACAAAGGTTGGGGATACCCTGAGTTTGTGTGAGTGAGTGACTGCTGTGATAGTGCACCCCTCGGAATGGGGCTTTGGAAACGGTGCACTCATCTGGGATCTCTGGAGGGTGATCGGTGTAGTGGGGTCTGTCAGAGGTGAGGCAAAACTGTGACCTAATTTGATAAATGCCTCTCAAAACATAGCTATATATTGGTGGATAAAAATGTTTGGGGTACTTTGTATTCTAAAGGATTTCTTAAACCCTCAGAGGGAAAACAAATAACTGCAAAGTCCGGGGAAAAGTCTGTTATGATTTGAAGTGAACGCATTTAGAGATGAAACCCAAATACTTTGGAGGAATGGCTGCGAAGATGGCAAAAATTAAGGTAAGATTGCAAAGAGATGTTTGAAATGGTTTTCTGCTCTGTAGTGATCTGAAGATAAACATTTCCTAATAATAAGAATGGTGAAGTAATACCAGAGTCTGTATCTGAAATCTCTTAAAATGTTAAATTGAACGTTACCAGTTTTTTTCCATGACAAGATTTATGTCAGCCTGTGTATGTTACAAGGTAGTGTAACAGGTAAGGTTATTAGATAGGAGCAACCCTTCACCACATTTGGTTGGTGACAAATCTACCTTTGTGGTTTTACAAATCGCTATAAAAGTAACAGATGCTCTGCTTCAGGGCATTGCTGCTTTACTTGTGAGGGATTGGTTGTAGTTGGAGGAAATTCAGTGGCACTATTGGGCCAATAGTGCAGTTGTGGCAAAGTGACAAAAATAATTTGTATGTGAATTTATTGCTCTTGAAGGTACTGGCTTGAATGATATGATATACAACAAATTCACCGTTACACGTGCAGCTTCTAAACATGGAAAAGTAGTTTGGTTACTGTAGAGCTAGCAGAGAATTTTTCCCAATGGAGGAAAAATTACTGCTCTTTCTCCTTGAGATAAGATGCCATTTATTGAAAATTTTAGACATTGTTTTCCTGAGTCTTATTTTTCATTCTGGGCTGAATTCAATGGGGTTGTGAGACCTAGATCATTGAGTTTGTGCTTGAAAGCACCCAGGCTGATTGACCTTGGTTAGAGTTGTTTGGTGAGAACAGAGGTGATGGAGATGCTTGTTTTTTGGTGAGATGGAACATCCTAAATATGAGAATAAGCCCTCTGTTTAGAAGATCTTCTCTTCCTGAGCTGGCAATGCTGGGATGACAGCTCTGCATGGACAGTGGGGAGCTTCTTGTGCTTACTGTTCTGCCACAGAGACATTGGTGTGCCTGAGTAACAGCAACAGTTTTGGTGGATTTTTTAAACTTGATATTATAAATACTGTAACCACAGTTTCTGTTTGTTAGTGTGACACGTCACACACATCTCTGCAGATACAGCAGTGATTTATTTTCGAGGTCAAACCTGTTCCAGAAGGTGCTGTTTCCTTGATAGGTTCAAGGTGCTTTTCAGTGAGTGATTGCTCTAATAAATCATATTGTATATATACTAGCATATCCAAGTTAGGGTATTAATTTCCAAGCAATGCCTGTCATGAATATGTAGTTTAAAAAACCTGAGATGAATAAAGCATATGGCCTTTACATTTCAAGACCGTATCTGTAATTCACTGTACTTTCTTCTTGATACACAGACAAAAGTGAATTGGTTCCGGACAAAAATGCATCAATGCTCTATTGAACAGTCAATTATTAAACACGTAATGGAACCTGTGGTTATCAAGGCATGCTCAGTGTGTGCGTAGAGTACGTAATTTGCCCCCGAATGGAGCAGAATTGGTCTATTTTGAAAAAATCCAGGCGAAATTATATTAACATGGAATTAAAACAAGTTATTGCTTCTGCTGTACAATGAATGGGCTTACTTGACTTCATTAACCATCCCAAGGAGCTAATTTCAGAGTCTTATTATATGTGCAAACCTAGAAAAAATAGCAGTAAACAACATGATTTTCCTTGCCCTCAAGAAATAATCTGTCCAATTTACAATGTTCTATTTTGTGGAGAAATAATGTTTTTGACAAGCTTTCATGAAGGTAAATGTTACCACGTAAATGTCCTGGCAACATTGCGACTTGCTTGAATAAAATAAAAAAAAGAAGTTACTGCTGAACAATGGAAAATATTTCATGAATGTCACCCACAGGAAGTTTTAAGTATTATTCATTTCCCTAAATTTTATTCAGGAGAAAAAGTATTTGACTGTTTGGTTGTTGACAGTTGACATTGTCATCAAACTATAAACATTATTCAAGTTGTGGCTGTTTATTATTTTACTGCAATTATATCCCATGATTGCTGCATTGGACCATTCATCTATTGCATATTTTTGATTAGCATTAGGCAAGCTGCAGATTTATTGCAGTGTGTTAAAGGCACTATTTGAATCAACAGACAGGTGGGTTTTAGGAAAACTTCTCAGTTGTATTAAAAGTAATTATGAATATAGTTGATTGCGATATGCCTGCATATAATTTCATGGTTTATTTAAAAAAAAAAGTATTTTCTGTGACTTCCAAAACTACTTTTTACTGATATTTTTTTGTGGCATAAGTAATTACAGTTATTTGCACGCTCTAATAAAAATTGCAAAATCGCCGTTTAGTGAGATTCAACAGTTTGCCGTTAATTTATTTTCAAAAAAGACCTGGACAGTATGTGAGATGATACCCAGTTATTACTGATATTTCGTGTATATTAAACAGGAAATATGAGTGATGGAGACTTTATATGTCTAAATTGATATAGCCAACATAAAGGAAAAAGCAGAAATTGTGTAACTGTAAGATATTGCAAGAATTTCTTGGCTAATAAGAAGTTAATTTATCTGCATGAAAGGAGAGGAATGGAGAGGCAGAAATTCAGAAGTGAAAACTGTCTGTGTGTTGCCTTCAGAGATACCTTTTTGTCTAGGAATTGGAATTTCTGTTGGAATTGGAATGCAAAAGTTAGTTCTTGATTCTGCAATCCATGATTCTTTAGGGAATTCCTTTCAACATGTTGACCCTTACTGCGGGATCGCTGTTTTGTGAGAGATGCTTAAGACCAGAATGATTTTATGTGCAAAAAAATTCTTAGCTGAATTACTTGATGCAGGAGAAAAGTTTGCAAAGGAGGTGGGATAACATTTCTCCATTTCTGCATAAGGCATTTAAATGCATCTGTACATGCATAATGCAGGTGGGAGTTTTGCTGCAGTACAGCACAGGGAGAAGAGGCTGTGACTGTGTAAAAGCTGGTGTCTCTTGTTGCTCTTGATGGCTCCAGTCACACTCAGCCGTTTAAAATGGTTACCTGCAGTAGTCTGATATCTTGTCACAACTTCTTGAAGTTAACTCTGAGAGAGTAGACTTTAAGAAAAGATTTTAACAAAAACTTAGCAAATGAATATGGTTAAAATTACCAGTCCCAATCCTCAACGTGCAACACACCATTAAATCCTAACCCCAAGCATCAATGTCCTAGCAGAGCTCTGAGCAGAAATCTGTCGCTACCCAGTCGCTCTGCTGGGATTTGGTGAGTGAGGCTTGTGGGTGGGAACCTGCCATCAATAGTGATGAACTTCAGGCACCTGCAGCCAAGGCATTTGCCAGAGCTGTCAATCACCTCGGCTGTCACTGATGAGCTCCTTTACCCTTCTGCTCCAGTCTTTGATCAAGCAACTTCTGATGCTGTTTTCTGAGTACCTTGTTGATGCTGCAGCGGATGTAATTGCCTGCTATTATGATTCATACTGTTACTTCTATTGACCTTTCAGGATTGTTTTGTTCCTCTGGAAGAAGAGGATATTTTGTTATCTATGGGGCCCTTATGATTAACGATGTGATCAGAGTACAGGGGGAACTGTTTGGAATACGGAACGATCTGGGTATGAAGGAGGGGCTCAGTCCCTGAGATTTTTTTTTTTTTGCTCATATTTTTGTAGCTGCAGGTACAAACCTCAGAATTAGGCCATATCTGCCTAGTTGTACTTAAGGCTATGGTTGTCTCTTACATCAAAAGCCATTCAGGAGGGAGATACTGTTCTGCAACTTTCTCATGGATATTTTGTCATGTTCTCTGAAAGAAAAGACACAATTCCACTCACAAGTTCACTGAGTCCTGGGGGAAGTCCTGACATAGTTCAGATGTTTGGGAACAATGTGTCCTCATGTTGGCCTCGGTACTTCAGTTGCGAAGGGAAGGGAAGATGTGACCAGTTACTTCTCTGCACCTTAAAGTGAGATCTGTGTGCTTTTCTATTGCCCGTTTGGTTCTTGGGGAAAGAGGTTGAGTTCTGTCCCTGAACAAATCTTTGTCTCCAGGGGACCCAAGAGAGTCTGAAAAGATATCTCAGTACCCTTCTTTAGCTCAGCTCGCATTGTGCTTGCAGTCTGCCCCCTTCTTTTCGCTGAGCTTTATGGTTTTGGCAATCCACGTTACCTCTGTTGATCTTTTCACGTTCACTTTCCTCCTGCTCTACTGAGCACTTCTACTGTTTCCTCTAATGACTGCTTATGCTAATCTAGGAGATGTTTATAATAAGAAAACTTCTCAAAATATGCAGTCATAATGATATGTGGGGTTTTTAATGAGGCAAGACAGACACAAAAATCATGATTTGCATACCTTGTTTGTCAAAATTAAAAGCTAAGGCTTGTGTTAGGCTAGTAGCTGTTTCAGCAGCAGAAGAAGGAAATTCAGCCCATTTAAAAAGATTTTCCTAAATACCTCTTGGATTAGAAAAGGAGAGAAGGGAAAAGGAAACAGTAATTTTGCTGAAAACATTCATGAAGTACAGAACAGACTTTTTGGCTTGCTTCTTTCTCCCCCTCAGGCATCTGTGATTCAAATAAACAGAAATCCAAAGCGATGATTCCATTTGTTGCATTATCCCCTGAGCTTTTCCAGGCTTCAGTCCTGTTCCTGGTTGTCCATGAGTAGCCTGCTACACGAGGGCCGTGTCTGCCTCTCCAGATCCCGGTGCCTGCAGAGTCAAGGATTGCATGATGTCGAGCGATGTGACTTTACTGTGGAGGCATTTCTTTGTGCTGCTAATTTCCTAGAAAAAGTGACGAACAGAATGTACAAAACCAGCCCTTCATCTTTCTCCTGTCTTACCCAGACTTTTCTGCAGATGTGTTGAGACTCATCACCAATAGATTTTTTTTTTTAAAGCTCCAGTAAGTCCACACCCCTCTGTACTGCTGGAAGCTGGTATTTGATTCCTTTTTGTTTTCAGTTCCTCTGCATTCCTCCCAGTAGTGGTGTTTGTTGGTAGCAGAGTGTGACCCCAGCACTGAGCCCTTAGAGTTGTGTAAGTGACCAAGTTCAGTGCCAGCTGCAGGACTAATAGTTTCTTGGAATTTAATACTGTAAACCCCAGTGGAAACAATGAGAGATTTCTTTGCAAGATAAAAGTTATGAACCTTTAAGGTAAAGCATGGCATGAATAAAGAACTAGTTAAAAATGTATGAGAAGAGCAGGGTCTCTTTGGAGGAAGGATTACTTGCATATGCAGAAAGGTTAAAACATTTGTGGCTTTAACCTCTAATTGTTGTTTATGTATACAAGATACACAACTGCAGAAAGGGCCGGCCTCTTTCAGAAAGGAAGAGAAATCAGGCAGTAAACCAGTCGAAAAGAGAAGGAAAAATAACCCTGAAAACTTTAATGTATATTGACATTGAAATGCAGGGAGTGAGTTCTGTAGTGCCATTTTTAGAACGACTCAATTTCTTTGCAATTTGCAGGAAATAGCACAATGAGGTGAACAGGATTGTAGAAGGAAAAGCATGCCTGATGTTCTTACATAGCTAATGGACTTCCGTTAAGAGAAGTCTTAAACTCCAAAAAATACCCAGGAAAAAAAAAAAGAAATAATTAATAGCTAGGAAATGCAATACGTGACTTAAATCTTTTCACATCTGCAATAAAGCTTCTTAACCCAAGAACACTTCAACCATCTATGGATATGGTAGTCCTAGAAACAGATATATTAAAAGGAGGGTTAGGTCAAAAGAAACACAATTAACATTTCTTTTTTTCTTCCTGAGCCCGTGAACAGCAACTCTGAATTGTGAGCAGGCAGTAAAGGGTTCTCTTTTACTGTTCTCCGCAGTGAAGGTGCAGGTGCTCGTATCTCTGGAATTGCTTTATGGAACTGAATTCACGTTTCCTACTAATTTGGCTTTCTTTAATCATGAATAATTACATTCAAAGAAGTAGTAGGAAAGGTGGTTTTCTTTTTTCCAAGACTTGCAATTCAGTGAGGTTAATGACATTGGCACTGCTTTATTCAAGGAATGAATTTGCCCTTAAGTTAGAATAAGAATTCTTCAAAAGAGATGCTTCAAAAAACCTGGGTAACCTCTTCTCCTATCAATCACTGGCACTTGTTACAGATGGTCTTTAAAATGTGTGTTAGCTTTTCATTCGTATGGGATAAGGATTTGCTTCTTAAAAAGAAGTACAGGAGGAGGAAAAGGATACAGATTCCATTAATGTAGATTAGTCTATAGCATCTAGGTAAATTTATAAGGCTTGAGTTTGTTTGGTTCTGGCCAAGGTAAAATAGAAAGTTTTTGAAAGAGAACCCCAAATTTATGTCTCAGGTCAACCCTCTAGGGCTCTCCATGCCCTGCAGAAGTTCTGTAGCTGTCTGGTATCAGGCTTCTCTGTAGGAAGGTGACATTCTGGTGCCATCAGTATCAGTAAAAAATCCTTTTTTTCACATTTTCCTCTGAAGCATTTCTTTAGTAAACTATATAAATATTTTTGAACAGCATAACTAGAGTTTCTTAGAGTAATTCTGAAAAAAGGATTTTTAAAATTCCTTCTGTAAAAGAAGTTGTGTCAGGATGGGCTTAGAAGCAGGAAGAAATCTCAGAAAATATAATGTAGCTATTGTAAAATGTGACTGCCCCTGTCTGGTCAAAGATAGGGTTAAAATAGGTTTGACCAGCAGATACAGAGGTACAGAACACAGTAAAGAATAACCAAGTCATGTCATTCCTTTTAGCAGTAATAAGTGAAGGAATTCTTGATCTATGCAATTCAATACTCTCCCTTAGCTGTGCAGTGCACCATACTTAAAATCAATACTGAAAAAGGAGAGAAACTATGAAAAGTTAAAGCAACTGATATAAAAACTAGTAGGAAATTGTACCAGATGTTTGTAGGATGAAATTTATTGGTAGGTAGTGTCTACAAATGTATCATTCTGCAGCTTTATCTACTCCCTACCAAATGGAATGGTCTAAAAAATGTAATTCTGTTCATGTATCCATAAGTGAGAATGAAAAAAAACCCACCAAAAAAATTTCAAATATTCTGAATACCTATGTAGAGTCTGTAATGGAATATAATGTCAGTATAAATCAGTAAAGTCCTTGTTAGCACTGAAATGGTGCCAGAAGTGTACCCTATACAGAGAGTCCAGTGAGTGATCATTTACTCCTCAGCTACACTTACTGGATTAGCAGGGAAAGTACAGCTTGATTTTTGACACATTTAGAATAGAATTGTCTTCAGTGATATTTTAAATGAAACATTGGCACTGCTAATAAGAAATCCATACAATTGTTCCAAAAAGCCCGTAACTAAAGGAAATACGAAGCGGGGGACAGCCAGATTTCACGCACTGGAGAACAGAGCTCTAATAAACTGCTTCTGAGAAAAGACTGAATAAATGAGAAATATAGGTTTGCAAAAATGCATTTACTTTGTAAGGAGATGAGTGTTTGTGGTGTTTAGCTTGAATTTCCACACCAAATAGAAAAGAGCACAGCTGACATTCCTGCTGTGGGTTCCTCTGTCTGTGTCTGTGGGGCTTGGCCCTTTTTGGCTGTGCTTTGGTGCTCCAAAATGAAGTCCCCTGTGGGCCACTTATGGTGGTTCTGGTGTTTGCAATGGCTCTACATGATATTAAATGTGAGCAAAATTTGCTGTTGCCCAAGTGAGCGGGACAAAAAATAATGATCCCTTTTTTTGTTATGGATTTGCATTTCACATAGATACTCGTGCAGCTCAGTGTGAGTGCCAGAGCTGGCCTTGTTGATATGCAGTGGTAATGTATGAAAAGGAAGGCAAAGTGAGAGGACAAGGTTAATCTGCCCTGAAAGTAGAGAGAGCTCCTAAGATACCAGCAAACTTACAGATACTTTGGTTTTTGTTCAGTGTGTGGTCTTTCACTGGTTTTCTCCAAATCTGATATCACCAGCTGTTTTTTTACACACAGGAGTCACAAGTGTACTTCTCCCTCTATCATAAGTTCCACCAGGCAAATAATGTGTTGTGCTGCTGATAAGTGTGTGGCCATTCTGTTAACAACTTCATATTCAGTTAACACTGAAAAGTCCCTGTTCCCATCACGAAAGAGTTGGCATAAGTGCACAGTCCTGCCATAAGAGATGTAGATATATTTGTCTCTCCCTTTTTGAGCTGTTTAATATAATTTTCCTTTCTGAATCTGAAAAGATGGAATATGCTAATTTTCCTGCTTTATCCATCCAGATCCTCACTGACATTTACAAATACAGGTGTGCAAACTGGCCTAACAAGCTGCATCACTTGGGGAAATTGTTTACCTCTCTTTCTTGTGCATCCAGCCATTTCTGGTTGGAAATATCCCCCTTTTGCCATGTGTGTTTTCCTGCTGCACCTCTCTGAATATTGGGCTGTTTCACACAGGCATGAAAACAAGTGGCTCAGCAAGCCAGGATCGGTGGCTGAGTTAGCGGAGATGCACAGAGCCGAGCTCCCAGCTCTGCACTGGCATTTGTCTGATCTTAGATTCAACTGCAGATCTTGTGCTTCAGTCTTGATGCTTTTGCAAGGTATTTCAAGGGGCATCCCTCAGCAATTTGCTGGAGCAGCTGTGATAAATGCGGGGAAGGGCCTTTGTAGAACTACTGGGAGAGATGAAGAGGCAAAGTCTGATTGTGCTTAAAGTCTATTGCGGGATTCTAAAGTCAGAATTTCTTCAAAACGTAATGTGTTTTTCAAGTTATTTTTTGCTGAAAGCATTAAGAATATCCTGAGAAATTACTCAATAATATAAGGAAGGGTTTCATATGCTGACCTATACTTTTGATTAATGTATGTGAAATTAAAATGCTAGGAATATTTAAATATATTAGATTTCTACAAAGATGGAGGGAAAATTTATCTATTGTAATTCTAAGGATGTTCTTGTGTTTAATTATATTTGTCCATTCTAAATTTTGGAGATACTGTTAGAAGCAACTGTCATTTCCTCTAAAGAAATACTATTCTGATCCACGGGAACTAATATTATGGATCATGGCATAAAAAGAGGAAGGACTTCACATCTGTAAAGTATTTTGTCTTCTGCAAATAAGAGCTTGTTTTAGCTTGCCTTTTGGGACCTTTGTTAAGATATTTTCCATTCTCTTTTTTTGAAAATATGTATTGTTCTTGACTTCCTTCATGCATCAGTATGCCTTTCCCTCTCTCCCTGGGAGCTGTGTTGAGACTAAGTCCCTTCTGATACAGAAGAGATGAAGAAGCAAACAAGGCAGTCTCATAAATACGTAATGAGGTGGCCTACAGAAGGGAACAGCTCATGTTGGAAAACACAAGAAATGTTCCAGATTTACACCAAAAAAATGAGACACAAAACCTGTGGCGAATCTTGCATTCATTGTGTGTAGTTTTCAGTTTCTTAATGGAATTGAGGAAGTTCTTGTTATCTTAGTGGCACCAGCAAATTGCTACAGCTTTGTTCCTCTGATTCAGAGGAGCCAGTCCTTGCTATTCCCTGGGCTCTCTGGATTTGGGGTGATTTGCATTGCCACAGTGGCTCAGGCCGTTGGGCTGTATCAGCAAATCTGATTTCTCATATCTCTGATGTTGGAATGAATCTGGCATAATCCTGCTTATGTGAGGTTGTCCTGCTACAGCTGAAATCAGAAGCTATTTCTTGCTTGCATATTGATTGGTTTTCATTGGTATTGAGTGTACAGAGCTCTCTGTACAGCTTGTGCTGCTTTAGGGGAACAATAAATATTAACAGGAAGCTGTAGAGTTTAATGTACATGTCTCGTCTCTTACAGATTCTAAAATACTGCTAAATCAAAAACTACAGCACTCAGATTTTAAGAGGTTAAATAAATTTCACTCAGGCAGGTTCTGTGCTCAGAAGTGAGACTCACCTCCAGGTTAGCGCCTGGATGCTCCAGAGCCACTTCAGCACACCCAGCTGCTCATCCCTGCTCAGTGCCCTGTTCCTGTCCTTCCCTCCCATCTCTTCTCTCATTCCCGTGCTCAGGTCAGGGGCACAGGTCACTAGGCCAGCACTGCTGAGACTTCCACCCCTTCTGGGGAGAAGCTGTGGCTTTAATTTGCACTCTGTGTGTGCCACCTGTGCTGTGCCAGGAAGAGTTTTTCCCTCTGAACAGCTGGTGGCACAGAGTTCCACTTAATGCAGCATCAGGCATTTGTTTGCTGCTTTTCACTGGGTTGTGTCAAAGTACTTTGAATGACAGAGAGATGGGAATGCTGAGCTCTCGCAGCTACTCGTGTAGCAAACCTAGGGCTGGGTAGGAGGGTGGATTAGAGACCCCACATTGCACAGCCTCAGGAGGCTGAAGTCTTCTGCAAGGGTCTGAGTCCTCACCAGAACTGTGGGACTGCATTGGGATTGAGAGTGAAACTCCCATTCCTTAAGGTAGGGAAGTGGATCCCTATCGCTGGTCCTGCCAGAGCCAAACCCCTACAGAACACAATGGAAATTTCCTTTCTTTGAGAACTGGGACAGAAAATTCTGATACTCTGAGGTGATGCAAGTGAAGTTTGACACAGAAAACACATTCAAGTTAGAAATAGAAATGAAGATCCTTAGCCATGGGAAATAGTCTCTGGAGTTATCACAAACCCAGAAATAGATGCCTTTATTTTTATATCACTAAGTAACTCACACCTCATGTTCCTTTTGATAATTGTTGAGGACTTCTGTACCTCCTGATTCCTCTGACAAAAGATTTGAAGACCAGATGGGACTGATGAAAGCTATCCTCCAAATCACACAGTGTAATTCAGCAATTGGCGCTAAATGTTGGTAATCCATGAATAGGTGGTTTGTATCAAAGGGAAAAACAATCATTTTGTCATATCTGTCTTTGCTGGATAACACTGAAATAAATTCATTTCCACTCTGGATTTTTTTTTTAATCTTGAAGTGGAGGAAGGTGATTTGAAAGGCTAACAGGACAGATGACAGAATTTCCTGTAGCTGCGCTTAATAATAGTGCGTAAGAGAGACTTTGAATCTGTGTTCCGATTACCATTGTCTTCTCTATTCCCTCAGTGTGGGATACAGCAGGACCAGTCCAACCCCAAATCTTGGTAGCTCTATGGATCCTTAGGGAACTTCTGCTGTCCAACTGTGTATTACAACTTCTCAGGCTAGTCTGGTTTAGCATTCTCCTCAAAATGTACAGGATTTAATCTTTTCACCATGCCATCTTCTCCCATCACCTCAAGAAAATTCCCACTTTTTTATGCTTGAAGAAATCTGGAAAAAAAACACAAATAAAGGGCAGCTAGACACAGAATCATAGAATAGTTTGGGTTGAAAGAGACCTTTAAAGTTCATCCCCCTCTGCAGTGAACAGAGACATCTGAAATTAGACCAGGTTGTTCAGAGCCCTGGCTTGAATTCTTTCAGGGATGGGGTACCCATTGCTTTTCTGGGTAACTTATTCCCCTGTTTCACCAGCCTTATTGTAAAAAATGTCTTCCTTGCGTCTAGTCTAATCTACTCTCTCCTAAGTTAAAAACTGTCCTTTGTCCTATTGCAACGGGCCCTGCTAGAAAGTTTCTTGTAGGCCCTGTTACAGGACCCTGCTGTAAGGTCTCCCCAGAGCCTTCTCCTCTCCAGGCTGAACTGCCCTCAGCCTTTCCCCATAGGAGAGGTGCTCCAGCCCTCCAGGATTTCTGTGGCCTGCTCCAAGAGGTCCATGTGCTTCCTGTGCTGAGGGCTGCAGAGCTGGACACTGTATTCATGCAGGACAATAATAATGTCTAGAACAAAGTCTTCCGCACACACTGCCTTTTGTGGTTTATTCTGACTTGTTGCCAAAATTTATCTATGATTTTTAAAGAAGAGAGTTTCAGAATGTGGGAAATGGTATTTCATGGGGAGGAGTGAATGAAAGAATATGAGAAATAAAGCTTGAAGTTCAGGTCCAGCAAACCCCTCGGTATTGCTGAAGGGTTGAGCTACCCGGTGTGTACCAGAAGAGGGAGCCGAACAAGAAGAGCCAGAGTGAACCTGGCTCTCAACATCTTACAGTGCTCACCATTCTGTATTCTGCCTAGTTTGGTACATTTCTGGCATGAAATGGGTAGGAAAATATTTATTATTTATGTTAGTGAGCTGATCAGAAAGGGTTCAGATGTTCCTTCCCCTGGAGAGCTGAGACTGGTCATCAGAGGATGAGCTGTTTTGGTGCTGAGGCCTTACAAGAAAAGGGTGCTCTCTCTGTGGGTTTGTCCCGGGCCTCCCCTGGAACAGCTGCCTTTGTTTTGATCAATTCACCCCTTCCAGAGTATGATTTTCTACCTGGCAATATGTCAGGCAAGACTAAAGGATCTGTGGCTGGTGTGTTTATAAAGGTTGAAATGTTCTCATTAGAGAGCAGATAACTGTTCAAAACTCCTCGTTATTTTACCGAAATGGTTTGCTAGTGTCGGGTGCCTCTGGAGTAGTCCTTTCTGCAGCTGATGACTGTAAGGATGCATCTTGGTAGGAATACTATCTTCTCCCCCTCCCCTACTACCCTCCCCAGTCTGGAGTGCAATCAATTAACTTTTAATTTGGAAGTACTCTCTGGCTGCGTGCATGTTCCAAGTCAGTATAAAACAACTTATGCAAACCAATATGGTAAATGAAAGGTACACTGGGAAAGCATTAAAAAGCTTTCTAATATTTCTACTTATTTAATTGATAGAAGTTGGGGGTTTTATGTGAAACATTAGCATGAAAGGTATTATGTTCATAATATATATTCTCAAATTGCAGGTAAACTTTCAGAGAAGGAATGATACCTGCTTTAAAAAATATAAGTGATGAAAAAGTAAAAGAAAATATGGATAGAAAGGGAGCCTGGCCTTACTAAGGTATCTCTGATTACCCTTTCCGCATGTGGGAATTCAGATGAATTAAGCGTGCCATCAGTAGGATTACTTCATCCTCTTGGGCTCACTTTGTGTCCTCTAATCTTTCCTCAAATGATTCTCAGCCAGGATATCAACACACATCATCTTTTAATTGGTCATTGGTTCAATTTTACCTTTTAAGTGTATCAAAGACCAATTAATAATGAATAGGCTGAAGTCAAGGAGTATCTCAAGTCTTCCTATCTTTCAAAAATCTCTCTGCTTCCTCACTCGCCTCTCTGTGCTTAGTGCTTCAAACTGACAATGACAGGAATTGAAATAACTTGAACCTTGCTATTATTGTACCATTCCAAGGCTGACTTAAATGGTTTTACTGTGTTTCTTGCTGAGTTAGGCTTTCTTGAAAGAATTAGGGTAGTGTTCTTTTGAATGTCGAATCAATACCAATAACCTGTAGAGCTCTTGAGCTCATGCAGGCTATGACAAAATCTGTTTTATTTCTGGCGACTTGTTCTTAACAATCCATAGTTCATAAAGAATCTCTGTCCTGAGCACATAGAATTTTTCAGGGGTAGAAACTACTCATTATATGTTTTAGAGTGGTTAGATGTTCCCATATAGCTCTGAATGTTAGAGTATCTACAGAAAGTGATTGCATTTCAAGTTTAGCAGTGGTTGTTCCTTTCAAGTCACTTTATCACAGAATACTTCCTACAGCAAAGTTATGGGTCCACTGGTGATGAAACTGTTACGTCTGGCTGTGTGTAGTGTCAGCTGAATGTGCTGGGAGAAGAAAATTATTGAAGAAAAAAGTTAATCTAAGTGGGGCCCTGTTCATTTTTAAAAAAGAATTTAGGTAGTAAAACTTAACTGCAATATGTACGACTGTATCAAGATAAATCATAACAATGCCTGTTTGAGTGATCTTAAAGATATCTCCATGGTGTTTCTGCAGCTTTCAGAAAGTCTGTAGGCAAATCATTGTGAGGGTGCATAGAAGCTATAGGATTATTTCTGTAGGAGTGTCTGTTCCCCATGCATTTATTCCAGATGTGTGCTACTGTTTTGTACTAGGGGTAATGGCAGTTCCTTTGACATCTGGATAAGAAAAGTGTGGTCATTTGTGGATGCTTTACTGGATCACTCTGTAAATAGTAGAAAAAGTTTGTTTTTGCAATACAGATTGCATTTGTATGCAATTCTGACACTGGAAACCTTGGTGTGTGCAGCATTGTGTGAGACCCTCCACGCTGATCGTGATGTGCTGCACAGATCCTGCCTGTGGTGAGGTTCACCAGCCTCACTGTTCTTCACATCTTTAGGCAATTCTTCAAAATGAATGAAGCTGACAATCTTTTACCTCTACAGTGCTGCACTTTCTGGTACACCAAGGTTCAGTGAGAGCATTATGCTCTTACATATCTCCATAGAAACAAATTCTCACAACCAGGACTCATGGATGGTGATGTTAGAGGCAGCACACACTTCTGTCACAGCATGTGCTGGGGTTATGTAGCGGTCACTCATGGTAATGTCCAGGTCTCTGAGGCCAAGGACTGTGGTTAAATCTCTGCCTCGATCCTGCCTGAAATCTGTCTTGTTACCGTGTCTGCTGCCGTGTCCCCCTACATCTACTGATATCATAACGTGGAGAATAACCAAAAAGATATGTTCACAAAAGTGGAAGTTTATAAGCAATGCATGGAATCATGAGTTTGACTCCAGTGATATGCAAAATCTCTAGGTTTTGAATGAAAGAACAATCAAAGCTGGAGAGGTAAATGGAATGACATGGGATATAGTTTCATTGAGTGTGTGTTTTATCAGACTAATTTAATATCTTGATAAGATAGCTGACTTCTTAAACAAGGGGAATACAATGAACCTAATCTGTCTAAATTTAAGCAAAGTGTTTGACATAGTTCCTCAAGGGAAATGATTATTAAGGAATGAGAAAATGGGGATTAATTAAAAAGCTATGAGGTGGATAAAAACTTGCTGAAGGAGAAGCTTCGGTGAATTACATGGAAGGGAAAGTTCCCAGAATAAAGAGAAGTTACCAGTGCTGCTTCTCAAGGTTTGGTCTAGAGAGCAATCCTGTCTAATATTTCAATTAGTAAGCTTGTTACAAGAACAAAGTGGGTACAATTATAAAATTTGTGTCTGACACAAAGTCAGAAAGTGTTACCAATTTTGAAAGAGGACTGGCTCATCATTTAGGAAGGATTAGATAGATTTAAGGGGATAATTCTTTCTGAATTATGATGCAATCTTCCTCTAGGACTGGCAATACTTTCTCATTTTGACATCCACAAATTTTATATGGCCTTGTAGACTTGACTAATGGAAATGGAATGAAGTTTAATTGCACAAAGTCAAACACATAGAGACTAATTACAATAACTTTTGCCGTGAGATGGAACCTCATCATTTGGAGTCGGCTATTTCCTAGTTTGTTATATGCTGGAGAGGGATGATGAGACTGTAGGACTGGTTACATGTGCTGTGCTGGGGCTCTAGAGTGGATGGAGTGAATTTTCATCTAATCCTTTACACCAACGTAGGCAAAAACTGACTATGAAGTTGGTTCTGTGGTGGACAATGGCAGCTCTTCTTTAGCTGGGCTGTAACTGGGGGTGGCTCATTCAAACAGTGTCTTATTCTGAGTGTTTTAATTAGGAAGCACAAAGATTTTGCACCTCAATTATGTTGTAATTCAGACTCACAACTGTAACATCATAAATTATTTCAACTTTCCTTTCTGAGGCTGAGGTTCTTGGGGTGTTTTATGATCTACATATCCTTTTTGGGCCCTTCACTACCAGAGAGACATTGAAGTGCTGGAGTGTGTCCAGGGAAGAGAATAGAGCTGATGAAGGGCCTGGAGCACAAGTCTGATGAGGAGCAGCTCAGGGAGCTGGAGGTGCTCAGCCTGGAGAAAAGGAGGCTCAGGGGGGACCTTCTGGCTCTCCACAGCTCCCTGAGAGGAGGGTGGAGCTGGGTGGGGGTCAGGCTCTTCTCCCAGATAACAAGTAATAGCACCAGTGGAAATGGCCTTGGTTTAGATTGAGTATTAGGAAAAACTTCTTCACAGAAAGGGTGACCAGGCATCAGAAGAGGCTGCCCAGGGGAGTGGGGTCACTGTCACTGGAGGGATTTAAAAGATGTGGAGATGTCCTACTGAGAGACATGGTTTAGTGGTGGACTTTGCAGTGCTGGAAATGGTTGGACTCGATCTTGGAGGTCTTTTCCACCCTTAATGATTACATGACCTCTTGTACTTGGTGTAATTCTGATAGATTATTGAAGGTATGAAATCTATTAATTTGGTAGTACTTGAAGTGATCTGAAATCACTTTTTAAGATGACACGGTGACTCAATAATTTGCTGTTTCTCAGGTCGTAACATTGATAATATTGCTTAGAATGGTTTAAAAACTGCTATTGATGTGATGATTTTTTTGTCTGTCTGCTGTATTTTCATAGATATCTAAAAGCCAATTATTTATATATTATAAAAATTCTGGGCTGATGTTTATTTTTCTGTATTATGAAGCTACAGGAAGGCACAGACAGACATTGACCAACAGCAGTTCTGGAAAGGGCTGAGCCTGGAGAAGGTCGAATTGCAATAAAGTTTGCAGTAAATGCTGTCCCTAACAAACACCAGCACATACTATTGAATTCTTTTGACAGTACACAAAACATAGAAAGGAACCAGTGTCTATATAATCCTCACAAAATTCTCACTGAATTCTAAGTTTACTGCCAGACACTGAATATTCATGGCCACGAGCCCTGATAAAGCCAGGAAGTTGAACACTGAGGAATTAGAAAATGCCACATCTAGTGAAATCTGAGTATATGTAAACTGAGGTGCGTCTAAAGGTAAAAATGTGATCAAATACACAGCATTTCATGTCACTCAATACCAGAAATCCTGTCTTGCTTTCATTCTGTGTTCCAAATAATAAAACTGCTCAGGATCCTCTGAAAGAATTCTTACAAGCCAAAAAAAACCCCCCAAAAAACCCAAACCTGTAGATTTTCCAGAACATGGTCACAGAAATGACAAGACCATGTTTTATTTGACCTTTAAGGGGAAACCTCCAAAAGCCCAAAGAAAATTTCAGATGTGGAGGACTTAACCTCTCAGAGCATGCTGGAAATCAGAATATCAGAACAAAAATGGCTGAGGAACTCTGACAGAGTTGTCTCAAACATCTGTAATGGTCAATACAGGCCATTAGCACTGCTGTGCGCATCGTAGTGGGCACTGCTCTAAAGGCTAACTGGTTACATAAAGGTTTTTATAAGGCTCTAAATTAGACCATTATTGGAATGTGTATATTAAGAAGTAGGTATTCAATAGGGTATATTGCATTTCGACATCATAAATTTTTATCCATCACATCTTCATGCACAGTGTTAACAAATGTGAGGTTTCTCAGAGCTTTTTGAGATCCCCAGTCAGATTATGGTCTGGTAAATCATTCACACAAGCGATTCCACTGACCTGAACAGAGCTATTTCACTGAGAAGCTACTCACTGGGGTTAATAACGTGATCACAATATAGCTCATAAATTACAAGGATTTTGATATTGCTGGGGTAGTTAATTAAAATGGGAAATGCAAATTTTAACAGTGAGTATCACTGGAAGTATTCAGAAGTAAAGCACATTTTAGTTTTTTTTCTTCAGAAGAACAGGGAAAGTAGGAGTTTGTGTTGATGCCTTCTAGAAATTATTATTTCTAGAAGGTGGCTTTGAACACTCGTGTTAGACAACAGCCATGGAATTTCTGGGGGTTTGAGAAGCTGAAACTATGCTTTTATCTTCTAACTTATAACTCTGTGTTCCTTTATTTATTTCTTTCTTTCTATATCTCTCTAGGAGATAAAAATAAAATTACTGTGTTATTGAAGTAGTATATCAAATAGGGGACCATTTAGAAATGTATAATAATTTATTTTCTTCGACTCTTACGGTCCAGAAGGAATTAAATAATAAATAATAACACTACAGAGATCATCAGAGTTTGGAGCTAAAATAGATTCAACCTACTTCGCTTCTGAGTGTGGCTAATACAATCTAATATACTACTAAGGTGAAAAATCTATTCCCTAGGAATGAGGCTCTGCGTTTAGAATGCGAAGGTAGGTGCATGACCTACTGGACTAGCTCTCTGCTTTTTGAGACAATCACAGATAATACCAAAATTAAAATCGTGCCATTGGTGATATTAAAATTTTTCCTCTAGTAAATATGTCCTTCCTTGTACTCTTAGCCAGTGACCATGTCAGGCTGATTTTTGTATAAAACTCATGCTATTCTTGGTGCTGATTTCCCGCAGTCTGAGTTGATTTACCATACAGCTGCCTTGGAGGCTCTCTGCATTCAGTGCTTCCTCTCAAGTCCAAGAGTTTTGAAACCAGACAGAGTTTGGGGTGGCTACAGTCCCAGTGATTTCTCATATTTAATTATTACTAAAGCTAGAACATATTAGAATAAGCAGTAACAAGTGCTGGAGAGAAATCTTTGTTCCAGTTCTGAATATGAAAACAGAATATTTCCTTTGGCATAACTAAATTCACATTGGCTATTTCAGATCTAAGTATCAGCAATGAAATAGGTAACTATTTTTTTATATGTAAGATGCAAGGCATTTCAACATGGCTTTCTGCAAGGGTGATGACTTAAGCAGTCAGGAGTTAGTGCACTTTATGTAGCTAAGCTTAGAGCCAAAGGAAAGACTTGGATATTGGGAATTCTGGAAGAAAGCCTTGAAGGATTTATTTTTTCCCATGTCATTGTTTTGCACAAGGTTCATTATGATCCCGGTAAAAAGAACACTTGGACTCTGTGAAGAGGTTTTCAAAAAACCTTGCATTCCTTCAGACACTGGGAACCTCAAATTGTTTGCAGCCGGGTGGGCTTCCGACCAGGCAGATCCCATCTGTGGAAAACTTGCCCATCGATTTTGGGTTTTTTGAGATCTTTCAGGATTTTGTTAAAAGAAAGCTATTCTATTAAATACTTCTATTGTGAAACAAACCCAACGTTCACACAAGGACTTGTGGCGCTCCTAGTCAAAGGCAAGGACCCCAGGGAGTGAAATCTCAGGTGCTGGCTGGGAGCTGCCCTCAGCCTCCTCTGTCACACTTGGCTGGGTGAGTTCATCCTGCAGCTGAGGTTCCTGTGCAGCACAACACAAACCTGAGGGTTCAGCTGTACCTGCAGCCCAGCCCAGCCTGTGCCTCCTTGGGCTGAGCTGTTAACGGGATCAGTAACTCCTTGATTTACAAGGGCCGTCTGCTTAGAATCACTGCAGTGATTAATTTTGATTTTCACAGTTCTCATCTCCCTAGCCTCAGGGACCAATCCAGTGACTTCAGGCTTAAAAATGTAAGAGCCTTTAATTGCAGTTAGGATTAGGTTCTGCTGTCCTACTAGACAGTGACTTAAATGGCTTTTCAAATTTATTTCAGGTGGATCATATACTACTGGGCACTGTTTAAGCGTCCCCTAAGTTTCAGAACGCTTAAATATCGCTCTTCTTTGAATATTGATATACCTTTCCCTTTTTAGAAAAGCAATTACAGCCAAGGAAAAATGGTTCCAAAATGGCTGGTAGTTACCAGTTCCTTTAGAACAGCATGTGGATCTCTTCGCTTATATATGAGTGTGTTTTATGGACGAAGACTAGAACTGAGCTGATAAATTTAGTGCTGTCAATGTAATTCACAGCTGGGCCATTCTAGGTAGCCAAAGAATGAGGAAGCAGTGCTTCCCTAGCAGTTGGCTCTGTGTATGACTGAACACAGAACTGTCAGGAGATGGTAACACCCATCTCACCAGCTCCCGTAACACTTGTGCTGGGTAGAACTGGCACAGAAGGCAAGAGGAGCCTCACCTGGGCTGAGCGCAGCTGGGCTAGGATTAGACTCTGGATTTGGCTCCTGTGTTTGTAGCAGACTTTGATTCCCATCGTGTCTAAGAACAGGAACAAGTTTTAGGGGTCTGCCCCCAGTCTTGTGAGCTGCCTAAATTTAATTAGAATTTATAACTGGGGTTGATCAAGTTGGTTATTCATTCACGTGTTAAAGTAGAGGAGAACTGTCCAGTCTAATCAGCAGAGCCAAGGTGCAGTAGGAAGGGGCACCCGATGCCCTGGGTTTTGGCAGCTGTTGTTGTTGTTTATGACAGGAATAGCATTGTTTGGCTGCAACTTGTTTAAGCTTTTAAAGTTAAAAATACAATTTTGCTTGATAATATATGATTGTTTGAAGCCAGCTGAGTTATTTGTTTATTTTAAATGGTCCATTTTGGAGTCTATTCACCTTGCAAACAATGTTTACCTTTTCAAGTCCTTCTCTTGTTCTCTTGCTAATGTTGAGAGTATTTGTGGCTCAAATGGTTTGAAATATTTACTGGAGACACCATAGGCTTGCACATTCACATTGTATTGTACATACTTGAAACAGGACTTTAAAATGATATTCTGTATTTCTGCTTTGAAGTGCTGAGAGTGGTGTCCTTGTTTAATCATGTAACTCCGATAGAATATTAGAATATTTTATTATTACTATAGGTAGTTCCAAAACTATATTCTGTGTGAGAATAAAGAAATAGTTTGTTTCATGAAGCCTGGTAAACCAAACAAAAAATTCAGTAAACTTAGGCGGGAAAAAAGGTGTATTTATGTTCTCAAGTTGCTTTATCTTTATGTATCTCACATGTAATAAGGCTTGTAGTTAATTCTCTGAAACTTTCTACTGAGGATAAAGCCCATTACCTGTGAACTGTCAAAATCATAGATAAGATTGGCAACTTCTAAACTTTGTATAAAATAAATGTCTTGGACATTTTTCCCCTTTGTTATTAATCCAAAAGTAAAGCTTTATGCTGTCAAACTTTGATCCACCAAAACCCTTCTGTAAAAACTCTGAGGGAAAATGTTCTGTATCAACCAGCAAAGAAAAAAGATGTTTCCCTTGAAGAATGATATAAATTAAAAAAAAAAAAAAGAAAAAACCCCTGATTTCTCTATATAGTACTATATGAGCATATATTTGTGAGAACCAGGTTGTCCATATTACTGCTGTCTCACAGCTCCTTTCAGTATTTTCCAGGAGGGAATGAGGAAGCACTCTGGGGCTCTAATGGATACATGAGTAGCTTTGTACTTTGGAAATAGCAGTTCGTAGTTGGATGGTTTCACATGTAGAATTACCTTGGTGTAACCTGAAATTTGGTGACATTTGTGTTTGTCACTCGGAAGCTGACACAGTTGTCAGGTTTTGATTGGGGTGGCAGAAACTACATCCCTCCTACAACTTGCAGGGCATGTGGAGTGAAGTTCCCACATCTGTGCGCTGTGTTTTGCTCAAATTCAGTAATATTGGTCTCAGTTTTCTGAGAGCAAAGGTCCTAATGTTAAAAAGGGAATTAATTCTTGTCACTAGAAATGAAAAAACTTCAGTGAGTTTGATCTCACAAAAGTCTGGTTCAGTGCAGGCACACAACTGCATGAGTGTATGGCCTGTGACAATTTTTTTTTGCAATTACTTATACTACTGCCGGGAGATGTCTTCCTACAAGATTGCTACCAAATTGTCTGCCCATCATGGGTGTAGCAGGAAAACCAAGAATTTAGGAGATCTGGGTTCTAATTCTGTGTCTTCTATAGACTCAGTATGGTACTGGGCAGTCACCTCGCTTTGACTGTCATCCGTAGAACGAGAGACTGTGCATCTCTGTGAAGGACTTGGAGCTGTATGTGCTTTAACAGTACAGGTTTCTTTACAGGCAAATTAAAGGGCATTGGCATAGTGATGTAGGGTTTGTTTCCTTACTGAGTAAAATAAAATGACAGCTCAATGTATGAATAAGCAATTCCTCAGCAAGTTAAGAACACACGTCTTAATTCTTGTTTTATTGATTTGCACTCGACAGTAAATGCCAGATTAAGCCTGAAGGCTCACAGCTCTTGCAGTTCTGGGAGGAGTATCCCAGGTAGCAGACAGCACCCAGTTCCTTTAATCTCAGCACAGAAGAGCTGCAGTGAAATACAAAAGGCCCTGTTTCCGTGGCTGTCAAGTGTCTGACTTTGTGAATGTGCCTGGCAGTGCAGGCGCTGACGGTGATGAG
This sequence comes from Rhagologus leucostigma, assembly GCA_013397725.1. Taxonomy (NCBI): domain Eukaryota; kingdom Metazoa; phylum Chordata; class Aves; order Passeriformes; genus Rhagologus; species Rhagologus leucostigma. The sequence continues at coordinate 588,888 of VZTD01003481.1, forward strand.
TACATTTGGGAGGGGGCACCAGCCTGGTTGGAACTGTGGTTTGCCCAAACTCCGCTCACACTGGCAGTGAACAGCAACCAAAAAGGAGTCAGCAGCTGTTGGTCACTGCTGCCAGACCTCCTTTGGACTGGGAACCAATGTTTTACTGAAATATATGGCACCAGCCATTCCTCCTGTGAATCAGCTTTTTCTGTAGCTGATGCTGGTGTTGGTGAGTATAATATTTAAACTATGATTTCAAATACGTTGATCAAGCTTCTTGTGAAGTATTAACGTGTTATTTAGGCTGATGCTGAAAGATCCTGGGTAGACTGGGAGCTTCATTTCATGTATGACACCTGAAAATCCAAACAGTAAAGCTATTGTGCAAAAGGGAGCTGCTCCATAAAAACTAAATGTTTGCAAATATGTCTTTCCCTTAAGAGCTGAAAGCCTTTAACTTCATCTTTTAGCCAGCAAGAACTTGAAAGCTTGCACCCTCTAATGGAAAACATCTTTCAGCACTAATAACATAATAAGAACAAATTGGGCAATGATCACACATAAACCAGGATAGATTGCACCCCGGGAATACCATCTCTAACAGATTGTTAAAGGTGAGGCTGTTTACTGATTTCCAAAGAAATGTTATTTCAGAAGTGGCAGCTGCAGCCTCTGCAGGGGATACTGCTGGCTTCACATTCAGATGCTGGATTTGTGCTAGTTAGAAGGGGATTAGGCAGAAAAAGAATAATCCCTGAACAGGCAAGAATATGCCTTTTAAATGAAATGCAAGGCTGAGTGCTGTTAGGCATGGGGCAGCACACAGCACTAGTTTCAGTTTCTCTCTGTTTGCTGTTAGCTTTTTCCTTTTAAATAGAGTCACAAGTACATTTTCTTGTTTAAAATTATCTTTAGAATATTGTTACAGGCATTTGCCTGTATTTTCTCTCTCATTTATCAAAGTTTTCCAAAGCTGCAAGCACAGGTATGCTGCATACATTGTAGCCAGTTTGAAAGGTAGTCCTGGTGTAGTTTTTTCAACAATATTTCACCTCCACTTCAAAAGCATACCTAAAGTGGCTAAAAGGAAATTGAAAGGAAGAAAAAATTCAGTGAACTTGAAACATATATTTTCCTGACGGATTAAATTTCATTGACTACTATATTCCAGGCAAGGTGAACCTACGATGGAGAATTCAAAAAATATACTGAGATGACCTGCTTCACTTCCAAAACTACTCCATGTAAAATGATTAAGCAACTACCAAAGTGCTGTTGCCTGCACCATTAAATCTCCCAGTTGATACTCATAGGTGATTTCTTCTCCTCTTGTTTAATAGTTAATGTGAAGCTTTATTGGTCCTTTAAAAATCGTATTTGAGTTGCTGTGATGGAAGTGGGGTGTTCCTGCTGCTAAAGTATGCCACATACATTTGGTCACATTGATTATATATCAGTTCTTCTCTAGTGTCTGTAGATACCTGCCTGGAGAAACTTGCATCCAATCACTTGATAAATGGTGAAAATTAGTTTATGTCCCCCTTACGGCCTTCACAGCTGAAGCCTGCTTTACTCAGAGAGCCTGCTTCTTGTTTTTTTTGCTGGAAATTGGGAACACATATATGTTTAGGGCAGTGGAAGGGAGACAAGTCATGGAAGATGGGAAATGGGCAGATTGGGGCAAAACCTGGGGGTCAGAACCATCTCACTGAACAGTTTGGCTGAGACACGATCTGACGCATGGCAGCAAGGGAAGCCTCCCTGGTGGCACTGCTCTGCATGGGGTGGGTTCTGGAATTGCGTGGTGTGGTCACAGCCACACCTCTGCACAGTTTTCCATTTAAGCTGAGCTTCTCACCAAACTTGCCTGAACGAGATGGGTGCTGAACAGGAGAAGGTATCCTGTCCTAATTATCAGCATTTTGCTGACCTGAGCTCAGATTCCTCTCGGCACAAATTCCTGCTAAGTCCCTATGAATGGCTGTTCCCACTGTCTGCTTCTGTCTTGCCTGCAGGAAATTCAAACCTCAAAGGTTTAAGGGGAGGGAGGGAAGGACTGTCTGGGTTTCCTCTGTTTGAGTCAGCTCTTCAGAATGAAATGAATGGAAAAGTCGGTTCCTACTCTCTCATACTTGTTATGATTTGTAAAACAGGGGCAACTATTAGGAAAAGCCTTTATTATGCCAGACAGTGAAATTAAATGGGCAGGTTGACCAGCAGGAGGAACCAAATGTTTGTAAGAAAAAGGCTGGCTAAGGCAGTAAATATATTGCAGTGTCTTACCCAGTGAACAGAGCAACAGTGTACTCAGATACCGAGTTTGTTTTGTGTAGTAAACATGTGAATTTCTCATTCTGTTGGATCATTTTAGTTTGGTAAAGAGCTACAGCCTCTTTGTAAGTTTACACATTACAGTGTGTAAACTGAGAATTTATGATAAATCCACTAAAAGGTTATATTTGAAGCTTTCCTATTTTTCTTCATTTGATGCCCATTGATGAGGCGAAAAGATAGCTACTGTTATTTTATTGCAGTGCTAATGTTTTGCATTTCCATTATTACAACATCTCCTGTCACTACAGGTTTGAATTTTTGAGGTTTATGCTTTGGACATGAAATAGTTTGTCCTTGCTGAAATTTGGCAAGGAAATTCTTCAGCCTTGAAGGGTTTGAAGCTTGTGTACCTGTTAAAAAACAACAAAAGCCAAACCCCAAACACCTCACAGCTTCAGATTTTCTTTAAAAAAAAAAAAAAAATCAGGCCATATGGAGAAATTTCTGTTTCCACTTGCCTATAACTTAAAAAGAGCAAGGCAAAATGGTTAAAAAAGGCCCGTTTCTAGTGGCCTTAGGAATTTGGCAGCTGTCTCAGTGATGAATCTTCCTGTCTTCCTGAAACTGAAATGGTTCCACAAAATGTGAACATTTTTGGTGCTAGCTGGTTACAGTGACAGTCTTGAGAAGAAAATTCTTGCTTTAACTCAGTCATATCTCTGAATTCTGTAGAGTATTCCCTGAGTTGTACTTATTTGGATATTGGATAAAAAATTTATTGGATAAAAAATTTATTGGATAAAAAATATTGGATAAAAAGGTGTAGTTAGATGGCCAGACATCAGTGGAATATTATTTGTCATCACATCTCAAGTAATAATAAGTCAAACTTCAACTTTTTTTTAGCACTTTCTTGCTATTATATATAATATATTGTGCTAGGTGACTGGTAGTTTCATAGGTTAGCAAACTGTGTCCTCAAGCTTTTCTTATTTGCTTCCTTAACAGAAAGGTCCAATTTTTTCTTTATTTTTTATTTCACCTAAACATCTGTTCTAAAAGTCATGTATGGTGATTCTTTTCAAGTTGGACATGATATTTCTAGTTTTCAGAACCTTTGCTTTATAGACACAGCTCTTCTGTCTGCACAGATTCATAGTGTATAACTTGGGGATAAATCTAAATACTGGGGGGTTTCCAGTGCTAGCTAATTTGCTGCACTTCATGAACTCTGATCTCATTCTTTTTTAGTAATTGCCTGTCTTCTAAAGTAGAGCTAAATCTTGGCGGTTGGAAAATTCAACACGATCGATATCCTGTTGGTCTTCCTGCCAACAAGATTTAAGTTCAGTTCTCAGAAGGATCTAATCTATGTCTTTTACAAGTCCAGCTCTATGCACAAATTTTTGCCTGCCCTGCACCCAGACTGCTTCACTGCGCTCCGCCGAGCTCCCTGGATATGAGGAAGTCCTGGAACACTGCAAGGGAGAAAACCAACGTCTGTCCCATCCCTCTTCAAGGGCACTCCCAATACACTGAATTACAGCACGGGTGAGATGACTGTGCTCCTTCTGTGTCTGCCATGTAAAACTACTGTGAACCTATAGGTGTATAAACCTATATCTGTATAGGTTCACAAACCGTTATATACGGCCACTAAGACCCTGCAGTCTGAGAGATGGGCAGTATTAAAGCGAAGATGATCAATATTAAAGGAATAACTGGAAATGCTTTCCCCTCTGTGTACCAAGCTATGGGTAATTTTTTTGGTTGCTGGAATAACTGAGGTGGATGTTCAGAGGGGAACGTCTCACCTTCAAACAAATGTTGTAGGATTTTGAAAGGATTAAAGTATACTATGATGTACCATTACTCAAGACGAAATATAAACATTAAGCTCCAGTGATCTCGGGCTGAAGTTAGGAGTAGGATTTTTAACCTAGAAGAGGACAACTCAGTAGCTGTTTCAAGGAAGAAGGATTTATCTTCTGAAATATTTGGTGCTTCTGGCTGCTAAGGGCAAACATTTAGATTTGCCAGAATAATGGCCTGATCCAGGATGGATGCTGCAAGCTGCCAGATTGGCTGAGTGCTTCAGGGAGCCTGGCTGGATGCCACAGTTGGAGGCTATCATTCTCCTGTGTCATCTGCCTCTCCTGTATCTGGCATTGTGCTGCTTTGTTTTCGTTGCAAAGCAACAAAACAGAATTACATTTTTAGCAACTGATGAATGCGGGACAAGTCCCCAGCTCACTGAGAGCAAGAGTGTTTTGAAGAAGTGTTCCTTCAGCCAAGCAGGAAAAGCTTTTACAGAGAGGGAACTGAGACAGACTTTGTTGACTACACTGGCCAGGAGTCCCCATAATTTGGTTTCAAGGTGCACATCTTGCCATTTCCACCCCACACTTTGATTTCCCAGCAAAGTGAAATGACTTTCTCACTGTCGATAGAAAGGCTGATAGAGCCAAGCACAGACCCCAAGGACCTGATTAAAGCCATTTTTCACCTTGGTGAAAAGTCAATGCAAAGCACAGAAGTGCAGCTGAACAGAGCAGCCTCCCTCTGTTCCATCAGAGTTCTTGCTCATTTGCTGCCTCCTCACATCAATTTTCTCTGTGTTGTTTTCTGTCAGCTCTCCGTGAAAACTTTGATGTCTATGGACTTCCTTGCATGTGTTCTTTTAATGATCCGTTTCTACGGAGGTTCGTACCATCAATTAGTGTGACATTCTATGGCAGTGTGTAAAATGTTCGTGCCTGTCATTGGGGATGGAAGCTGAAGTGCACCCACATGGTCTTGGCCCTGAGAAGATATATTCTTAGGGAATATGATATATGTGTAGGTTGCCTTTCGTTTCTCCCTTCTGATAATCTAAAATATTACCTAGCAGGTAGTAATTGCTCCTGATTATCCCTCCCCTCATAACCTAGCAGAAACAAAGAACAAATAACAGCCTCACTGCTGCTCAGTACAGCCAAACTCATAAATTAATATTTTCTCAACAAACTTGGCCTCTTTTGAATCTGGTAGTAGCCAGTTACATTAGGATTTTTATCAAAATCTCATCCACTTAGCTTTCAGAAGTTAATTTTTTTTTACATTCTACTTTTATCTTTTTCTCTTCACTGCCTTTTCTTTTCTTTCCTAGATTAACTGTAGGCAATTATTTCCCAGTTCTTTCCAGTACCCAGAGTTTGACTTGCAGTTGTTTTGGTGACTGGTCATTCAGCTCAGGTTCCGGTGCTGAGTGAGTGAATTGCACAAGGCAGAGGGCTCTGAGCTTCTGCTAGAGGTGACTGTGCCAAAAACTGAAAGCATTGCCCTCTTGTCAGACCACTTGCACGGTGGATTTGTGTGACAAAATCTTGCCCAAGGTCATGCAGTGTGCACACCTCAGTGTACAAGGGATTTGGGGAACAGAGATAGCAAATTTAAGTAGCAGCTCTAAATAAGAAGACTTTTCCTTCCCGTTTATGTGTTGTCTGTTTTGATCAGGAGCTCCTTAAGGCAGGAGAATGCCTTTGCTATGTCTGTGCAGTATCTAGTGCAAGACCCATCCTCTGTTAGAACCTGCCGAAATTACGAGGGTATAAATAGCACAACAAAATGCTTCAGGGACAGATAAGCAGGAGAAGGTAAGGAAATTGTACAGCCAGTCCAGAATGGAAGAGGCAGCCGGGCAGTTGTCCATGGTAGCAGCTCCCACCAGGAGCCTTCCCAGCAGGATTATGTAAGAGCACAGTGCCTCCGCATGCCAGACAGCCGCACTCACACGCCCACGGGCTGCGTGTCGGTCCAGACACAGTTGGGGAGCTCTTATTACACACCAAAAAAAGAATAGTTGCTTTCCTCTTTCTGGTTAGTAGCTGAGCTGAAGAAGTAGGGGCTAAATAGACCCTATTTGGTTTCTAATTGTTATTTATTTTGTTCAGATTATGAGCTGCAGGAAAGTTCCTCCCTTTCAAAATTTCCAATTAAAATAGCTTTGATGTGGGGACAGTTGGATACCACAACAATCTGTGAAACAGTATTTTTTATATGATTAATTTATTTAGTTGCCTGCTAAGAAAGTAATGCCTGGGTTTTTTGTTTCTATCAGGTAATCTCACTCTGCAGAGATAAATTTGATTTTGCAGGGTCATGGGGAAAGGCTGGCTTTTCCAGTGTCACTCAGCTAAAGGACTTTAGGAAAGAATGGAATTCCAGTCTCCTACATACCATCCCAGTGCTCTATTTACTGAGCCAGGCTTGAGGTTGGTGGGTGCAGAATAGCACAGAAAATAATGTAACACATCAGAAGTGCCCATTCAAGGGACAGTTTCAGTCTGTAGTGATTCAGTGACAAAGGACAGTCTGGGTATCTCTCTGTGCCATAATGAACGTGTGGGTGAGTGGCCTGTTCCTGCCACAAGCTCCCATTGCTATTTGGCATTCCTCATCCTTGTCATTATTCAGTGGCTGCCAAATGGACTTGCTGACTTCTGGACTGACCTAGTAGGCTTTATGTTTTATTGATGTCCTATGGCTTTCATGAATTCAGAATTCTCCATTCACTCTAATTAGTTGAACTTGAGTTCACAAACTCGGAGACCTTTCAAAGCATTTGGCAAGCTGTATGAAAGTGTCACAGCAAAAGTCTCTGAAGTGCACAAGGTAATCCATGTTGAAAATGCAGGGAGGCTTTATAGGTGCTTTTTGAAACCTTGAATATCAAGAGAAAAAAATACCTGGGAAAAAAATTGCTACTTCTCTGCTGAGCATCCCCAAAAGAAACTCAGGATGAGCTTTCCCTGAGTACTTGGTGTAGACTTAACACAGCTCTCATTGATTAAAATGAGAGTGGAAATAGCCCGAGTACCAAAAGTCTCTCCCCAACTAAGAAGTTTCTTGGCGTCTTCTCCAAAGTTATTTCCAGTGCAGAATGAAAGTGTGATGTTGATGTTACATGGGCAATCTGTTCCAGTAGCAGCTGGTGCCCCAAGTATAATTTTAAGCCTATTGAACATTGTGTTGTATTTTCAAGTGTGTGCAGCATCTTTCCAATCCAATTGTGTCCTGCTGTTGGTTCTCCAAATCACAGCCATTAAGGAAAATAACTATCATCCCTGAGCCTTGTGGATTTTACCTCTGGTGTCGCTGTTCTGGATCAACGCTGTGTCAGCTGAGCACTGAAAGTGTAGGTGCAAATCTCTTGAGGCTTTATGGAAATACAGTGACAAAAATAAAAGGCTGTGATCAAAAGACCAGAGTAATTGCTATCATATAGAATTTAAAATATTTAAGATTTATTTAATGAATATTTAAATATATTAAAACCTTTGATAGTGAAGTGGTGGTGCTTAGAAGAAACTGTTCCAGGGCTGGTATCCGAATTTCAGCTCTGACTCCAGACTACTCGTTTGCACTCTGGGTAGTGCCAGCTGTTTCCTTTCCTGGTGAGCATGACAGAGCTCATCTCTTGCTGTCCTGAAAACTACCTGGTTCCGTTTGTTCAGCTCTGTTTCTGTCTTGTTCAGATCTTAATGACACAAAATGGGCATAATGAAGAGAAGCAGCTGAGTGCATGTGGAGTTGCAAGTAGAGTGAACTGTGCAAGGGGAAATCCCCACCTGAGGCAGGTGCTCCTCCATCCGTGGGAGGAGGTGGTGGCTGTACTGAAGATGTTAGACGGCTTGTATTATCATACACCTAGAAATTCATTAATGCAAATTGGAAGTGGAAGTCCAGCTTAAAAATTAGAAGCAGTTTTTTAGCTCAGTTTTACTGTGTGAGTAAGTAATGTGTTCCTGATTCTTATTAAAGCTGCAATAGAGAGGTCACTCCTTGAAAATTGTTATCAGTGTGATGGGAGCTGGAAGAATGCTAGAACCTCTGGGTCAGATTGTATCCCTGCTATGCTGCTCTCTGACTGTTTCCATGGCAATAGATGTCAGTTGCTGAAAGTGGAGAAAATGAGAGTTTGGAAACAATTATTGTTTTAAATCTCTTCATTTTTGTAGTCTGACAAGTGTTCCTGTGGCTATAGCAGCAGGTACAGAGCAGTTTGGTTGTCAGGTTCACATCCAGCTACTAAGTGACAGCTGAAAAAGCTCTTTTTGGTAAGAGAAAAAAAAAAATAAAGCACCTAGCTTTATGGATGTGAGAAATGGGAAGTAGTTTGAAACTGTTTATTAGACAAAAGCGTATAATATGCCTGCTTCTAGGACAATATAGAAGGGGAATGTTAAGAAAAAATAGGTTTTTTAATACTCTTCACATTTGTTGGTGGAGAGAGCAGAGCTGGTCTTCACACACGTAAAACTTTGTATCACCATATGTTCAGCCCTTGTAAAACTAACTGTAGATTTCAAATCCACTCACCCTTGAGGTTATAAGAAGATAAGAAGTTAATGCCAGGTTTTTTTTCTGGATTCCTTTTATGTCTTGGTGAGTCTGTAGGGAGTGGGAGAAGGAGGAGAAGAGGTTTACGAAATATAGAAGGTGTGCATACAAGACATAGCAAGGGGAATCTGTCACAGCATCCAGCTCAAAATTTAATTAAAAGGAAATAAATGCTGGCAACACTTTCAAGTGTTTGGGAAAGGAATCTGTAGAATTTGCATATATTTGTAGCTCCTGTTTCTGCAAAACTGGATCCCAGGTATATGTTTGCTTTATCTGGACTGAAAGCTCTTTTGCTTCTCTGGTGTAAGTTAATCCAAGAGGCATCACGTTGGATTCAGTCTCTAGACGGCTGGAGAAGTTTTGGGCTGACCGGGAGCTGCGGTGAGGTATTTTATAGGAAGTAGACATAAGGCCAAAACTCTCTATGGGGGTGTTAAGGCCACATAATCTCTGTAATTTTAGAAATGTGATATTTACATTGTGCATAAACAGCTGTTGATTTTGAGAAATTGTGAAGTTCTGAAAAGTGAGGGCTTGTTGAAAAATAACATGAGGTTTCTTTTCACTGCTTCTGAATTTTGAAATGTGATTCAGGAGCTTATGTCCTATGGCAAACCAACCCGTATTAGAGTCCAGACTCATTAGGTGCAGCATCTATTGCCAGATATATTATTCTCATTCAAATCCCTCTTTAAAATCTACATCTGTCAGAAAGCTTTAGAAGAGGTAAACTAATTAAAACGTTACAGTGAAGTAATTTTGTTTGCCAAACAGCCTCGGATTTTAGGGAGGCAGCAAAGTCTTTTCACTAAGATACATCTGTGTTTTGTCATCTCAGCCTTGAGTCCTGGTGTACGGAGCTCACAAGTCTCAAGTACCTTGTGAGATACCTGGGGCATTTGTGGGAAAGATGGGATCAGTAGGGATAATTAATAAAAATTTCAGTAGGCATTTCAAATGTGATTTTATCTTTATTAATGTTAATTAATGTCAGTCTAACACTATCTGTAAATTCTCTATGATTTTTTGTACTAATTTACTATATAAAGACTAGTGCTTCTATTTTTCTCTCAGTCTCTCAGATGGCTCTCAAGCTGCTATTCTACTTGTGAATTTGTTTTGCTTTCCCTTTTCTCTGTCAATTCTTTGATCTTTGCTCTGTTTTGAAATTTAGAAAGTTTTTATTCCCCTGGATAATGTGCAGTGTTACCATTTTTCTCTGGAGATATGTAGAATTCCTTTGACAGGCAGCAGGAATCTGACAACTCTGTGGAAATGCCAAATCTTAGGTTTGGCTATCACAGGATTCCCTCAGTTTTGTATCCCTAATATCTCACATTCACGCTGCAACAACACCTGTGCAAATAGTAAAGTTAAAATGCAGAAGTCAAAGCAAAATAACTGCTATGCTACAAACACCTCCCATCCAGAATCAGCCTTAACTCAGTGGAGCAGCTCCTCAGGTTGTCTCCGACACAATGATTGAAAGGGCTAGAAACAAACACAAAGGTATTTGTGGAAAGGAGGGAGTTTGTTAAAAATAAAAAATTAAAAAAGAAGTCTCATAAATGAGTGGTGGACAGGCTGATCTGCATTTGGAGAAGCCTACAGCCATTTGGACAGCTGTCCAAGTGAAATTGCCAAACCTTGAATCCCCGCATATTTACCCAGCTTGATCTGGTGATGGGTCTGTTTTACACTGTCAGAACTTAATTCTTCTTGAGCTGGTTGGGGCTTTTGTGGTTTTTAATAGGTTTTTTTAATGATAGGTAGTATTAGTGTGCAATAGTTTCTTTTAGCCAGTAAAACTGCTGTTAATGGAGAAGACAAGCATGGAAAACCAAAAGCAAACTGTAGATACAAAGCCCATTGATTTGGCTTTCTCTCTCCTAACTATTCAGGCTTGATGTTAACTCCTTGATGCACAAGGGTTTCAGGTAGGTGACACCTTGGTTCTGGAGATGGATTTCATAAAGAATGGGATATTTCTGTAGCTGCAGCACTGTGAGGAAATGAATGTTCCACTTAATGGCCTCCTGTAATAACCCCCTTATATTTCCTGGGAATTTGTTTCTGTGCTAGAAACTGTTCCTACTCTTTGTGCTGCTTTAGTCACTCTCTTTGCCATACTAATCTTAAACTTGATAGAAGCTATCTTTTGCTAAAATTAAAGAAAAAATAAAAACCCCCTTTTCAAGTAGGTTTCTAAACTATAACAGTAGTGGTTTCTAGAACAAACACTCGGTAGATGATGAAAGAAACTGATTAATATCTCTGAATATTTGAAGTGAGGACTGATAGCCAAGAGCTGACACAGAGTGATTTAAAAACGAAAATGAAGCCATAATATATTCAAAGGGGTGAAATGAATATNCAAATTAAAAGAAAAAAACTTTGGAGCCAATTATTACCCAATTGCTCCAGGCTGGATTTCTAAGATGATGTACGAAAATGGCAATTATACAGCATTATACTCCTAGAAAAACAGCACTAATCAAAGATCACTTCTGCAATTGCCTGCGAGTTCTGACTGGCTGCATCCCAATATCCACTAGGAAATAGGAGGGAGGAGAGGATTTATGCACTGCCTTAGCACAATCAAAGATATGGGGAAACAGAAACCTAGCTCCCAAACTAAAATTGTGAACTGCATTTAATTTCACGCCTTAGGAAAGGTGATGTTTTAGCAGCATGTCAGGGACAAAAAATTCTGGAATTTTTATTCTGGAACCGAAGGGAAACAACATGTCCAGTAGGGCTCTGGTGGGAAAGAAAGATGAGGGAATGAAAAGCCACACCTCGTGATCTTCCTGAGAGGTGTGATCTAACTTAGAAATACTTGTTTGTTCTTTGGTTACGTGGTTTTGATAAATCTTTTTCAAGTTGTTGACCAATTTCCACTGGAAGCATTGTAGATTTTCTACTACATTGTCTGGGAGTTTGCTTGGGAGTCAGAGCTTCTACAAGCTGCTCCTGCAGTTGTGTCTTGCCATGTGAACCATTCCAGAGGCTGTCACTCCTCACTTCTGGGCAGCTGGCAGGAGGTGCTGCTGATCCATACCTTCTCAGACATACTGAGGAACTTGCTGTATTTATACCATGTGTATGTATATGTGTGTGTATTTATACCTGCTTTATTACAGCAGATGTGTGCCATGGAAAATCAGGCTTCACAAAAGATATTTGTTTTTCTACTGGTGCACTTAGTGCTTGTAGCACTAAGAAATTACCCTGTCCAGTTACACTGTCAAGAGAAATTCTATTGTTGATATGCTGCTCATCACAATTCACGTTAATCCACGTCTTTCCCTGCTTTCCTCTTTGTTCCCAAGATACAGGCCCCATCCCTGGCAGTGTTCAGGGCCAGGCTGGATGAGGCTCTGAGCAGCCTTGTCTAGTGGAAGGTGTCTGTGCCCACGGCAGGGGATTGGAATGAGATGATCTTTGAGGTCCCTTCCAACCCAAAGCATTCCCTGACAGAGCAGGCAGTGTCAATGGAAAACTCTCTATGAAGCATGCCAAATGGGTTTCTGCTGCTGGTTCTACTACACACCAGTAATTTTATAATCTGCATGCATATTCCTATAAGGCTGTGATAAAGGGCACACTTGTGGAACCAGGAGAGCAGGATTTGATTTGTTTTATTGAGTACAGTAGGTTGGGCTGTTTTTACCAGGACTTCTAAATCAGCTAAACTTTAGAAAATGGACTTGTTTTCTTTTGGCTGGTCCAGAATATCCAATTAACATTTCAGTGACTTAAGTGCATCTTGTAATAATCCATCTCGTAGAGCTGCCTTAATTGCTCATAGAAAAATACGTTTCTGCCATAAAAAATGTATTTTTGGGCTGGAAGAAGATGAGGCTGGCAGTTCAGAATGCTGAACAGATGGCAGTGCAGAGTCCTGGACTGCAAATTCAGCTGTGCTTTGGGGTGCCTGCAGATTAGACCACCCCTTTGGAATGCTGCAGAGCCAACAAGGATCCATTCAGGACCCTTTTATAATAGCTGGTGCTGCATCCTCTGTTGAGCCACTGAAATAGCTGTTGTTATTTTCATTTTCATATGGTAATAGTGCCCCATAAACTGCTGGATCTGCTTTCTAGCTGTGAGTGTAGGTAATCAGATGCTACCTGGAAGCTGTGCTTCAGGGGAGTTATTGTAAATATCTCAATTAAGTATTTTCATTCTTTGCGTAAGTAGTGTTTGTTGAAAAAATGCTGAAATAGAAAGGTTTCATGTTCTTAAACTGGAAGCAAACTCCTATATTTCACTAATTGTGTACAAATGTATTCTACTAATGCAACATTGTAGCTCATGTTAAATAGCTTCTTTGGACATTGTGTAATTACTGTATGTGTTCAGTACTTGGAGATCTTTAAATCCAGTAGTGTATAATAAAAATCAACATCTGTAGCTGTACTGCTCACACACAGCTGAGGCTCAGATGTGATTCTCCCACCACTGATCACTTCAAATTGCATTTTCCTCGACAAGGGCAGAGAGGAAGAAGTTTGGGGACATTATAGTACATTCTGAGAATTAATATAATTAGGTTGTTTCATGCAATCCGTCAGCAAGGATGGAACAAGTATGTGTCAAAAATCTTTCAGGAGGATATTATCATTACATCCTGTTCATATAGTGAAAAGAGAATCCAGATAAATTTTTTTTTGTGGATCAGAACTACAGTATTTGAGAGAAAAAGGCTATTTCTTAGCTTAAATCTGGCGCCATATCCTCTGTACGCACAAAATCTGACAAGTGCGCCAAATCACTGGTGGAACATCAGTCTCAGTTTGAAGACAGGGACTGGAGTCTTGCCTTGATTGTAAGTCACACCTAAGGAGAGATTCCCTAGGAAACAATGATATAAATACTGCCTCTAAGGAATGTTTTTATGATATATATGCCCATATAGGTTTACACATTATAATTACAGCAATGAGTAAGTCACAAACAGAAAGCTGGAGTTCTGTAAGCAAATACAGCAACATTCTCTCCTCTTTCTACAGTCGTGTCTGATACTTTGAGTTTAAGGATAATGACTTTCAGGAACAGGTATTTCCTGGCAATTGGTGACTGGCTGGAGGAGTCAATGCTCTTGGCATTACCTGAGGTCATTAAATGATAGGGATTGTCTGATCTGGAAGTAGTTATTGCCATTATAAATAATAAGAATGAAGTATTATATCACCATAGGTGTGGATGTCTGTATGTAGTTTTGGGGTTTTTTTGCTAGTAATTAAAGAGCATGAGTGCCACAAGAAGCCAGATGGTCTTTTCTGGAGTCTTTTAAATAATTCTACTTAGGTATAGATTTTGTAGCCCCAGGTATAACAGAAACAAATAGAAGAGCAGCTACATAAGACTGCATTCCCTACTCAGTTACTCGCTGTTGACCTTGGTCTCACGTTTCCCAGCTCAGGCACGTTTGTTTTGTGTAGCTCCCTCCTTTCAGCATGAACCAACCAGAACTGCCAAGGGAAACTTGGCTGTGTCACCAGTGCTGCTGACACCAACGGAGTTCCTGTAATTCCAGGGGAGGAATCTCTACAGCAGGAGGACGTGAGCAGGACAAACGTGAGTTCTGCATCACTTAGGTACCTGGGGAAAAAATTAAAGCCATTAAACAAGCCTGGAACTAGTGTGATCAAGTGGAGATTTCCTATAAATTTTGAGAGTTTTAACTCTAGAAAGAATTGTAAGACAGCTCTTGGCTCTGATCACTGCTGTGGTGTAGAACAATAAAAAGGTGTAGCAAAATTTTGGTTCCGAATTTCATCTGAGCCAAAACCTGGTGGACTAGAGGGAGTCTTTCCCTTTGCTTCCTTTGACTTTGTGGATGATATTGCCAAAAAAAAATTGAAAACAACTGTGGTGATACAATCGCTTTGTATTTGTGTTTTGTGTCTGAGTAATTTTGTAAGATGCTGTGGGTGCTGTAGTCCACAGTTCTCTTCAGAGTAGAGGCCTTGCAAATGGGTGTCCAAAAATAAGAGACTAGAAAGGAAGAGATGCTGAGAAATGACTTGCCATAGGTTGGGCAGCAATACAGACACACAACTGGGAGTTTGGATCCAGTCAGCTCAATCAGATTCCTGTCTTTTCCACTGATGGCATATTCCTTACAGTTTCTTGCACTTTTGCTGAGGGAAAAAAAAAGGGGGATTTTAAAATGAATTACTTTACTCACTAAGATAGGCAGAAAGAAAGGTTAAAAGAGAACTATGTTAAACTGGGCAATCAAATACACAAGAAAAGACCTTAAAAATAATACAGATGTGCCTCCTGCGGCTGTGTGCATACAGCAATCACAAGGTAAAACATCATATACATATGCAAATTTCTTATCCTGAGGCTTTTTCTTCGAAGAACAATAGTAGGTATTCATCACGTGAGGTTCATGCAATCAGATTTCTTTTAACTGAATGTCTAATCTGATGCCCGGAGTTTCACGTGCCTATTATCCAGATTACACTGCAGATTTACGTATGTGATCAGACTTAGAGCTTTACTGGACAATATAGTTAATATTGACAGATGACAGAATAAATGTCATTAAAGGTGCCCAATCTGCAGATGTACTGAAGGGTTCCCCTTCCCATTTTTGACAGCCGATGGAACTCGGTGACCTCTTGAAGGAGCTGGTGTTTCAGCCTGATATTAGCACAAGAGAAGATGCTACGAAATGTAACATCATGCTGTTGATTTTAAATTCACAGAAAACCACCGTTCTCGTGTAAATTACAGATTGAGCCAGGTCTATGATCATCTGTTTTAACATAAATCTGTTTCTCAGAGTTACAGCATGATGAGTAAAAGAATGCAAGGTAATACAAATCCTGAAAGATGCAAAGATCTTGGTCGGTGTGCTGTGTGATTTTGCATTATTCACATAATGTGCTCTGATACTGATGAATTAAATTAGTTTATTAGAGCTCTGTGCTTCCAGTTTTAAAGTCAGTATCTTTAAACTGAATATGATTCACCAGAATTAGTTTAATAACTTTCACTCTCTCTGTTGCAGTGTCCAACAAATTATCATTCTTCCAGTTCAAGTCTCTCAAAGAGAACATTTTAACCTTACTTATTTTGTGCATACATAGCAGGAAAGAGTCCACCTTCTACAACACTTCACAGGCAGATGAAGGGCATTTCAATCTAAAGGGATTGTGCTATTCTTGGTATTTTGCAAAATGTGTTCTAAAAGATCCAATTGATGGAGTTAACTGATGAGAACAAGACATTAGTACAAAAGACAAGAAATATCTTTTTCTTGCCTGAATTCACTGACAGACTTATTTGAATGTTGTTACCACTAAACAGGTGGGGCTGTCACTTGAAAAGCTGCATGATCTAAATATATCAATCCTCTAACTATATTGGGTCATATAAAAAAGCAAACACAAAAGCCTCCTTATCTGTTTAAAGAAAAATCTGAGGACTTCCTAGCACTCAACACCTTTGGGGAAGCAGGGAGGAGAAATGCTGTGCACCACTGTGCCAGGCTAAACATCCCCTTTGGGGACCATGGGACAGTATTTTAAAGTGGCAGTCAAGCCTCATGAGGGCAAAGTAGGTTTTGCTATGAGTTAGAGCAAAAGTACAAAATTATTCCAAGAGCTCAGCAAAAGGAGGCAGCAGATGAAAAGGCTCCACATTCAGTGGCCTGACTTAGAGTATCTGAGTGCTTGATGCTGGCAGTTCTTCATATTCAGTCGTAATTAGTCTATCATTTGCTCATTTTGCTGCTCTTCTCAGCTACTCATTATCTTACTGGCCATAGCTTATTAGTGGCCACAGCTTAATTTGCACTCTGCTTCCTATTCTGTTTGAGTACCATTTATCCTGAGAGAAATCTTCCTTTTTGGTTCTTTGTTGGCCTTGTGCACTGAGGAGGCCCTTGACCCGCAGGTGATACCTTTATCTAAAGCAGAAAGTGGGTCACTGCTTTTTGTAAAACTGGGGATGATGCTTCCTTAGATTTTATCTTCACCTGCTGCTCCTGCATTTTTAAAACCATCAGACACATCCCAGTTCCCTGGGAGACTCTTCCATATTACTTCCCTCAAGCAGGCCTCAATGGCGTTTTCCTCCTCCAGCTGGGAGAACACAATGAGACTTTCCCCAGAAGTCTGTTGGTGCAGATCATTTAATTAGGCCAGATGGGATCACTCTAGCAGAAGTGCAAAGCTCTCCATCCCCTTGGAACAGCTAATGCTGCCTTCCCAGTGTTCAGTCGTGGTGCTTGGGGAGTTAGAGTGAACAGATAATGCATCCTTCTCGCTCTGGCACCTGCACCTTGGCTTTTTACTGTAGGCCTGAGACATCCAGCCTTAACTTCCTGCCCCCGTGTGCCTCAGTGCTTTCCCGTGTTGGTGCATGGCACGAGGGCAGCGCTGGCACTCAGCTGTGCCCTGCAGCTCAGCTTGTTTTCCATGGCAAAGGGAGCTGGTATTGTAGCTGAAGGCTGAACGTGACAAAGGTTTTTCTGTGTATCCCAAACCAGTATTACACATTAAGTGTATTCAGAGCTCAGGCTGTATGCAAAGGTAGCCAAACAATTCAGAAAAAAATATGTAGCTAAAGCACTCATGCAATTTAGTTTGTGCTGTCATGATGTTGTGAAAGAGCTGTGATTATGATGGAGGAGGTTAAATATTTGTAATGCTAGACGGTCTGAAACTGGCTCTGAGTATATAGAGGTTATGTCTACCTATTCATTTTTCCTGCTTATGTTGTCCTTAAATAGCACAGTTTATATTGTGTGGCTGTGCACTTCTTTCCCTACAGCTTCACTGAAACCAAGGAAGTCTAGAGAGATCTTATATATTTAACAGTACAGACTTTAATAAACTCAAAGCTAACAGAAAAATCCTTCCTTATTCAAAGATAACTTTAAACAATAAATTCCCTTTTGTTTGTATAAGATAAAACTTTGATTTAATCAAAGATATATCCATGCTAAAGTGATGGAATCATGGCTGCTTATCTGCTGTAGATACAGTTGAAAAAGGGCAAATATATATTTTTTTCTGACTATAGGAACTCCACTCATAGGCTTAGATCTTGTCTTAGAAGCAGCCTATTAGTGAGGGTAAGGTTTATTGCACCTTTTTTTGGTATTTAATTTATTGATGAACTTATTTGAATAATGGCAGTTGTGGTGATGGGCTATTTGTAGCTATTGATGCTCTACAGACCTCGACTGAGGCAATCAGCGAAATTAACACAGGCATCTAAGCTGCCATTATCATTGACCTGAGCTGGATTCACAGCAGTGACCTAGTGCTAAAAACCCCATTACCCAGTCCCCAGAGCCTCCTGCTCTTCTGCAGTGCACAGAAAAATCAGCCACTGGAATTTCAATGCTAAAAATCCTATGACCTGCTAAAGCAGAATTATGATTCCCTTACTCTGATTTTTAGCCCTTTTTTTCAGACTGAGTGGTGAAACGAAAGGCAAAACATTCTCTGCCAAGGAAGTTAAGCAGAAGCACGGCTCAGTGAGCAGTACAACCTGTCACTCAGGGGAGAGGACTTAATTCTTCTTCACTGTCACTTGCAGTGTAGCCATGGATGAATGGTAATTTAGGGACTGCAGAACCAGTTAGGATTCGCAGTACACCACTACCCACAGCCCTGAGGTGAGCACACAGGCTCTAGGGCCCTCCCTGGGAAGCTGGATGCCCAAAATGCTGTTGGGTGGGAATATAGCCAGGATACACCAGAGGCAGTGCTGGTGGGGAGGCAATTTGATTTTGTTTTTGTTATTTAGGAGCTCAGGTCTGACTTCTGAGCCTGCTTGAAGGCTGAGGAGCTTCTGTAATGAAACGAGTCAGTCAGGAAGCAGGAAAGGACACAAAAGATTGTAAGATTCAGGTATGCAGGAGTACCTCAGATGTCTGTGTGCAGCCAGCAGTGTAGGAGAACAGTAAGAACACGCTTATTTCTGAAGGGAAGCCAAGCAGGGAGCCAAGGTTAGCCCGAGATGCCTGCAGGGCACAGTCCCACAGTGCTGGAGCCAAGCAAGGAGAGCACAGGGGTGGCACCAGCAGTTTTTCCCATCAGTGGCATCAAATAAAGCAAAGCAACAAGTCGATGCCAGGTTAAGACACCAAAAGAACAGGAGTAGAAGCAAGAGTCTACAAAGGGCTTTGAGTTAAGACTGAAGGCCCAGGCTGGAGCTTATGTGCTGTTCTGGGCCTGTGGATGGAAGGCACATGGATGGAGGTCCTGGGTGAGGCTGCTTGGGGCAATTAATGGCTGTTAATGACCTCTACAATCTGAGATTAAGGCCACTGAAACCCACCTGCAGTGATTAATCACAGGATGAGCATTACAGAACTTTTTTACTCTCTATTAGTATTCTGAGAATAGGTAAATCAGCCTGAGAAGCTCAGCAATTATGGAATGGGAAGCTGCAGGAGCAACTTAATTTGGAGTTGGATCGGATGGGGTTTCAAGAAAGAAAATTGACAATTAAGAAAATTCATCTGTGCTTGATTGGAATGAGCTCTTAAATGGTTTCTAATTTTACAGAAACCAAAAATAAAATAGATTATTTTAATATTAACTTCAATTTTTTCTGACTCCAGTTAGTGAAAAATTAACATTAATACTTTTTGATGAAGAATTTCCAGTTGACTGCACTGTTGAATATGGGACACTAGAATTGAGTGCAGCAAACCCTTTTCTTCAAAGACTTATTGTTTTGACAAAAAGTACGATAAACAGAAGGATGTTTGACCAGCTGACCTTTTATAGAGGTTTTTGGTGCAGATTATATAACAGGCTCTTAAAATATGGATGCAGTGACGGGTTTTTTCTCCCTTTTTTGGGAAACTAAAAATGCCTTTCTGGTGTCTTATTAAACCAGGTGTGGTGCTTTTTCCTGTTTATTGGGTTTGCTGTTCTAGGCTAAAGCATCAAACTGTGCTCTGAATGTGCTTTGAGGTAAAAGGTTTAATTCAGTCAGTTCCTTACACCTTGCCCCAACACGCTGCCTGCAAAGAGGAGCAGCTGAGATTTATCTGTGTCATCATTAAAGTAGAGAGAATGCATTAAGAAAAGCTGATAGACAGTAAAATTTGCTGTCTCTTTGTTTTTCGTCAGCACTGACTGTGAGTTCTTCTCTACTTTTTCTACTTCTCTACTCACAAAATCTTAAGGGATAAAAAAGTCACAAGTCCTCATTATTTATAACTACCTAACTGATTTTGTGCTGCTATTAGGACTTTTTTGTATTAGATTTAAGGATGAGAATTGCTATTTAAGTCAGGTGTTTGAGGTGTGATTGGTCAGTCGTGTGGCAGGAGTTCTTTTTAGTGTGAGAGGAGTAAGTGGAGGTGGTTTTGATTAAGTGGGGGCTTAAAAATATGGCCTGGAGAGCAGAGAAAGAAAGAATGACTGTCACAGACTTTTAAGGCATCTTCTGAGCCTTTCCCTTCCTTGATTGCTAAGGAATTCTCTGGGCACTTTTGCTAAAGAGCAAGTGAGGCTTTTGCACCTGTAATGAAAAGGCAAGTGGGGGCTTTTGCCTGGAATGTAAAGCTACAACATTCCCAGCCTGACTCCTGCAGCACCAATTCCTGTGCTGGGCAAGGGAGGATTTGGTCAGACAATGAGAAAGAACCCATGCTTGGGGTTCTATTTCTTTTTTCTTTCTGATCACCAGAGGGTTATTTCTAAAAGTAGTTCAGAGTTAGAATTCTGATACAGTTCAATTGCACCAATTACATCTAACTATAATTTCAGTGTATTTTCATCATTCAATTTCAATAGAAAATGACAACACAATGAGAAATATAATGATGACAGAATGAAGAATATGCATCATTTATTATCAAGATCTGTGTTGTCTCAATTCCTGATTGGTTTCTTTTTCTCTAAAGCAATAGTTAATGTGTGATATTCTGATTTTTAATGATGACTAATATAGAGTTGGGGGTCTGGGGTAAAGCTGTTATTTAAACTGTTTGAATTTATTATGAATATATAAAATAAATAAAGTACTGGATTTGCACTGAATCATTAGAATTTGTGCCTAACCCTTTTAAATCTGATTAGTTATTTTATGTGAGAGTGGAATTAGATGATTGCAGAAGAAATGCCAAGAGATAGATTGGATCTCTTTATTTAAGAGAGAGTCAGTTAATCCAATTTCCCAGAACTTATTAGTTCTGTGGGTTGTGAACCCTTCTCATGGTTTGAATTTCCCTCTGCTCACTCTGAATGCTTTTTCCTTCTAGAATCTGAGAATTATATAAACATTATGTTTGTTTGGTTTTTTAATTAAGTAATTAATTTTTTAGAAAAAAAGCTGAAACCAGCCAATCGAAATCAATTATTATGACTATAATGAAATACTGTTATGGTACTGAGAACTAGTACAGCTTTGGACTTTTTAAATGCAAATAATAAAATTCAGTTGAAATAAGTCTCACTGAAATTTGTTTTAAAAGACCATCAAATAACCCAGGTAAAAGATGAATAGGTTTTCTTTCTGTTTCCAAAATGCCAGCTCACCCTCACCCCGAAAGCTGGCAGAGGCACAGAATCATACAAGTACAGCTTGTAGCATCTCCTGCCTTCCTAGGCACAGCAAGGCTTTTCCAAGGTTTCAGAGATGTTTGAAAGAAGTACTGAGGGATTCCTTGCCAGGCAGTTGGACGTGGGGAAGCCATACCCTCATTTTACGGATTGGCCAAGGTATTCTTTGCACTGAATACTGGGTTTGGGTGAAGTTAAGGAGGTCACTTGGATTTATTGTGAGAGAGCTCCCTGGAGAGAAAAGTGCAGGTGTCTGAAAATGCTTTAGTTGGCCACGAGGACAGAAGCACAACTGACTGCCCTGGTGTCACGGTGCAGCCTGTAACGCACATATCCTACAGTCCAATAATGGATCCAGTCTAATTCCTTGCACTGTTTGAGTATTCTGAAGCACCTCGTGAATCTGGGTGCTCTTGTGTCCAACACCATGGCACCAGGTTGCACTCTCACTTGATACATCTGCATATCTCCAACTTCTCATAGCAGGAGTTATACATGTGGATCAAATGCACTTTATAACAGGTGATTCATCATTCTCCCTCTGTCTGTGAATTCCAAAATTTGTGTACTGTTACCATGCTAATGCTCTGGGTTAGAACAAAACCTAGGCTTGGAAGTTGGGATATCATTTATACCTTTATTTGTTCTAAATATGCTTCCTTAAATTAGTTTTTAGAACACCCCAAAACCTCATGCTCTCTTCTACCTTCTGTCGGAGTGTTACTGTGCAATTGATTTAGCTTGACCATGTTGTCAAAGAGTTCCTTGGCCTACTTAAGCATGTCCACTTGGAAAGTGCCCTTGAATTCAGCAGACAGCATGTGATGTATGAGACAGAGTACAATCAAACAAACTTTCTGAGCAAAAGTGGAGAGGATTTATGACTCCAGCTTCCTCCTGCCGGAGTGCATGATTGGTGGATTTGGACTGTCGTGAGTTATTTGTATTGCAGTGAAACCTGGAAGTCTCAGGAGATTCTGTTTTCAGGGCCAGCTCTTTCACTGGGTACATCAGGAAGGTGAGCAGAGAGCTGAAGTTCCTCCAGTTCTCTCAATAAATGAATGGCCAAGTTGGCATTTTGGGTGCGTGGCTTGTTTAGAGAGGGTTTGTATTGACTGGGGGAAATACAAATGAAAATGTAAGGCTTGAAAACTGTCCTAGTGGAAGTTGTCCAGGAAATTTGGAGGAAAATAAATTATGTGGAAGAAATAAAGTTGCTAGAAAATTGTGATTTTAAATATATTATTTATTTGTTTGTTTGTTTATTTGGGCTGTAAGTAGGGAAATCGGCAAAATTCATATGTTCTGCCTGTAGCTTGATATAATACAGAGAGGCTTCAACTGTAAAATGAAAATCCAGGTTCAGTTTTATATGCCAGCTCCTCTCAAATTGGGTATTTTGTGTTCCAGTTTCTAGTTCAAGCCTATTTCTAATACGTTTTGCTGATGAAAAAGAGGTTCTAGTGCTTGAAGTGGTTATGCATGAGGTCACATTTTGGCTAATTCCTACCTAAAATAATGTTTTCCTTTATCCATTTGTTTCCCCCCTCCAGATTTAATTAGAGAATCTTAATACTAAAACGTTCTGGGCTGCTGAAACATTTGATTAATTTTGCGTGGTTGCAGTTCTGTAATGAAAGCCTGAAAGCAGTCAAGAAGCTTTACACAGCTCCAGTGAACGTTGCTGTGAATTATGGCTGTGCTAACACTCCAAGGAAATAAGTGCAGCATCCAGTCTCAGTGGAGGGTTTCCATCTGATTGGTTTTCCAGTCACAACTTCTTCCTCTTTGTGCTACGCGGGCTGGGATTCCTGTGAAGGTGCTGGGCTCAGTCTTGGAGAAGAGCAAATATTTACAGTGTCCAGACAGCTTTCTAGTCAGCCCCAAAGATGGGTGACCATGGCACAGGGCTTTGGAAGAAGATTTAAGTGAAGAAGAAAATACAAATGAATCTGACTGACTCAGGTGGGAGTAAATGTTGAAATTTGCAGACAAATAGACAGCTTTGGAAAACATCATATTAAATTATGGGGAAGGTTTGTCTTGAAAAAACCCACAAGACACCATCTAGTTTATACTTTTTCACAAGGCAAGATAACTTCTACCAAGCTTTTCCTGATAAATGTTCCTGTACTACGTTCTCCGAAAGCCTTCACAGCTAAAGCAGTGTATCACAGTTCTCCACTGTTTTCACCGCACAAGTTTTCTTAGTGCCTTGCTCAAATCTCTCTTGCTGAATGCTGAGCCCGTTATTTTTTCTTTTGCCCACAGAGGAGAAACAATTTATTAACTCCTTCTCTTCCCCTTTGTATCGTGTACATACAGATTTAGACTCAGAACCACAGGAATGTGTGTTTTCAAAGAACACACAATCCCGTTTCAGTTCTCTTCTTAGGAATTTCAATAGATTTATTCTGTGACATCGTACTGCGTCTTTGGTCATTGTTACTGTTCTCCTACAGACAGTCTGTGGTGGATGTGAACCTTCAGTGCAGTGCTCAGATATCTATTCCAACAGAGCCACTGCCGGGCTGGACAGAGGAATGACCTCTGTATCTTTCATGACACTTTATGTTAGTTTGGTTTTGAGCAGAGATATGATAAAGCCAATTTCAGTTGGTGATCTATCAAACTCTGATATCCTTATCTGGAAAATTGGTGCTTCTTGCATTTTTCCTCCATTGTGTTTTGTGGGGATTTTTCCAGTATCTTTGTTGTTGTTGGGGTTTTTTGTTGTTTTTGGAGTGGATTAGTCCTCACTGCAGTGCTTTGCATTTATCCTTACTGAGTTGCACCTGTGTATTTCAGACCTTGTCTTCAGTTTCACAAGATCATTCCCAGAGCATTAATAGCTTTTTCTGTTATCACATTCTGTTTCTATTTAATTAATTAACAGCATTTGAATTTTCTTCCTAAATTTTGTTTTTCTTGGTTATTTACATGGAAAAACAGAAGCAATCTGCTAAAAATATATGTGCATGCATTTGCACATGCTGTTTCATTTAAAATACTGCCTTGTGTCTGGCAATATTTAGTACGAATGGGAATGTTCAGAAAAATATGTAGGAGCAGATGGAAAACCAGTTTGGAAAACTCTGAGGGGAAGAGGGAGCCAGTAGAGGCTTTGAGTCTGATGATGTCCCATAGGGAGCAGCCTGGAGGAAGTGTTGAGGTAGCTGTAAAAGCCAAGAAACTCGGGGAGCTCACTCAGAGCTCACCTGCTCTTTGGCAGGTGCCAAAAGGCACAAAAGGAAAAGAATGATGAGAAACAGCAGTTTACTTGCTCTTGGCACAATGGAATGATAAAACATTTCCATAAAATATATCCACCTTTATTACTGAGTTACTGCTCTGAAACTTTCTTGCTGTGCAAGGCATTCCGAGATACTCTGAGAGGAGCGAGAGCGCTCTCTCTCTCTCCAGAAGCACATTGTGCTGCCTTTGCCTCACAAATACTAATAACTTAGCGAGTGAAAGGTAACAGCAGTGATTGTTTCTGAAGGACAATTCACAGAGAGAATCCTCGTCAGCGTGATACTGATGGTGTGCACTGGGAGGGAACTCCTGCTCTGCTCACATGTTATGCCTGGCATTTGACTATTCCTGTTCCAAAATAGGAATGCCAAATAAAGTTGGATTCCAAAACGCTTCAACTCCCCTGAGCAAAGCAGTATTTACAAGGACAGAAATAGATTTAGCATCGTATCAGCAGCCCTTTAATGCATGTTTTAAATACTAGGCACTCCTCTGGGGGAAGGGGTGGGGAGAGTTGTAGTTGTGTATAAATGAAATGCCTAAGCTGTAAATAACAGAGGAGATCAGAGGTGGAAAATCAGGCCTTTTGGAGAGCTCATGATTAGACCTTAAAAATTCCTCGAAACTATGATTTTTAAAAGCAGATTTTTCATTCTCCTTTTAATTTCAATGGTTTTAAGATGGAATGCTTAACTGAGATCAGGTGGCCAGTGGTGCAGTTATGCTCTTTAATTATCTACTGTCGCTTCTAGATGACCTTGAAATTTATTGATGTGGAACTACCAGTCCCTGGTGTTTCCATCTTTTACATTTTTGCAGCACCGGGAAATTTTTTCTCCTCCAGACAGATCCACCTGGCATCTCCTCCATGACCACAAATCAATTAAATGGTCTTGCCAGGATTGCAAAATTTTGCAGATTGAAATCCAGCAGTTATCATTTACTGCAGGCTGTGGAGAAAGATTTGTAAAATGTGATAGAGTAGGAAACAACACCCTTTTGGGAGTCAGGCCAGCCTGCATGAGAAACTGAGAGCTGGAAAATCATCCCCGAGAATGAGGATCATTGAGGAATGGAACCTGGGTATGTAGTGTGTGTCTATGGACGAGAGTGGTGAAAGAATTTCAACTGACCAGCTCTAGAAATCACAAAAAAAAGGACTTCAGAAAATATTTTAGATATTTAAAAATTCTTCATTTCTGTTTGAAACTATTTTGAAACTTGAAAAGTTCTCTATTACCTGGTGCAAGGGAAAAGCTCCAAAACACTGAACATGAGGCTGCCATTCTTGTTTTAAGCAGAGAGCACTTGCAGTCTGGAAGGCTCCCACTGTCTGTCTGAGAGAGAGCAAGGGCCAAAACCTCAGAGTCTGAGGCCACGGGGAGTGTCTTCACCCAGAAATTATGGATTTCCTTTTCCTTGGGAGCTTTCTCATTCTGTATAAATCTAAGTTTAAGCTGGTCATTCAGGGATCACAACACAGCTTCTTATTCTGCGGGTTTGAATTTAATTGTGAACCTCAGAAGCCTTTTCTGATCAAATTTTCATGAAAACTTAGTAAGAAAGTATCTGTTTCAACAAAGTAGTATTTCTTTATATAATCTCTAACCCTTTTTATTCATCTACCACTGAAACAGAACTTTTATCTTTTGTGCCGTCAAAAAACTTCATCTTCTAATCTAAAGTGTTTATGCAAAGATTTCCCAGAAGCAAGCAAAGAACACCAAAACTCATCAAAAGAGAGATGCCAGAATTTCTTGAAACACATCAAATATCTGCGACTAGGGAATTTGTGTAAAATAATTTTAACAACTATAGTCTTTTCAGAAATCAGGCTTTATAAAATACAGAAGCAATAGGGTAATGCCCTTTTACGTGGATTTGAAAGGAACTCACTGGAACAAATACAAGAAGTGTTACTGATTCTATTTTCTTCTTTCAATAACTGTAAGCCCCAAATTTCCACTGATGTGGGCTCCCTCCTTCGTTCCAGCAGTTGATCCTGTTCTGTTTTCATAGGAATTGCTAATGCAGATGGCATGTTTTGAAATACAGCCTGCCTTCCTTGCCCAAGGAGATGCCATCTAAGAGAGAGTTACCAAGGTTAGGGACTAACATAGGTTCCTCACAAGCGGTTGCTAGAAGAGGAGGGAACAGAAACTTCTCAAGTGACAAATACTGAAATGGGTGAAACAAATGCTTTCGGAGTAGGGTTGGATGGGAATGTTCTTGTGTGGAAGAATCAAGTGACAGAAATATACATATATATATATACATATGTAAACACACACATCTTTGAAGACAGTGCTGGGAACAGCCTTGTAGGATTTTGACAATTAAAGCAGAAAGTGTGCCTGGAAGCCGTAACCACATCCGACTCGCTCGTTCCCTGAAGGGGAATTTGCTAACTCTGCCAGCAGCAGAGCTGCCTGAGCAGAGGGTTTGCATCCTTTCATTCCTCTGCTCTCAGATCTCCCTGACCCTCAGGGACTGATGCAAGGCGTGTGCACTTAGTTTAGTCTTCCTCAAAATTCCCTTCTCCCCTGACAGTTTCCTCTAAGTTTCTGGTGGCATCCAGCAGCGATTGTTGTTTTGATGTGCTGATAGTGCTTCATGCCGCCTGCGAGAGAGCTCTGAATAATTTCTGCCTGTTAACTTTTGTGTATGGCCACAGTAATAAGGACTTTTTAATGCAGTCAGCTAATAAACTTGTAAAATTCCTTGTATAACATTTTAGGACTTCTTCATCTGGGCCTTCAGAAGGTTAAAAACTCTAGTTATAGTTTACAGTATGGGGAATGGCAACTGTCTGAAGTCTAGAAAGCCTGACTTTAGCATATGGAAATAATTAGAAGTAACATTTAAACCATCTTTTTTAAGCAGAGATTGTGTACCGAGAGCACTCTCTAATACTGACAAGGACAGCTGGCACAATCTAGCTAAAGCCCATCCTTCCTTTATGCCCAAGAATAAGAGATGAATTGTCCTTATTTAGAGAAATGTTGCAGAGTTGTCTGTTCATTTTATATAGAAACGTGTTTTGTCATTTGGATTACATTTTCCTTGGGCCCTTGCTAATTTTTCTGAAGTTAGCACGTGTAGCTGTGCATGTGCAGCACGACTTCTGACAAAACCAGATCCTCTCAAAAATTACTTTTACATTGTTGTTTAATGCTTGCAGTATCAGGGCTTATATAGACCACAAAGCTGACTCATCAACCTTATTAGAAAAAAAAAGGAAGGAGTTGAAGGGTGTTTTTTCAGCTGGTTTTTTTCTTGTTTGGTTTGGTGGGGGTTTTTTGTGGGGTTTTTTTTTGTGTTTTGTGTTTGTTTGGGGGGTTTTGTTTTGTGTTTTTGTTTTTTATGCTGGGATTACTTGTTCTAGTCCAGTTTAAATTCTGACATTGGAAATAAAACTAAGTTCCTAATATTTATGGTGTTACGGAATAATGAAAGCACAATTCACTACCAGGCAGCAGTCTGGGGAGATCTGGCAATAGTGGGGTCTGGCAGTGTGGCCTTTTTATGTGACGTTGGTGACACAAGGGTTACTTTTGGCTACTTGGATAGAAGCTTCCAGTTGCACTCTCACTGAATTTTCATGGTTACCCCTTGCTGTTCAAAACCAACCTTGGAAGCCTGCCTTATTTCTGAAAAACAACTCCAAATTTCTTACAAGAAATAAGGGTCAGATTTTAAACATTTGTGATACAGAAACTCCTATTTATACATAATTCCTTTGCTATTTCAAAGATCCTGGCCCCAGGTCTGCTTGCAGAACGCATCAGAAAATCCCAGCCAGGACTTTTTCCTCCCAATTGCTGTGCAAAAGACACCCCTGTGTAGTCACAGTGCATCCGAGGGGTAGCCCAGTGTTTGTCTGAGTGCAGAGTACACAGTCACATTCTCCAGCTCATAAGCAGAAACCTGTCTGTGCCCGGAGCAGCTCGCTGGAGAGCCTTTCTTTAGAATCATAAAACACAGGAGAAAGCCGAGCCATTTAAAACAC
The DNA here is from genome assembly GCA_013397725.1 of Rhagologus leucostigma. Classification (NCBI taxonomy): domain Eukaryota; kingdom Metazoa; phylum Chordata; class Aves; order Passeriformes; genus Rhagologus; species Rhagologus leucostigma. The sequence goes on from VZTD01003481.1 coordinate 617,346, forward strand.
AAATATTTGGCACCTCCAGTCTCACTGCTGCTCCTCCACAGCCATGCTGGCTTTTAGCTTCCTCTTTTTATTAAACTATTAAATTGGGAGTTTTTATTACTCCCAATTTAGCACTTCTAATAAAAAGTCACAGTTAAAAGCCTCTGTGGGTACCGAAACTTGTAGCTGTGATTTCTCTTGATGAAAATAAAGACAACCTCTCCTTTTAAAGCTTGCCTCTGTCGGGTCATGGCTCCAAATCAGAGGGAGCTGGGTGGGATAGCAGCTGGGAAGGAATTACAGCAGCAGGAAGGGGTGAGGAGGAAGGAGAGGTGGCAGCAGAAGAGAAATATTAATTAGGTGTTCACAGTGCAGCTATGGTTGCAGTATGAAAATACTTCAAAGTCTAGAAATAGTCAAAAGCCGCTTGCTGCTTTAATACAGGACTTATTTAAACATGACATCAGTATTCAGTAATAGTGCCTGGAACCTCGTTGGAGAGGCTAATTTTGCCATTAATGGAAAGTTCTGTAGAGTGCAGTGGTCCTGACAAGTGTCCATCCCAGAAAAATTGTGGCAGCAGGGTGAAGGGAGCACATTACTACACATGCTGCAAAGTGGCTGTTTGAGACTCTTACTGCCTGTAAAGGGCAACTTGACATCTTGACCTGGGGATTCAATGCGACAATAAAAGAAATTTTAGTGTAAAGGAAATTCTTTTCTATCCAGCTTCTTAAACTGACGTCATTATCTTTTACTGAAAAAAAGAAAAGGAAAAAAGGAAGAAATATTTTAGAAGTACAAGAATATATTTTAAAACTGTGTTTCTGCTGGAAATAAATCTTTTCATTAAGAAAAAACCACTGGGATGAAAACTCTGATGTATAATGATTTAAAGTTTTCTATCTTAAGGTCAAGTTTTTTATGGTCCCTTATGAGGGAGGAAGATAGAACCATATTTTCAATTACTAAAGTTGAATTCAAAGTTACCTGACTGGACTGCAGGAGTCAGTCCTGGGATAAGAGGGATTTTGAAGGCATGAACGGTGTCTCCTGCAGGGCCTTGGAAATCTCCAGGAATGCTGCTCTTCTCTGCTACCTCTGCTTTTCCCTCTGCTGAGGAAATGAGGCCGCTTCCCAAGAGGGAGATTGTATGGCTTGTAACTTAGTTTGTGTTTTGTTCCAAAGCAAGCCCCAGAACTGTAGACCTCTGAAATAAAAAGCGTAAGAGCATAAAACTACCCCTCTTTCATTATCTGTTTGATGGCCAGAGCTGTAGCAGCTGAACAGCTGGTCAGATGTCTCATAGTTTACAAAGCACTGCTAAAGGTTTGAGGGGGAAATATTCTTTCACTGAAAACAAAACTCCCTTTGATTTCTGCTGGAGTTGTATTTCAGGCGTACGATTTGATGGTGCACTCAGTTATGTCAGAAAACAGGTCAGCCCATCCAGACCCATTTTCAGAAACATGCCTCAGATAGCACCTTTCAGCAACGTGACTGGGTTAAGTTTAGCTGCACTGATTTTGCTGAAATTTCCTTGAATATAACTGTGCTGGAATTGCATGATAAACTGTGGGGGTTGCTGTGTCTGAATTACCTTTGGTGCTGTCTGTCTTTCCTCAGCTCTCCCATCGCCTCGTCATATTCTGGCAGTAAGGCATTGGATTTTACCCAACTGGAAGTCCTACCTGAAGCCAAAGCCAGGGTGTGCACACAGTGTTTGGGTGACAGAACACCCCTTAGGGCAGCAGATTTTAAGGGATAGCAATTACCAGTTTTTGGCAGTACTGCACATCTGGGGCAGCTCAGGAATGACTCCTCTGCTCCCACCTCCCCTGCTCTTGGAGGCCACTGCTCCTGCCACACCTGTCTGTGCGGGAAAGTGGTGTCCCAGTTCCATCCTGGGCCTTAACACATCCCTTCCTGTCCGTGCCGTGTGCTGAGGCTTTTCTCAGCCTTAGGCAATGTTTCTGTTTCTCTCTGTGAGCCTCCATCCATTTTGAGTAACTCCTGCTCGCTGGTGTTCAGGAAGGAGGCGTATCAGCCAGAAAAAGGTGTTTTGCTGCACTGCCCTGATGTAACCACACCCTCCCCCGTGTTTCAGAAGGCAGAGCAAGGTGTGTTACCATGGCTCAGGTACTCAGCAGTGGGGCTGGCTGGGGTGACAACAGTGCCTCAGCTTCTGGGCAGTGGGGAAGGTACAATGGCCACGGGGGAGACCAGTGCAGAAGTGAACAAATATTTTGATATGACCCAGTGAGAAGTTAAACACAATTATTCTGATGCAGGGAAAAGAAGAGAGGAATATGCCTTTGTGATTGCACTAATCAACCATACTGACTGTTTATATTTCTCCAGGGCTGGAATCGGGGCAGGGGACACACACAACTGACTCTCATGAATAATTAACATATATATTTTTTAAATGTTTAATCAACTCAGTGAATTAAGGAGACCTGCAATGAACAGATGAAGTATTAGACTCTGTGGAGTGAAGACAAGCATTTAAATTAAGAAAACAGCATGATAAGATTGTGCAAGCTGAGTCCAAGAACCTTGATCTAGACTTTTAATGGATGGAAGGGAAGACAAGCAGGAATATATAAAAAGATGCTACTAGTGCCCTGGGGTTGTCTGAGGAAAAAGGACTTTTCAGTGTGAGAAATTAATTTGAAGATGTTTACTTTTTGTCCAGATATTTTATGAGCAACCCTATGGCAAAGTACAGAAAGAAGAGGAGATATAAAAATAGAAGTAGGGAAGGAAGATACAATGTTTTAGGGGCTTTTTCCAGGATTTTTTTTCACATTCTTGTACAGTGGAGCAGTCTGCCTTTTGTAAAGGGAGATCAAAGCTGTAGGAGAAGCATAATCTAATGAAAAGCATCTGGGCCTTGGGATAAAAGGACAAAGTGTCTGCAATAGGATGACAAGTGTATAGTTTTTCCTCCTGTCAGATCTAGCATGAAACTGGAGAAATGAAACACAACCTGCACCAATCCACCTCTCTTTACATCAGGAGTGGTGGTCTGAGGCAGTGGGAGGACACACACGTATTAAACTCAGGGGAATAGAAAAGCTGCTGTGGTACAGTTGAAAGGAAATGGCAGAAATTTTCCACACGTGTGCTGTTTAAGAATGAAAATGATCCAGTTTTTGATTGAAAACTAATTGAAATTCAGTCAAAAAATGGTGGAAGGCTAAAGCTTTTTTGTTTTTGTCTGTCTTGAAACATAAGCTTTGGATATTAATGTAGATTTATAGGGCTGCTGTATCAAAAACTTCTCTAAGCTTGTGTAAAAAGTAGCAAGGTCTCTGAGAGGTCATCTTCAGAAAGTTGGGAGTTGATCTGTATCATTTTTAATGACCCAGAAGCACTATTTTAAGATGAAATTTTGAGGAAGTGTTAGTTTTAGCTTTTTTATCTATTTTGGGATTTCCCGTGTAAGTGACACAGGCACTGTCATTGTGGCTGAGCAGGTCCTTGGGCCTGTGCTGACGGTCTCTAGCAGCAGAAAAATAATTCTTTTAGAAACTGTCAGAAATTCACAGTGTTGGGAGTGATTATGGCCATGCGTATTCTGATTCCCAGCAGAGAATTAATGTTTTGAAGTAATATCACTTCACCTTTACCCAAGATTAAAGGAAAGTTTTTCATGATCTGCTTTGTGATCCAATTGCCACCCTTCAGCACTGAGGTCGTGCCAGCCTTGTCCTCCCCAGCATTCATTTTAGTGGGATTGTTTACCTTAACAAGAAAAGATGACGAGAGGACTCTCCCTCCCTTCTGCTCCCGTGTGCCTGTGTGCAGGGCACCCTCTTCATCTTCACTCCCTCCCTCCTCTCTCCTTTGACTGGCACTGCTTTCATCTGTGCTTGAAGCCCTTCACTTTTTCAATCTCTTTTGTGTGGTAGAGACCAGAACTTAATGATAAAAGTGGAGAGAAGCCTCCAGCCCTTGCAGTGGCCCAAGTGCATTCCATATTTCATATTTCCTATTCCATATTCCACATTCCTTGCTGGTCTGCTGCTGAAACAGCCCCATATTTCTGTCCATGTGCGAGGCACTGCACGGCTGTTCTGCAGTGTCCTGAGGGCCAGGTTCATACAGCACCATTTCCACCCAGCTCTTCCTTTTAGAACCAGCAACAGGGTATATGAGTGTGCTGAGAAATTATTGCTAGGTGGATGGCCCTGTATATTTTTTAATCTAAATCTCACCTGCTGTTTTGTGCCCTGACCACTTGCTGTTAAGATGATGTGGAATTTCTTATGCTACCTGTACTGCAAATACGATAAAATTATTTAGGTCCTTTCAAATACTTTGTTTAAACATGCCTAAAGTTCACTAATGCGTAGCTTGAATAATTGGTACACTTGATGATACAAAAGGTATGTTTTTAAACATATCATATGCCGCCTCAACACTAAATTTTTATTCTTTCTTAGCTGTCTTTTAAACTGTTTTCTGTGTAAGGGGGATGGTCAGGTGCAGAATTAGCACAAGCAACATGGTTGCTCTATGTGAACCCCTTCTGTGCACAAGATGAAATGTTAGAGGAATGTGTCAGGAGTCCCTGCTGGCTCCAATGCTTGTGCCAGAGCTCACTGAACATATTCTGAATTTGCAGCCCCATCTCTGGATGAATTCACTTTCCTTCTGTTGCTCGCTTTTCTTTGTTTGCTTTCTACAAACTTCTTGTAAGCGATAGGATGCTCACTGCAGAATATTTCCAGAAAGTCATCGTCTCACCTCATAACCAGTAAATCTTGGAAGTATCTTGTGCTCTTTGCTTGTCCAAGTAAATTTCTGAGGCAGTGATCTATGTCTGAGAACTGGGTACAATTTATTCATGGACCTTTGGAACAAAGAACACTAACTTGTGGCTTTCACATACTCCCTTAAGATTCTTACTAAAATATTTAACTTTTTGAGGCAGAAGTAAAGGAGATTTTGGAGATGTTGAAACACCAATTTTACTTCTCTTGTCCTCCAGGCTGGTCTCTGTTCCCTTCCCCCTGGTCTCTAATCTCCCTTTTGACTGTTTAGGCACAACAGCACAGTCAGACTTACAGGACTGAAAGGCTGTTGAAAGTCTCAAGCCCAGCAGAGAGGTCCGTGCTTCTCTCTTCCATCCTGGGGAAAGGAGAGCTGGAAAACTCCTGTCTTCAGCATGCAGTGCCCTGGTTATGCTGCCTTCATGTAGGGGATGCTTTGCCCTGGAGCAGATTGCTGCACTGCTCTGATGGCATCCTGGCCTAAAACTCCACCAGCTTTAATAGCACATGGTAGCAGGAATTGTTGTGTGCGTTCCCAGACACCTCTTTAAAAGGAAAATGATCATGTTTATGCATAGATTTGTACTGGAAAAAAATTGGAGAGGTCCAGGAAGCTCTGAAGTATAGTCCATTTGTGGTTTTGCAGACCCTTCTGTCTGAAAACACTTCTCTGGCTGCTGCTGACTTTCCCTGGGTCATCCCACAGGGAATGAGGAGAGCTGGTGAGCACGGTGATACCCATGTACAGCTGTTGTTATCATTTAGTTGCTGTTTTAAATAGAAAAGAATTTAAATAGAAAAATTTGAGAGACATTTTCTTACACATCCCCAGAGTCTTCCTTTCTTCCTTTTTTTTTTTTTTTTTTTTAAGGAAGGGGAAGACATTTCATAACAGTGTAAGTACTGATGGTGGCGTATTACAAACCCACTACAGCTGGATTAAGCAACTGAGCACTTAGCTGGAATGCCTGGAAAATTAAGAAACAAATGGTCTATGTAAGAAAATAGAAAAATCTTTTCTTGTCCCAGAAAAAGTTCCCCTAATCCTAAATTGCAATACTCTTATCTCTGTCACTGACTGTAACTCATTTGTGTTATGTAACTGCACCATTTTGCTGACCATTTGAAAAACCAGAAGAAATTACTCAGCTATATCCCTGTTTTGTTGCACACTTACTCTTCTTTACTACCTCTGCTCCCGTGTAATCTCTGGATAACACCTTTTGGCTTCAGATGTATTTTTCCTTTCTCTCTTTTATTTTTCTCGTTCTTTTGCTTTATGCTCTTTCTTTGTTCTCTGGATCATGAAAGAGATAAGCTGTTCCTAAGAAGCTGTTTTAAACACATCTTTGCTGTTCTGGCCTGACAGACAGGGTGCTAAAGCACCAAGCTGTTCATTATAAGAGGAACCTTTTTCTCCCATGGGCTGGCACAAACTGAGGGGGCCACAAGATGAGACATCTGGGTTTGTCCTGCAGGTTAAAAGCAGCCTTTGGAGGTGGCTGGAAAGGCACAGTTTGCTCAACTGGCAATGTAAAGCTATTTTCATCTAACATTCTTCTCTGTTGGTTTTGGGGTTTTTCTTTTGGGGGTGTTTGTCTGAGTTTTTTACTGGGTTTTTGTTGTGGTGTTTCTGGTTTGTTTTGTTTAGTTTTTGGGTTTTTTCTAAGTAGCAATAGGGCCTGTTCTTGTAAGGAGATTTGCTACTGAATTGTCCCATCAGGCTCCTACTTTTCCAAATTTTCTCCAGTGCATTTCGGGTTTTCTCCTTTTCGTCCACTCCCTCCTTCTCACCCTTCTTCCCCTGATTCCAATATGATAAAATGGATGATAACTAAAACTCCTCCTCAGAATGAGGAAAAAAAAAGTCAGAAAGCTGAAATGTATAATAATAACTCTGATCTGGACTCCTTCTCTCTTAAGGAGTTTGAATTGCTTTGATGTAATTTATTAACACACACTAGATAACTGCAGAACCGTTGCGGTTTGGATCTAAATCAGGAATCGAAGTTATCGATCACACAACCAGGTGACTTGGTCTCCAGGTGAGAGGGGAATGGCTGCGGCTTGGAAGGAAAGGCAAAGTGCTCAACAGTCACACTTGACCAGGTCAGTGGGAAACACTTATGTCGAAGAAAATCTTTAATTCATAATCACAGGTGCCACGTGACATCCATTGTATTTCTTACCACATATTTTATAGAATTAGAAAAACAAACCAGATGCTATAAACAAGCCCAGCACTGGTTTTGTAAACACAAAACACTCTCCGCTGTTGGTTCACTTTCCTCTCTAATCCTGACCAAGGTTTCCTGTGAGATCACCACTTTCACCAGAAGATCATCAGGTTCTTGTAGATGATGACAGTAACTATTGTAAAGCCATCAGTTCTAACATCACTCTGACAGAGTTGCTTCTTTGCCAGCAGTGGAATTTATTTGATTGATTTTGACCTTTTCTCCCCTCTGGAAGCCTGTGCTATTGAAATGCTGAGGTCTTTGCTCTATTGTAACATTTTTAACACAGGTTTAGGTATCATTAAATGAGTATGAAATAGGACTCCCATGAAAGGGAGACACATTCACAGCTCAGAATATCACTGTCTTGTGTGTGCTTGTTTAAATTCTCACATGTGAGAGGATATGAGGTCTTTGAGATCAGTAATGGCATGAAGAAAAAGAAAAAATAAATAGAAATATATTTACAGAAAAAATATCAGTGTTTCTCAAGAAAAGCCTTGAGGATTTTCCATCGAGTTATCAGATAACAGTCTTATAAAAACAAAGTATCTTTCAAAAAGTCATGGTGATTCAATAGGGATTTTTTTAACACCGTTGTGTCCATCTGAATTTTATCTCAAAAAAGCTGCTATTGTTTAAGGCTGGAACCCATGAGAATACATTTTCCTGGGTTTATATTCTTTCCTGAATCATCTCTTACAGCAAATCAGCTCCTTGGCTAAGTGGACCATGTCTGACAAACTGAGGCCATTCTTGTGTTTTCACTCGTGCTCTCTGCATGTTCCCAGGGTGGAATCTGAAATGAGGGGGGATGGAGCCTCCTCAGAGGTGAATGTCCCTCCCACCGAAGTCACTTGTGGTGGCACTTAGGGCACAGGGCGTTTAGAGGAAGCTGTGGAGAGGTTTTGTGGTTGGGATAGTGCATCCAGAGGCACTGAGGCCAGGGACAGCTCCTGCTGGATTGGGCCTCAGTCCAGCACCTTTCAGTGGCATCTTTCTATGCTCAGAATGTTTAGCAGCTTAAAAATCATTGTTACAAATAAAAGAAAGTTGCTCTTGAAGCAGTACATAGGCTTTGACCCTTTCTTTGACTGCAGTTATTTTAGCTTTCATTCAATTCTACTGGAACTGCCACTTCAATCTTTGGCTTTTGATTTAATAGAGCCCTGTCAAAGCCAGCATAAAACTGATTTAAAATAACCATAGAAACAGACAGAGTGTATTGTCTTTACCTTTCAGACTGATGTTTTGTTTCTCTTAGATCTTTGTAAAAATTCAGTAGAGGGACTTGAAATGCTGCATTTGAATACAAAAAAATCTAATATACAGGAGGAAAAAGCCAAGCCCAAATTGCTGTGTGCTGAAGGTATATTTTATGCATTACAGTTTAGTTAAGACTCACTGAAGGAGAAGCTTCAGCAGCTTGCCAGGGCACTCTCCATCAGCTGTGGCTGCTGTTAGAGCCTGCTGTAAACATACAGCTGGCAACTGTTAGACTTGGCACGACCCATGTGAAATGTTTAGATAAAAAAATAAATATTTCTCTTCTCTCCCTTCAGAGGTAATCATTCCAATAAATACCAAAAAAGAACAAACAATCAAATTAGTGGTGAGGACTCATTAGTAAATGCTGTTATCTCACTCATTTCATTCATAAAGCTGCACCAGCCAGGTGCTTGGAAACCAAGCAGGTTTCACTTTTTAACAGCAAATCTACTAAACTGCAGTGGGTCTGTCTTCATGGCACAGCTTTATTTACGTTTACTGAAGTAAAGTGGTTGTCCTTGGCACTTTGAGCAGATGGTCTGGGCTCTCCAGTTCTACTGAGAACTGTATTTGTAAGTAATGCAATATTTATAATATAATTTCATGCTATTTCTAATTTTTTTTAATGAACTGTTTTATAAAGAAGCTTCTGAAAGTGAGGAGTGACCTTTCTGAATCCCATCTATGGAATGCTGTACAACTGGAAACTACAGCAAATATTTTTACATCTATTTGTAAGATATATTTTTACCATATTTTATGGTTTAGACTCCTGAGCTCTCCTTCCAAGTGTTTCACAGATCATGTACTTGTTATATTGTCCCAGTGCTATAGAAGTAATACCATTAACAGTTTCTCTTTAGAAGTTAGCTCACTTAAAAGACAATTTGGGGAATATGGTACCTGTGGTTGATGAAGTGGGATGGAAACTTTTATCTTAATCACTATTTCCAATTTATTGTCATTAATTCTGAAGCATTTTTATCCACGTTAGCATTTTAGCATTATGTTTAATGGGTTCTTAAACTACACCACGTTCAGTGGCCAAAGGATTGAAACTTGTCCGTTGAAGCCAGCAAGTGAAGCCCTGGCATGAGCGTGTTCCTGGGTGAGCACTCGGGTTTGGTACTGGCTGCCCCAGGGTCTGACTGGAGGACACTCTGGTTCCAGAAGTGTCCCCTGGACTTCTCATCACACCACCTGTGCCTTCTGTTCAGCTTGGCTGTGTCAGTGTGGATCCAGAAACTGTCACCTCTGCTGATTTCCTCTGTCCAGGCCTGCCTCTCAGCCTGTGTCTTAGACAACACCTTGTTCATACTGGCACCTTAAGGAGTTACTCCAAGAAGCAAAATCCCCTCAGTCCCAATAGTGAGGAATGCAGTTTGATTTTTTTTTTTTAATTTTATTTTTTCCTGTGTCATCCTACAGGCTGTTGGCTCTCAGCCTAGGAGTTCTGTGATTTTTATGGGAGGTCTAGGTGCCCAACTGCTCTAAGTAAGTTTTAGCTCCTTGGCTTGAAAAAAAGCTCAGCAGCATTCTAGTTTTAAGTAGGGCTGTAATTTGAGGGACTGGAAGCCAAATTTAAGTGGCTATATTTATGTGTGAAACAGAGCTGCCTCAGTTCTCCAGGAGTAGATTTTAGTGGTGACTGGCTGCCCAAAGAAATCCATAGCTGAGAAGAGGCAGATTCCCAGCACATATCAATTACCTCAGCCTTGTTCACTTGCGTGGAGCTGCCAGTTTACTGCAGGATTTGCAGCAGGAACCTGGCAGAGAAATAGGGAATACCAGCAAGGACATCAATCACTTGTTGCACAGCCGTTTGCTTGGCATGTGGCCATTTGCTACAAATTGCCCTCAAAAGCTGTACATCTTCTTGCAGCACCGAGCTATTTAGTATGTTAAACTTCCTGCACTTTGGTGGCCCGAGAGAACTCCTTTTGTGGGCAATGGATAATGTTCTAGCTGGCAATGCTTTAAGATACATATACATGTATATAAAATCAGGTGTCAAGGGCCCAACAGGGTGAAATTGGGTTCTAGTGTGAAAATGTCGAGTTTTCAGCATTCTTTGCAGCCACAGAAAAGCCAAGAAGCCGTGTGGGGCTAGAGGCTTCTTCAGGAAAGACACAAAGAGATGAGTTTCTCCTCTCTCCAGATTTCTGCTCTATCAGCAATGCCAATCAGATGTCATATCAAAAGGGTTTTCACATCGAACATAAGACTCTGGTTAATATTTCAAAAGTTTAAATTTCACATCCTCTTTAGCTGTACAAGTCCCCTTACCTGTAACCTTTTTGTGCTTTTGACTTCAAAAAGTTGCCAGATTGGAAATGTCAGACTGAGACGGTCATTAGCCGTGAGTACCATGAACTCAGAAATAAAAATGAGCAAAACAAACACCAGTTCTCAGTCTTCTTTTGTCTGAGAAAGTTCAGGTCTGGCTGTCAATTTGCAGTTTGGTTAATTATTCTTGCTCTTGGGACAATTTGTTCTTACTTTTATTAATATTATTTGGCTTCAGAGTATTACATCTTCTATGGCAGCATCTCTTCCATTTTGCATTGTTTACATGAGGACACACATTTCCACTTTGCCTTTCTCATCAGACATCAGCAGGAGTTTTGATTCGACTCCATCAGAACAGACTCACTGGGAAGGTTAATCTCAATCCCTTTTCTTTACAGAGTTTGTCATAGTTGGTCATATCGTGAGAGTCAGAGATTGTGGATGAAAAAAGGGCAATATCCAGTTTTTGTGTTCAGACACTGTGGAAACTCCAACACTCCAATCACATGATGTTCACAAGGCTTTTTGTATGGGTCTTCTGTATTTTAAAATATTTTAAAATACTGTCTGATTAGCTTTATCCATTAGAAAAACTAAGAAAATCAGAAGAAAAACAAATGTTGTTTGCTTTTTTTTTTTGAAGAAAGCAAGTTTCTGTATTTACAGTCTTTGACAAAACTGATATAAACTAGCAAACCAGGGGTTTTTTTGAGCTTTAACAGCAAGTTTGGGGGAAGTATGGTTTCCAGAGCAGGAATCTGACATAATCATAAAAATAAATGTCAAAAGAGTTGTGATTTGCAGTGACTCTTACAACATACTGAAAAGCCCATTAAGTCAGATGTACTCAGGTAACTCCACTGAATCCAGGCCTCTTCTTTGTTCCTTCTGGAATCTAGAAATCTTTGGATAAGGAAGTTTTGGAGGACACTTTTCTATTTTGCTTCATCCCACCACAAAGCGGTGACATCATGGTCCCCCTCACCCTCTTACACCTTCTAAGCCCAGCCATCATTTGCACTCGCTGCCTTCTGACCTTCCCGGGGTTTTTCTGTGCTTTCCCTCCTCCAGACGATGCTCTCAGCTGCCAAACTGCTGATTTACTTCACTTCTGAGTTCAGAGTGGCCCGGTTTTGGGCATTAAAACCAGTTACAGGAAATGTAATTGAGAACGTGAACGTATCAACTCCGAAGAAAGGACAAAACGGAATTTAGGGAGATAGCTGAAAATAGCCATGGCCATATGGATTTCACTGGGTGTGTGCAATGTGCTGATGCCATGTCTTTTTTGGTAGCAATTATATGCTCTCTGTTTTCAAGTCTTCTAATTCTTGTTTTGCATTTAGCATCTAAAAGCCATTTTGGAGAAACAAACTCTGTAAGTATCATTACTGCAGAAATTGGTAAACTGGGTGTAAACACTTTATGAGCAACATGTTCAGTCTTATTTTTTTGTGGTGGGATTTGTTGGGGTTTGGGTTTTTTGCTTTATTTTTTTAAGTGAACACATTATTTCACAGCTGCTAGCTTACTGGGTCACAAGTTAATAGCATCTCTGCCTGGCACTGAATTTGAGTTATTACGGACTCACATCATGAGTTAGGCCACTGTGGATTTTTTCATTTCTAGCAGTTGTTGTTATAAATGCTGTATCATCACTGTGAATCTTTCTCTGATCTTATAACATAAAGTTTATTTGATGTATCCTGAATCTGTCTGTTTTCTGATGGAATATCAGCTGTAAGTAACTTGAAATAGTAATGAGCATCATATTTAAGGGTGGAGTGTTTAGGATGATAGCTATATTCTTCACCTGACTCCGTGTTTGAATTTCCTGGATTCATAGGAAAAAATGGAAAATGTTGTCCTCTATGTTTGTAATAGTGTTTTAAGAGAAGCTTCAGGGGATATAACCTGAGTGACCTATTGCTGCCTTGAGCTAAAGCAGCAAGAAGAGGAACTTCAAGAAGCTCGCTGGGATTTCAGCTGTGACTTTCTTGGGTGCTCTCACGAGAGGGGAGATAACATAATCAATGTATCTGCAAGTTCAGGTGAAAAGTATCTTGTGTAAAGCTCCCATTTCCAGCAAACATTCAAGGTGTAGGATAGATGCTCATTGAACATAGTAGGAAAAGTGTTGGAAGATTTATTAGCATCCTCGTAAAGTCAGGACAGCTGTTCACAGATACAGTCCTGCTTTCTGTGGGAAGCCATTTCCACAGGCTGTTAGCTCCCTGCCAGCAGCACCCTTTGTGTTAGAGGCTATTGTTTCTGCATCTCTCTGAGTTGTCTCTGGTTTGCTCTGTGGCGTGTTCTATAAATCATACTTTGGCAGGAGACACTGGAGAGTTGCTTTCTTTAGAGGTAATAACACTTGGCATTGATGGGGCACGTCAGAGAATCACACAGAACTTTGCTGAGCTTCATAACAAACCTCTGGAGCAAGTAAGTACCATCACTCCCATTTCCTCAAATATGAATTTTGACCTTTTACTGTATCTTATGGGATGTTCTGTTTAGCCTTCATATTCTGATCTTAAACTTGTGGCTGAGTGGAATCCTTGTGTGCTTCACATGGTAAAACCCTCATGTGATGCTTATTGTTCATGCTGCTCCTGGGGAGTCACGGGCAATGTGAGATGGCCTTGCCTGCCTGGAGCTGACTCTGAGGGATCTTTTCTGAATGAGGCTCGAGGCAGAATGCCTTCTCTTCTCCACTACTCCCTGGTCAGCTGTCAGAAATCTCTCTGTTTAGTTCCAATATCATTGTCCCCGTCCATGTGGAGTTGAGTTCTGCAGCCTAGAATGCTCAGTGGAGGTTGGTGAACCAGCTGAAGCAGGGCCTTTACAGCTGGATGAACCTGAATGTATTTGTACCAAGGCTCACGAGACACACGGAGTTGGTACATCTCTGTGTTTCCAGGGAGAAATGCTGGATGTGAGGTTTTGAGGACATAGAAACCCGGAACAGTCAGTTTCACATTTGTATCTACAGGTACCAGAGCAGTGAGAAACAGGAGCCATCAGGGACAAATGTCTTTGTACTGCTGGTTCAGTAATGCCAAGTGGGTAAATGTGATGAAGACCCATGCAGTTTTGTGTCAGTTCAGGAAGCTGGACAAATGGAGGTGGGGAACGATTTGGACAGCTAATCCTGACCCAAGATTGCAGTTGGAAGTTCCTTTTCAGGGAAATAAATGTTGTGGGGGGAAAAGATCCACGACAATCCACTACAAAACCCAACATCTGGTCTTTTTTTCTGAGCCTTACCTATAGATGATGTGAATACATGAACAATATCTTTTCCCATAAAGGATAATTTATGATGTCATGAACAGGGAAAATTAGCTGTGCTCCATCACTGTCCCAGGGACTCAACAACACTTGAGTCACATCTGGGAGGGATAACAACTGTGGACTTAAAGCCTTGGCCTTCAAGAAGAGATAGGGGTACACTGGAGGATGCATTACTGGAGAATATCAAAGAAGAAATGACCAAAACTAAACAAGAGAACAAAAAGCCAAGATAAGAAACTGCCCTTGTTTCAGTCAAGTGACTTGTGAAAGCATGCATTAGTTGAACTGCTGGCTAGAAAGATTAAAGTGTCCAGATTAAATTTCATTGTGCCAGGGCCCGGGCTTGCATGAAATGGCACAAATCTGTTAACTTTACTGGAGCTTCAGAGATTTGCAGCAAGTTAGGATTTCTTACCAAGTTATTACTTTGGAAACTCCCATTGACATCTGTCAGGTTAAGGACAACTGTATTCTCTATCTATAGACTGTGTAGAATCAAGATTGAAGAACATAATCTTGGCTTTAAACAGTGACATGAGCATTACGTGAAATTGTTTCAGAATTTCTTTTATTGAGCTGGAATGTTCCATATTTTAGTATTTCTAAAGGAAAATATGAAAAAATGTAAGTATCACAGAGAAGCAATTACCTTTGAACTCAATGTCCTTTTTGCTCAGCTTTGCCTCTTTTTTTTCTGCTCACTGCATTTCACAACATTATACCCCAACTAGTTTAACATCAAGTGTTTGTGGAAGACAAATGTAGTGTGCATAAAGTCATTAAGGCTGAAACATGTGCTTTTAGTACTAAAAAGAAGAGATGTTGCCATAATTTGATAGTTATTCAAAAGAAATGGAAAGGCTTCTAACACAGAGAATGGTCTAGGCTGTTGAAAAAAGATCTGAGGGTAATTTTTGTTTCACATCTAAAAAGAGTTCATGATAATGAGGCTGACATTTGCCAGTTGTTCTTCTCTATTTTTTACTCAGAAGGAATCCTAACTAGCCTTATGGCTGTAGTTATGGATAAGGTCATTTCTGCTTCATTCTTTTTTTGCTTCTTTGCTTCACGGTGGATTTGAAATGGAGTTTGGTTTGTTTTAACAGTTGCTACTCATTGCTTCCAAAAGTGACTGACTTCTTAAAACACAGGGGCTTGCATTTCATTTCAAATGGGGTGTGTGTGTTTTTAAGAGCATGGGGCAGGAGGGTGAGCAACTAAACCTCATCGTATGGGGCAAATGATGCTTATATATAGGGAGAATCACATGGTCTGTGTGTAAATAATGGTCTCACAAGCTGGCTGTATTTCCTGACAGGGAAGGGCAGTCTAAAGCTGGCAGTGTATTCTTTATTCTCATCCTGATATTCGCAGGACAGGGCCTGGGCTCTGCAGCAATCTGCTGTGCACAGGCAGCACTAGTTTTGGAGACAGGTCTCTGGTCTGTGCACCTGTAACATGATGCAAGTGGAACCATGGGTACTTGAATTTGTAGGGAAAGCAGAGCATTTTCTTGCTTTGGGCCTGAAACATTTCTGATTCCATTTTTTGGAGTGTATTTGAGGGTACCGGCAGTTCCCCCCATCCTTCCAGTGGCTGGAAAATTCAAGCAGATGTGTACTTTTTCTTTATCTGGTGGCTGATGTTTTCACAATGGACATAAAAGACTGAAGTCCTTACTCTGGTACTCCTCAGTTAGAAACGTTCCCCTCATTCCACCACTTTCCAAATATGCACTCTTGCTAAACAACGGAGGTTTGGCAATTGGTTGCATGTGAATAAATTATGATCAGGTATGTTTAATTATGAATGGGGATGTGTATGTAAGAGAACAGAAGACATCTAAAGGAAATAGGATATGCATAAGGGATAGGAAATAAAAGAAACATTCCTTAGTGCTAAAAGCCATAAACTGTCAGGCATTTCAGTGATTTGTAACCTCTGCATTAACCACTGACTCAAGCTATTAATGATAAAAGCAGATAATTACAGTGCCATCCTCTAACAAAGAAGCTGTTATAGCTGGGTAAATAACAGGCCCTATAAAATTGTCTTAAATTTGTGTTTGCACAGCAGACAGCGTTCGGCAAACTCCTGTTAGCTCTGGAGATGTTTGGGAAAGGGAACTTTTTCTTTTGTGTGTTTTATGTTGTAATATCAGGGAAAGAAACAAAAGGTAAAAAACCCCCAGATTGTATGACAGGTTTTAAAGTGTCTGCTACAGAGGGATAAAGCCAAAACGGCCTTCTCAAAGCCAAAGGCAAGTCTGTGGGATTGCTACAGTGCTTGCAGTAGTTGAGCTGCATTTTCTTCCAGCGAAGTGAAGTATGGCAGTGCATTTTTATAGTCACAGTGATATTTTCTGCACTTCATTCCTTTTTCTTTCCCCGGCAGCAACAAAGTGCTGGCTGCTGTGTGACACAAAAGTGTGGGGAGCGTGGTGTAGTGAGAGCATCCTACTGGAGTCGTTCTGGTGGCCACAGCCACACTGAGACAAGGTTATCAGTGACCGCAAACACCAGCCTAGTGTGGGTAATCTGAGTTATTCTTGCTACAGAAGCTGTCCAGTTAGAGATACCTGAAACCTCCTGCCAAGGAAATGTGGTGGCTGCAGCTGTGCTGCTTCCTCACATCTTGGGCTCTGCTGGGCCTTCAGGCTGCACAGGAGTGACCGTGAGTATTGTGTGGCTTAAACAAAACATCACAGAAGGACAGGCTGGAGGCAAAGCCCTAGGGAATGTTTCATTTGTGGCTCGGGAGGTACAGCCTCTGCTGGCTGTGGAAATAACTCGCTCCTGGTAGCACTGAGCAGTGGGATGTGACAGTCCCCACACTCACCCAGCTTCTAAGACAACAAGGGAGAAGGTATACTTCTTACAGGAGAGACATTTCCTGTAATAAATAGGGACAGGAAAAAGATGATGAGAATAGACCAGTTTTTTGATTCTAATTAGTGCTTCACACTGAGAATATTGTGAGCATAAAACATCTTGCAGAATAAAAAATTATCAGGACAACAGCAGTCATCAGTTCAAGTAATAAAAAGGCACTTAGGTATTAAAAAAAGAATCTAGAAATAGACTTATTTAATGGGGCTTTTTTTCCTAGAGAAAGTTTAGCATTTCCTGCTGTACTGATGTTTATGTGAGATAAATATAAAGTATTATCAGTTGAACACTGAAGCTTCTATCTCCTTCAGCTGAATCTGCTTACCATGAGCAAAGTAACTGAGTGATGCACTTGCTTAGATTCCAATTCAATTTAGGGAAAGGGTAGAAATGAAATTGCTCTTGGCCTTGATTAGTGTGGAAAATACTGATCAGATGGCTTATCTACCAAAAATGAAAGGCTTGTGAGTGTTCTTTGAAGATAGAGCATTGGTAAGGATCTGAAGGGATGATTCTAATAAGTTGTTATCAAGGGATTTTTTTTTTGTATGGAGACCAGTGTTTGCTTGAAAACACTTTAAGTAAAAGAAAAAAAAGTATATATTTTTTGAGATGTTGCTTTTCTTGTGTATACACAGATGAGTATGTACTTGTCTCCGTGTGTCAGTTGGTAGAGCCCATTCAAGGTATAGATTGTCTAAGAAGGGCTTGTGGCTACCCAGTCCTGAACTTAAAGGTGTCTTGGCCCAGCCTTGGAGGCAGCCCCTGCTAAAGTGCTGTGCCCCAGGGAGCTGCCACTGAGCGGGAGAGGACTAGAGGGCAGCACTGCTGCAGCAGCACAGCCAAATCTGGCCAAAGGCGTGACAGGAGGCAGTTCTGGAAGCACAGTGCCTGCCCTGGTGCTGTGTCCAAAGGCGTGACAGGAGGCAGTTCTGGAAGCACAGTGCCTGCCCTGGTGCTGTGTCCAAAGGCGTGACAGGAGGCAGTTCTGGAAGCACAGTGCCTGCCCTGGTGCTGTTTGCTGCTGCCCAGCTGCAGTACCTGCCTCCGTGGCCACTTCCTTCTGACAAACACTTCACATGGCTCCCGTAAAAAATTGCCCCCTAATATTTTTCTCCTCATTGTTTTTATTTGAACAGTTCCTTCCAACTTCTCTGCCTGTGGTTGAATTTCTGGTCTCTGTCCTCCTTTGCTCCATATGCTGTTGCTTCTTGTCACTGTTTTCCTGCCTTCCTCTCTCCCTCCTGCTGATCCCACTGTGTATCTGGTTTTTGGCTGTGCTGATTGCATTTCCTTTTTTTGCAATAAGCAACAACAATATTTTATTGCAATAAGCACAACACTGATAGTTTCTTTGCTGACATATGTGGGATGAGATATGACAATACATTATTTCACTGAAAATTTTCCTCAAAGGATTATCCCTCCAGGGTGAAATGATTGTTTCCTCTGTTTCAGATTAACCATGCTAGGAAGGAAATATTTCATGCTTCATTACTACCATTAATCTTCCAAGGTGCCCCTTTGAATGAAAATCCATTGTTTCCTTTAACAGAGAGGGACACCAATACAAGTTACCCTGTGTAATTATAGTTCTAACAGATGTATCTGTCAGGTTGCTCAGTGTTTGGTAACATAACATCACTGAATATTGCACTGCAATGTAAAACACATTCTCAACTAGGTATGCAGACCTGCAGTTTTTCTCTGAACTCTAATAAAATGTGATGGTGCTTCATCTGCTGTAGTACACGGGGAAGTGTATTTACCTTGCAAGACTGTAGGAGACTTGCCTTCGATGCTGTGGCAAGAACACCCAAGGTAATGGAATGAGACTGAAGAGCAGGAGAGGGAGGTGAAATTCAGAACCCTTTGGACTTGCGAGCAAAAATCCCCTTTTCTGTGGAGATAGGATCAGGATCATCCAGTGTTACCTTTGGGTTTGCTCTCTAGTTGCTGTTGTGAGTAATGGTGACCTGCAGTCAGAGAGGCCGTTTCACTGGAGGCAATGGGAGACCTGATGTCCTTCAAGCATTGTGCCCTTTCAGGACTCATTGCCTCTGGAAGGCAGCACTTCATGTTCTGCAGCAAAAGAAACAATAATTGCAGATGCTGCTTGCTCGTTTCTTTAAGTACTCAAGTAGTTCTGTGAAAGCTTTGCATGAATTAATGTGTAGGATGTGCCAAACCCATTGTATTGCTCGCTATGATTTATAATTTCATCCTTTTCTTTTCCAACCAGGAATACTCAGGTGTAGGAGAGCACTGCAAGGCAGAGGAGCTCTGGAGGCAATAAGCCAGTGTGTTTGATTAGCTGTGTGTGCTGTCCTGTGAGGATTGCACGGTCTTGTCAGTCCTGCTGCATCTTCTAGGCTTTTGTGTTATTTATTGCCTATAAAGCAAATCAAAGAACTCCTTTGCCACTGACATAGAAGGGAGGGCTTTGAACTAAGTGCTTTGCCTCTTACAGCTTTCCTTGTGATACGTTTTGAGATTTCTAAATGCTTATACAGGAATTGTCACTTACACTGAGTTTTTACAGTGCTTAGCAACTTTCAAGCTGATCTAAGGATTGCTAAATAATAATTATATCATTCCTTTCTCTTCTGTTCTCTTTCTGTTCCTTTTGCTCCCACATGTACCCATCATGCTCCTACAGTTTCCAAGTCAAATATTAATATGCTCAAACATACTGGAATTAAGTTTGCCTGTACTTAATTTAGTTTCATTATGTATTACAGCTTAGCTAACATGCCATTAGCAGGCACTGAAGTCTGTTCTGCATCACAACTGCCTCAGCCTCTGCTCCCAGCCAGCTCAGGATTCTCCTCCTTTTCCTTCCTGTGAGTGGAGGCAGCAGATTGGGGAGCACAGAATGGATCCCCGCTCTCGTGTTCCATGTACTGACCCTGACCCAGGTTCTGTTTCCCTGCAGTAAGAAAAAGTAATAGAAAAAATCTTTAAAATGCTGTGATAAAGCTTTCTTAAAATACACAGAACTTAAGCTCCAGATCCTTTTCAGGAACTCTAAAACAGAGATGCAATTAAAACTTTTAAAAACACAGCTATGAGAACATATTTTAAAATGTTCTTAACGACAGGGATCCCTACTTTTATTTAGACAGAAAAATTGGTATTTCTAAGCAAATACTTTTTCTGAAGCTGAGTATTTGCAACCTTGGAATCAGAGGTTGGAATCAGAGGTTTACACATCTGCAGATTTATCACACTGCTTGAAATGGCTGTGATTATAATAAACCATGAAAAAATTAAACTTGAAGATTATTTTGACAAATTGGTTAGACTCCTGCTTCCTCTCCTCTGCACACTCAGGGCAATGGATTCTGGTGCTCATGGAGAGATGAATTTTAAATTAGTGTGAATACCTGGCTTCATAAGGAACTGTGCATCAATTTTAAATCTCAGCTGGAAAGCAAAATGCAAGTTAGTCATTTTTGTCTCTGATATCAAAAAGATTTTAATCCCTTTCAAGTATCTTTCTTTCCTGTATTTAGAAAGCAGGTTACCTTTTCCAAATCTTTTGAGACAGGTTAGCATTAGTTACTGTGAAAAGGCAAAAATCTCACTGATTATTTTTATTTTTCAATATATCCAACTCTTCTCTCCAGCAGTGGTCTCATAGCAGAGAGCAAAATCTGGAGATCCTTAAGAGGCTTGGATGTAAATAATGATTTCTAATAACGACTACAGGATTGTCTTTATTGGAGTTTTAATGGGGATCAATGAGGTTAGACTGGGGAATACAAATTAAGAAGGGCAAGTCAGGAAATTTACTCTTTCACTCTATAGGACAGTTAGGGAAGACGAGAAATCCTGCACTGTCAACAGCCCTACATGGAGAAAAGGGAAGATCCTATCTGCTCAAGTCTCAAGACGTGGTTCCTTTTCCTTTTGGTAAACAGAATTCCCATTGATTTCAGGGCGTTTTGCCCACATCATCGAAGTGCATCTCTGGATCAGTCTAGTCTTGGGGCTGAGGGCATTTCCACTGGGAAAGTAAGAAAGGTATTTTTCTCTTCCAGTGCTTAGTAATTGCAATAATGAAATTAGTTTATGCCTGGCTTTGTGAACTTGCTCATAATTTCTCAAGGTAGATGTGAGGTTTGGCTGTGCCTGAAATTAGGGTAGTGCCACACTCTGTCCTAGTGGAAAAGAGAAGCCATAAAATGTCACTGCTGGAGAGTTATCATTCCATGGCCCCCAACACGTACTCGGTGCCCACAGATTGTGGAGGCAGATTCTGTTCTTTTGCAATCTCCAAATCTGATGGAAGCTCCAAGATGCTCCTGAACTGACCAAAGAAAGTAAAGTGTTATTTTGTTGTTTGGAAAGATTGAGGAAAAGACTGAGAAACAAAATTCTCATCTTTCTCACCCAAGAAATATATTCAGGTCTTCCAGTGACAATTGCAGGAAACATTGCCTGAGGTTGTAACATAAAGAGCAGAGTGGAAAGTCCCAGCACTGTTGCAAGACTGATGTGATCATTTTTGTTCTTGCTGGAGAACTCTGCTGGTGTGTTTTACAGCAATATTTAAAAAAAAAAATTTCCCCTTTATTTATTTAAAACGAATGTTCTTTTATGTAAAAAAAAAAGTCTGTGAATTCAAGGAATTCAAGTCTTCTGTTTAAGTCTAGACTTAGTCCTTACTGCATTTATTTAATTTTCATTTGTCCTTCTGAGTAGAATGAGCTCCTTTGTTATGCAAACTCTTCCACGCTTTGCTCTTACACTGAAGTTCCTGGGCAGTACCTCCTGTATGCTGTGTATTTGACAGGAATAAAAATAAACTGTAAGAAGTACAATTATTCTTTCTTCTCAAGGTAATTTCTAAATAGATTAGTTCAGAAATGGAAAATGGAAAGAAAGCATTTAAATGATTTCATGTAGCTTGGTTTAGGATATTCCTTTGCAATCATTTTAGATTTGTAACACCTGTATTTTATTTCAAAGAAAGTTGACTCTGGATGATCATATTAACCAAAATTAAAGCAGAGAGAATAAAAATGTGCTTGTGACATCCCTGCAGCATAAAAGTCTAATGTTGCCACATGGACAAATTTAATGTGAAATTGAAATCTTTTGTCAAAGCCCTGAATAAAGTCACTCATTAATTACTATCAGTTCAACTCTTTTAGGGTGGCAGATTTGAAGAGCCCGAAGCAGCACAAATACTAAACTAGTTTTTATTAGGTAATCCTTATATTATTTTTCCCTTGTTATGCAGAGACACTGTGGCATAACAAAATGTGGTATGTTGCATGTTTACGTATATTTTTAACTCATTTCAGGCTTTCTTCTTTCTCCCATTCTTTTAATTACCTGGTAATTGTGCCTGTGAGTCCATTACCTGCCTCTCTGGGTGCCCAGGAGGGTTATCCATGTGACAAGACTGTAGCTCTCACTTTCCACGGGCCCGCGGAGATTACCAAATGCAAATCTGTACCTTCAAAACACTTGCTGAAAATGGCAAAAATAGCAGTTCTTTCTCTTCACCCACATTGCATTGTCTAACAGCACGATCCATCTCGTGCTGATATGAATAGCAGCTCAAGGGGATTTTAATGGAAGCAGATCCTGTGTGGATATCAGGGAATGAGCTCAGCTGAGTGGGCAGCAAAGTCCTGGCGCGGAGCGAAGCAGCAACGTGGCAGCTGCTGCCTTTGGCCGTGCTGAGGGGACAGGGCCCAGCTGGGGGACAGCAGAGCATGGTCCTTTTCAGTGCCGTGTGAGCAAAGCACAAAGCTGGGCCCCCGTTCCTGCCCCATTCCAGCCAGGAATTCCTGCTCCTGCTGCCTCTGGGAAAGCAGAGTGTGACAGTGGCACTGCCCAGGGAAGCAGCAGCCAAGGCTGCTCGTGGTGGCAGCAGTGTCCTCCCCTCTCTGTTGTCAGCTAAAGTGGCTTCTGATACCACCTTGCACGAAAGATTGTGCCCTGCACCTTTGGCAAGTCTGAAACTGCTGTTAGAAAACCTGGCAGAACTTGTCTTTTAAAAGAAAAAACCAAAACATCACCCAAGGAAAAGAGAGAAAAAATATTGCTAATAGCTTGTCTTGTCCATCTACCTACCAGTACCTAGGGTTATTAGACAGTGGCAGGTTTAGACCATGATTTTCATCAGTGGCACCTATCTAAACCATATGGATTTGACTGAAAACTCTGGTCCCTCAATTTTTATTTACCAAGCTTTCCAATTCCCAGATTATGCAGATAATGGTTTGCACTGGGCACTAAGAAGTTAATACTTTTCTTAATAAGTCTGAAAGCTAGGAGCTGTGACTAACAAAATGACTAATGGAATATCTTAATGATTTTTTTTTTTTTTAAGAAAAAGTAATAATTGAGAAAAGAAATGCAAAAATCATACAGAGCAGAAATTTCTGCCTTTTCACTAATGTGAACTTTCTCATGATGGCTCTCCTGGAATGTTGGGGGTTTTTTTGAGGTATGTGACTTTTGAAAAGGCAGGAAAGCTTGACCAAAAAACGAAATCACCTTAACATTTTCATGATTGGGAAGGATCTGCACAGAAATCGTGTGCTTCATCGTGATTTGGTGGCTTTAAGGTCATGCCAACTCATTTGTAGTCATTAAGCTGACCTAAACTGCTACTCTCAGCTTCCAGTCAGCTGTCCCTTTTTCTGAAATGCAGCTGGCCTCACATTAGAGGTGTTGGCTGTTGGCAAATTCATCAGTTTTGTTTCTAGTCTATTCCAATAGGTAATTAATTATTTAAGAAAGATTCCATTTGTAGTGTCAGCTTTTGGTGTATTTATTTTTTCTCATTTTGTCGCGTGAATTAAATGGCCCCATAATTTACAAATTCTACTATTCTATTTAAAGTATTCTACTTTAACTGGTTCCTGACTTCCTTAATGTGTTTTGACAAAATACATAGGTTGAATTTCCTGCTTGATGTGTGCAAAGCATATCTTTCAAGTCTCTGGACGTCTTTGTAGCTTTTTCACAACCCCTCTGCAGTTTTCCCATGGT
This sequence comes from Rhagologus leucostigma, assembly GCA_013397725.1. Taxonomy (NCBI): domain Eukaryota; kingdom Metazoa; phylum Chordata; class Aves; order Passeriformes; genus Rhagologus; species Rhagologus leucostigma. Next base: position 641,100 of record VZTD01003481.1, read on the forward strand.
TTTTCCTGGCATGGATGTGAGTACTGAAACACCAGTGTGCAAGGGCAGCATCACTAGAACATTCCACGGGGGTGGCAGCTCTTCCTTAACTCCCTTTGCTTGACAGGCACCTCTTTGTCCCTCAGGGTTCTTGTGAGCTGTGTCAACCAGAGAATCAGAGAGGGAATTCCTCCTCATTTTGCCCAAATACACACCATTTCTGTGAGATACAAGAGCTGGTCACTGACAGCAGGTGCGATGATTTCCAGGAGGGATCCATCGAGGCCTCTGTCCCCCCCCCCAGTGCACAGAGTAGTTTGGGGATGGCTCCTGCCCCTCCTCCTGCTCCTCTCCCTTTTGAGAACAGTTATTCAGTTCCATAATGATTTTGCAGTCCAATCTTACCGGGGCACTGAAACCTCTTCTTCCCGAAAAACCTTGTGGAACAAGGTACTAACACCTTTTTGAAGTGAGGCTAACTGTGAGATGTAATTAAATGTTTGACAAGACGCTTTGAAATCCTTCAGAAGAAGCTGCCTTTGTATAATTAATAAACAGTATGGTTCCTGTTCTCCTGCATCTTTAGAGATGCTATGGAAACAGGTAGGAAGGGGCAAGAATTGGATGAGGATTTCCTTATAAAATTTCTCCATCTTTGAATGCATCTCTCATTTTAGACAATTAACTGCACCAAGTTGCTCATTAAAAGTGTATGAGTAGGCCCTGCTGACACAGACTCTCTCCAGTCTGCCTGCCTTGTGCCTTGGCTGCAGTGTGATCACTGATTTTTCAGACTCTTTGCTGATTCTTTGTTGGATTTCTGTAAAGACAATTTAGGTTTCTTCCTTCTTCAAACTCATTTTTTGTTCTTCTTTTGATCTTGCTTTCTTACATTTTCTTTCTGACAAACATGACTCAGAATGCAGGCAATGTTTTTGACGTAAAGATTGGTCAGATGAGAAGAAATAATTGACTTTATAAATTGCATTTCAATGCCCTAATCTCTTTTTGGCAGTCTGTGTGCTGACATACATGTCCATATTTTTGCTTCTCATAATGGGGTATCATTTACATATATTTTTCATATATTAGTTTTCTGATTCTTGCTCTACTGTGAGTTATCAATTTTATGCACCTTTAAATAATTAAGTTGTTACATATATGGTAATTAGATTTGTAAAACATCTACATTCACTGAACTGCAGAAGTTTTAAGGCAATGTAGTGTTTACAATGCAAGCAGTTGTAGGAGGAACAAATTACAAGAAACAGACAAAAGTGTAAAACACAGGAAAGATATTTGATAGCTGCAGTAAGAGTGGCAAACACTTAGAAAATGAGTAAAGCTTGCTTTGAACTCAAAGAAACCAGCAGCTCAGATGGAATACAGAAAAATAACCCCAAAACCTTTTAAGACGGAATATACCAGAAAAGAACAGTTTGTAATGCAATCTTTTGTTAGAGAAAAGCAAGCAGATAAAGTATCTCTGGGACAAACTAGGACATGATTATTTCTGAAATATCTATGTGGCTTCCACAGAGCTGTTGGCTTTGCACCTCCTCTGGTGTCCCTGTAGCTGCTGTCCCATCGGCTGTTGGGAACCGTCCCTGGCACGGCTGTTCCTCGGACTGTGCCCTTGCAGGGTGGGAAACTGCGGCTTGGCCAAGGCAGGAAGGGGCTGGGGAGCAAGCAAACAGTGGGGCCAACGTCTGAGCAGCTGGCCAGGGCCCGGGCTCATTTCCTGAACCCATTTTAATGAGGAGCAGAGATGGCAGCACTGAGATCCAGGGCTCGGCGTGTCCCTGGATTGTGCAGCGCTGCTCAGCCTGAGCATCCACGACTGATGACAAAGCCCCAGCTCTCTGCTTCAGTCCAGTGAACACTCTGGGTCTTCTCTTAACTTTCAGAATGAGTTAAAGACAAACAAAAAACCCACAACCGAAGCCAAACAAAACCACAGAAAGTGGTGTTGAAAAATAAGTTTTGGACTTAATTCTTAATTCTTCCATATTTCACACATATGATTTATTTCAAACTGCATTAGAGACGTGATTTCTTGGCCTCATTGAAGTCACTGCAGGTTTTGCTCGGAGCTTTTGGATGTTAATTTTTAAGGCAAAACTCGGTGAAATTAGTGGTGGTTGATCCCATGGAGTCTATGGCCCTGAAATGGGCCTTCCCCCCCCAGCTTTTTTATAACTACCAGTAGTGCTGTAATAAATGACTTCTACAGTTTCAATATTTGTGTTACAACAGAGCTCGTATTTTTTTCAAAACAGTGAGGAACAATCTAGGATGAAATATTATAGTTTTTATGCTAGAAATTGGAGAACAAAATCAGGATTTTAACTGGTGGGAGGGTGGGATTACACCATTCATTTTTCTGTCCTGCTGTTCCTGTTGTTATAGGGTACTATGGGAATTAAAGTCTAAAACATAGTTATATTTTCTCATATGAGAAACAATTTAACAGTTTTTTCTCAGAAGTCTTAAGTAATCAATACTTGATTATATGAAATATGATTTATAATTTGAAAGCTGTAACTATTTGTGTAATCTAACCAGTTTTGTCTTGATTTCTGTGTGATAGCCCTATAAGTTCATCAGGCTTCCTCTTCACACCTGAGTTGAAATATCCTCTATTCTGCAGTAGTTGGAAGCTGGACTCAGTGAAACCAACATCACTTCTAAACAGTATCTCCTGATAATTCTGAGATTAGTTTAGGTAGCTCCTGCAGAAGTTCCCTTATTTTCATAGCTTTAGAGCTCTCATATCTGCTAATGATGGAGGATCTGAGTATCTTCTGCTGCTTTTCATTAAATATCGCACCGGGAGATTTACAGTGGAGGTGTTTGTAGACAATTCAGTAGCAATAGCAGAACAAAGCGAAAAAACAACCCATATTTGACAACTCTGGTAGCATTCAGCATTAAATCATCTCGTTTGTTTTCCAAACTTAATGTATTGTTATTCTCTTCAGGGTCAAATTTTGTAGTTCTTTCACATGTAAAGCTGTCTCTGATCTGGAAGGATGAATAACAGTTGCAATATATCTTCACCTCTGATCTCCTTGGCTTCAGTTTTCCTAATTTTTTCTCTCAGTCCTTTCTACTTTGTCACTCCCAGGAGTTGTCTCATAATGTGCTACTTCATCAGATGCCTTTTTATGTATGCTAATCTACAAAAGCACAACTATAAAATGTTATGGCAAGGTGCTGCATTTACCAGCCAGTAATTACCTCATGTTCAAGACTAATCACAGCCAGGTTTTGTATGGAACCTTTTTTCCATGGCATAGTAAGGAGATATTGGAGGATAAAAATATGAAATTTAAAAGAAGAAAAATAAAAAAAAAAAAAAGAAAAATAACACTGAAGAGTGGGGGAGAAGGCTGTGTTTTATCCTTCCTGGAAAGCATTTGGGCACAAACACATTCCTGGGGAATTGAGCATCCCAGTGAGAACAAGACAGTGCAGTGAGCAGGGAGGGTCATGTGTGGGCATGACCTATCTCACAGTAGGCTGAGTAAGAAGGGAAAGGACAGCTGAGCGGGGAATGGATATCTGAAATTTCCAGGGAAGTGGTAACATGGGCGGAATTACAATCTGGCCCCGAGTCTTGCTTTCTTCATGGAGATAACAGAACTAAGTAGGCCTTATATAGGTCTCTGTTCTGTTAATTAACAGTTTTATAACACATCTGAGGGACCACAGACTGGCAGAATTTCCTAACTCACTTCCATTTATGCAGAAACATACTGCTATTTCAGATTAATGATCCAGAAGTAGTAATTATGGTTTTATAATAGTTTTTGATGAGATATCAGCTCTCTGTCAAAGAGTCATTTGTATGACAAGATAAAGATAGAAACAAGACAGTGACTTGAATACAATTTCTTAAACAAAGGCCATGGTACTCCTCTGCTTGCTGCAGCCTCTGCTGCATTTACCATGGATATCTTTTGTTCATAATTAATTCAGTCTGGGGCTTTTTTGGTTTTGTTTTCTTTTCTCAAGAGATTAATTTTTCTCAAAATGCACTGAAAACCATGAAAATCCTTTTACATTTATTTAGGACACGAAAATATGCACAATAAATTGGTAGCAGACTTGTTGCCTACATGCTGCACTGTTGATGTTCGCTAAGGCAAGACAGGCAAAGCTGGATTACCACTATAAAAATACTTCTACCATTATTCTTTTGGGTGGTAATTGTAGTTCAAGTTGTCTTTGTTTAACTCCTACAAACATTTGGAAATTACGTTTTAATCACTTTAAGGTTTGCAGAATCTGAACTTAAGATATTCACATTTAAAATGTCCAGGTTCTTGGACGATGTTCAAGTTATATAGATGCAGAAATACTTGTCAGCATGGGATTACTAAATTGCTGTGCCAGAGCAAAGATACAAAACCAATTAAATGGATCAGATCAATACCTGACAGCACCTTGTACACCTTGAGAGATGACAGGACAAAGGATAAAGGCTTCAAACTGAAAGAGGGTGGGTTTACATGAGATATTAGGAAAAAAAACCTTCCCTGTGAGGGTGGGGAGGCCCTGGCACAGTTGCCCAGAGAAGCTGTGGCTGTCCCATCCCCGAAAGTGTCCAAGGCCAGGCTGGACAGGGCTTGGAGCAACCTGAGCTAGTGGAAGGTGTCCCTGCCCATGGCAGGGCTGGAATGAGATGAGCTTTAAGGGCCCTTCCAACCCAAACCATTCTGTGACTCTATGAACATGCACAAGTGTTACTTAATGGGAATGTAAGGAGAGAAATATAAATGCAGACTCTACAACCACAAAGGAGGTCCTTCTGTATATCACCTCTAGAAATAATTTATCAGATAAGGAAGATGGGGGAGAAGGACCTATAGGCTGTAACACAAATGATCATAGAATAGTAAAGATACCTAGATATCCTATTTGTCCATTTCCAGGTTTTTGAAATGTTTGATTGCAAAAAAAATAAAAAATCACAAGATCTTTGTCAGATTGCCATTTGTTTTTGGAGAGAAATACTTGAAATTAACTCCATGCCACTAAATCCCACTTAAGCTCTGTGTGCTCTGCTAAAGTGTGCTGTGCAATAGGAGGAGATGGAATGGCTGCAGTATGGTGCTGAGAACCCTTTGCCCACACTATCACATTTCATGAATTTACCTCCAGTCTTCAGTTTTACCCTAATCTGGTCCTCTGGGCTGAGCAACAGTAATGAGCTGGAGGACACTGAGTGTGTGCAGGGACCACATTTGCTGCTTTGGTGTTACTTGACAGGAATCCAGTCATGTGTTCTGCAATTGCTCTGCAGTGTAAACAGGGCACGGTGGGCTGGGACTGTTTGTTTTGTTTGCAAAGTGAGCCAAACTAAAGTGGCAACATGTTCGTTCTCAGCTATCTTTTATCAAAATCTTCTGTTATGTTTTAATGGGTTTATTACCTTGTTTGCTGTTGATCCTGCACTTATAATTTAAAAAAAAAGGAAATTTTACAGCAAACTTTTGATGTGCTTAATTTACAATATAATCACACTTCTTTTGATTGATTTAGTAAGGTGGGAACAGCTGAGAAATGGAAAGCTTGTTTTGAATGTTCTGAACAACCCATCAATCAATTTGCTTGGCACGGTGCAATGTGATGCCATTTAAACTAAACGATGAGCTTCTGGGGGGTGTTTTGTCTGAGATGCTGTGTCCCACAGACTCCATGTGAAGCTGATGGGTGGCCAAGATCTGTGTCCACGCTCAGCATTCCTGGCTCAGAGTACCCCTGGAGCACTGTGTCAGTTCCTGGGAGGGCGGCAGAGCCTCCTGCTCCCTCACAGCTCATTCTGTTGTGACAGAGCTTCAGGAACTGGGGTGCTTCCATGGCTCAGCTGCAGGACCTCCCTTTCCCACTCAGCATTCCTAGAACTCCCTGGAGGGGGTGGTTCTGCTTAGCCACAGAGCTGCTGTCTGAACGTATGCTAGTGCTGCTTTGGAGGCTCCTGTGGCATGAGCCACATGGATAGGAAGGAGCTGGAGGCCCTCTTGGAGCAGGGGCTGGGAAGTTTGCTTTCTCTTTTACTATGGAGTTACATTTGTCTTGCATTTGGAGCATGGCTACCAGCAACTGCACTGACATTGCAAACCTCCAGTCAAAGTAGGCAAAGTAATGATATGCTTACTGAAAAACATTTTAGGAAAAGCAAACATTCCTCTTGATTAATGGACAATTTTAACCTGCTCAGGGTGCAGGCTATTCCTTATTGATCCATGGGCAGCTGAAACAATATCATACTGCTTGATTGGTTTTGTATTTTAATCATGTTTTCGCTTCATCTATTAATTGGTACCTATCAAATTCTAGGACATTTTAGAGGCTAATAATTTGTTTGTATTACAATAACAGCTTTTCATATTATCACATCTAAATTGCAGCTTATCCAAACTTATGTTACTAAAACACAGAAGTGACTTTGTTGTTGCCAAAGACAGATGAAATGCAAACGTCAATCACTTGTTGGGCAACTGCTAAACAATCCTTGCCTACTGAGTACTGGGGATAGGAAATTTCACTGGGAAATTTGCAGTCTGTGCAGCAAGACTCTGATGAGGCAGTAAGAATATGCAGCTCTGAGAAAAAGCTCTGCTTCTTTTCCTTTTTATTTTGTTAGTCCATTTACAGTAGAACTTGAGTCACTTAGTGGGCTAATAAGTTCATTTTAAATTCATTGCCTACCACAAGCTTTGCTGAAGTTTACAGTCCTCAAAAAAGTCAATTCTCAATTACTTGGAAGACCAGCACTGTCCTTGGAAGTGTAGCAAAATGTAATTTTCCAAACCAGAGCAGTTTCACCAATGATATTCTATACAAAAAATAAATATACTTAGTCTGGAGTTCTGTGTAGTGTTGCCAGAAAGCGAGTGGATGAAAAGGGCATGGTAAGTTGTGTAACCTCATTCAGGCAGCAGGGCAAAATCTTTTTTGATTTTCAGAGAATGGGATGGGATGCCTTGTGTTCCAATGAACTATTTCATTGTTGGAAATGGCCACTTAATGTGTCCCTGGTATTGTGAAAAAGGTAGGATAGTTTGGAGGAACACCTCAAATTTGGCTCACAATGCATTTAGGAGAATCCTTCTGGCCTCCCTTGGGATGGCTGGCTCTGAACCATTTCATGTGGAAAAAGGTTCCTTGCTCATGTTTTATTTATGCACTGAAACTTATCATTTGGGGAAACTGAGAATAACTGCAACGTTTATCACCTTCACAGTTAAAGGATTAGTGATTCTGGAAACTCTAAGCCTTACAGTGAGCCAGGACATCAGTAAGTGGGATATTGCAATAGCTCCTGTATCAGTTATCAAGCAGCAGTGGATTTGGGCATCTCTTCTATGACTAAATCAGGAGCTTATTTGTCCTTGGCTTTACTAGAGTTTCCTGTAAGAAAATTGCTGTTTTGTGGAAATCTATGCTGAAGAGATAGCACTGCATTTGGAATTGTTCTAGGATGTGAACTCTGGTGGTTTTATTTCCCGTGGTTCAGAAACCCAACAAATAAGGTTATACTTTTAAGAATTCATCTTGGCTCCCGGAGTGATGAATCTGCTATCTCTGCCCTGTGTATGTAATTCCTCTCTAAAGTCACTCTGGGTTTCTCAAACTCATTTTTTAGAAAGACTTGACTGCAATTCCTTTGTTTGGTTTCAGCTGAATTTCGCTGAAATTCAGAGATTCATGGATACCAATGTGGATGCATTTCAGCTCTGAATCTCTCTGCTGTGATTTTTCCATTATTTATCATCCTTGGAAACACTGTCTTTCAGTAACAGCTTTTCTGACTGGTTTCCAAACCATGTTTTCATTCATCTGGGTGTGATACGGTCAGCCACAAAAATCACAGTAGTTTCTCTTCTACAGAGAAGGGCTCAGCTATTGCAAAGGAAATGGGCACAGTTAGAGCAGTAGAAGTTGCATGCCAGCAACAGCACAATGTGAGGTGCTGCTGAGGACCCAGGAACTTTGATTTCCTGTGATACAGATACAACCTGTGTTGGTCTTTAACACAAGAATAATCCAGATTGCATTGTATTCCCCAGAGTGGAGCAGAGAGCCCCCAGTGCTGTGGCTCAGGCACACAGGTTCTTGCCCGTTTCCTGAATGCCTGGAGCTCTGTGTGTCTCTGGATGGCACTCTTTACCTATGTTCCCTCCGAAGTGATGAGCTCCTGGAAATATCGGCTCTTGCTAAGTGATCAGCCAAAACACAGCAGCTCTTGGCAGCTCAAATCAAACAGCACTGAACCTAAAATGGTTACTATCGAGAAATATGCCTCAGAAGAAAGCAAAATAGATACGGTATAAGATTATATTATTATAATAATCAAGAGAAATCAGACATGGGGAAAAAGGTAGGAAATTATAAGGAATTATCATCAATCAAAAAAATGAAGAGCAGCACTTGCAAGTAACCGGTTCAAATTTAGCTTGAGGAGGAAATTTTACAGTGAGCAGAAAATCTTTATCTGCATCAATGTTTTTTGACATCCAGCCTGATGTAATAATGGTAATTAAACTACAGGAAAGGTAGCACTGCAGCAATGTTAATAGACGTGTAGAGATTCCAAGCTTTGACTACATTTTTGTATTAGAATATTCTTTTCCTGCAAAGGTATGTTTTTGCATTTTGAAGTCTATGAGTTGGTAAAGGGAAGCTGTGCTTTGCCAAATAAATAGAAGCTCTCTAAGTGTCAGTTTACAGTAACTTGTGTTTGTTACAAATACAATGTGAAAACCTCAAAGATTTTAGGATACGTGACCCTAATTTATAATCTGACACTTTGTTTTAGAGCTTCAGGAAGTATTAAGAAAACTTACAGCACCTAGAAGAAAGTAGGCACAGCAAATCTTGATTAACTGAAAAGTTAATACATAAAATATTGAGGGTGAAATAAATTAAATGTTCGTTTAAAAGTTCTAGAACATGAGAAAAGGTATAAGAACTGAGAAAGTTCTGAAGAAGACATGGAGCATGAAAAACATCCTACAGAAATTTTTTGGTGCTGTCTGATGGGAGCCATAAAGGGCACTCAGGGTGGGTAGAAATGCTGTAATTTTTCTCTTCAGTATCGTTAAAATTTTGTCAAATCACATTTTTAGTTGGGCTTCAAAGGTCACCTTGGATATTTCTTGTTATTCCCCTGCCACACATTGAAATAGCCATATTCATGTCCCTACATGGATTCACATCTTCCCTGATGTGCTGAAGTCTGTACAAAGTGAAAAGGAGAATATAAAGAATTAACACGGGCTATAAACCTTGCAGTGGGGTTCCAATTGACACCTCCAGCTTTACTGTGCTATTTACAGACTGTTCTGTATGCAGGAGAGGAAGGTTGGTTTGAAGGCAGGCAATATGAGGAAGGAGAAATAGATGTTTTGAAGATTTAAAGAATTTGCTTACTGTTCCTTCAGGTGACAGCATTTCCTCCCAAGAGCTAAGAGTACTGTAGTTACGTTCGTGTTCTCATTTCCTCTGGATATTTTAAGTTACCTTAAGTGCTGCCATCCAAGTTCAGCAAGCATGAAGTCCATCCCATGAAGAGCTCACTTAGTGTTCCACAAGGCCACGTTTTTTGCTCTCTGAGTGTAGGAAAAACGGCCCCAAAGAAAGGCCCTAGTTCAGCAGGTTGTACAGCAGCACCAATTTCATGATCTAATAATCTGAAAACAGCATTATACACTTGTGCCAGGCACCCTACATTCACTTTTCATTTTGTTTGGTGCAAGCCACAGTGCAGATTTGATCTGTCACCTTTCTCACCCTCTGATTTAGGTCCTGTGTCCTGCTGTGGCAGCTCTGATCATCCAGTGTCTAACCAGTAACCAAATGAAAACTCATTTATTGCTTCTGGGGCTCAATTACTAATGCAAAATAGGAGAGGTGGGTAGGGTTGTTACTTTTTACAGCAGGAATGACACTGAGAACACTCTCACGAAATAGGGGGGAATTTGAGGTGTTCTGAAATTATATTGTTATGATTCATTACTTTTCCATTGAAATCTTTCTCAAAAGTATAAAAATANGGCCACCAGTTTAAATGTAGGTGTAAGACTGCATTGCCCACACTTTTAGAAGGGGAAGTAATTTATGGTGAGTGGATGTGGGAAGCTGCAATTGTAGTTCTGCTGGAGGCATTAATCTCTCTATTTGACTAGTCAGGATCTGAGACAGTGCCCTGGTTGTGACACACACCCAGTGGTTTTGATACCTTTGGACGGAGGCATCAAAAACTAATTCTAAGTCGGACATCACGGAATTAAAAAAAATATTTATTCAGTGTGTTCCTGGTTCAATTTTCTTGAAATTACATCTTGGCTATAGGCAAAATACTTATTCACTTCCAATTTTTAATTTTAACTGTATCTTTCCCAATTTGGATCCAATGTTAAGGTCGAAACCCTGTATTACCTTCATAAAAATTTTCCACAGATTTGCTAATTTTCTTGTTCTCTGCTGATAATCTCATTAATGCTATAAAAATATATTATCTCTGCTTCCAAATTCTATTTTATTTACATTAAATGTAAAATGACTTAAATGTAAATGTCTTAAATGAAAGATCCAAACTGGATAACACAAAAGAAGGGTAATAGTATCCAGTAATTCACCTTATACTGAAAATGCCAGCAGTTAGTGGGTGTTATCTCATTGATTAATGTTAAAATAGAATAAGAACCTTATTTTTGTTCAAAGGAAAACAATTAAAAGCCTAATACAAAGTTAAGCACTCCGCTGGGGATTCCATGAGTTGGTTACCTGAATAGCGTTGCTTTCTTTGTATTTTAGAGATTCAGCACCCCGTTGTGCATATAATCGTTGTGCCTGTGAACATGGAGGGGCACAATCTCCAGCTAAAGCTTTATAGGGAAGTTAGATGGGTGGGATCGAGTCAGCTGGGAAGGAATTTGGGGAGAAGATCCCCAGCCTTGCAAAAAGTAGTGCAGGATTGTGAAAGAGAACGTGCTGTCAGGGCTTGTTGTCTGATTCGTTCCAAAGCACACCCAGGAGCATGGTGGTGATGTTAGCTCAGACCTGAGCCGTGTCTCCTACCCAGCCACCAGCTTCATTTTCGTCCAGACACAAGTGTTTTACTCAGGTGTCCATCAAAGGCCTCTTTGGATGTGATTTAACACGATTAACTTTTAGCATGTAACATGATTTTATTTAGTGATCTCTCACTACAAAAATCCAGGAAGGTTCATAATACGTTAAAAAGAAAAACTGCTTTTGAAATAACAATTAAACCCATGTGCCTCTTATGCAGCCTAAAGCAGGATCGATGTCTTTGAAACTCAGGAGTGTGACAGAAGCAGAGCTTGAAGGCAGCAGGGTTCAGTGTTAAGGATTCAAATATCAGAGCTGAGGAACTGAGTGCACGTTTTCCATTATACTGATTAGCCACTGTAGGGTTAAATATACTTTCAGAGCTCTCATCTGTATTCTTAAACAGGAATTACAGCATTGTACACAAAGTGTACGAGACAATGCAATAGCCTGTCAGCAGTATTAATTTCCACCATTACAGCTATTTGGCTTTGGCTGGGTTCTTAATGGTATTTAAACAAATACAGTTCTCTCCCCACCTTTCATGTGATTTTTCCTTCTGCAAAAGGCCCTTTTGTTCAAAAACCTTCCTGATGGTTATAGAACACACATATTTATTATTCAGATGGTTCATTTATTAAGAATAAATAATTTAGGTACATTTTCTTCTGTTTAATTAACACATTAGCAGTTGCCGCGTATATGGGAAGTAATGTTTATATTTATACTCATTTCTCAGGCTGTTTGTTTTGTTCTACTTGATGGCCACCATACTTATTTACTGAAAGTTCCTGACCTACACAAGTCTGCAGGAATGCTTGCAAACTTCTAGAGAGGCAATGGCACCTGTGGTAGCAGTAGCGAAATGCTGCATCATTCTCTTCATGTCCTCTGATGTCCAAAGCAAGTTTAAACCCGTGAAGCAAGAACAAATAATCAGGATGGCCCCAGGCATACTTCATGCTTGTTGGGAAGAAACATAAATTACATCATTGTTATTGCTGCTGCATTTGGCACACAGGAAAACGATTATTTTCTATTCACCAGCAAACCCAAAAGTTACTTCCATTCTATCAGAAACTTATTTTTCTATCCTGTGGCTGCAATAGCAAACTTCTAGGTATCGTATGAAAATGCATGCTCTATAATGCTGTATTTTAAATCCATTTTCGTCTTTAAAATGACACTTATGCTCCTACCCCTTTTTTTTCTGCCACATGAAAATATACTGCCATTTTCTTTGGTAATACAAAAACATCTTCTAAAAGTGGTCAAATCTAGATTCCTGTACCTTAGTTAGCTGGTTATTTCTAACTATACATTGTTTGAATCATGGCTATAGGCACCCAATCAGATTACGTGCTTCCCATTTTTGATGTTACACAAACATGTCCTAAAATAAAATTATGAAGAACTTTGAACCTTAGACCCTGATCCTACAAGCAGTGCTACAATGGGGTTTGCTATAGGATCTGAATTGTGTGTATTTACATACTGAATTCTTTTTTATGGATGACAAAGTGATTTTCTTTATTATGTTAAAATAGATTCTTCTTTCATGATTTCATTTATTTTTGTTGCTTCAGTTATTTTTTAACTAATGGAGTCTAATGCACTTAACAATAGAGTAACCCCACTTTATATCTGAATATTACTGCTAGGTTCTCTCTTTGTTACATAGAAAATCTAATATTCACCTTGATATTAAAGACTTTTATTCAGAAAACATGAACATCCTGATAGTTAAAGCTCCCAGCTAAATGTCATGGTATATCATGAAGTAGGATTGACCATGACCTTGGAACAACCGAGATTTCTTCAGCAAACGCAGCCTGTCAGGGTTAAAACCTGGCCTCCAGCAGTATCTTGAATCCACACTAGGGAAATTATGATAAAAATAATCTTTACATCTCCAGACTCAAATGGATCTTTCTGATTGACTGCCTCTGGTGCCAGGTCCGTGTCAATAATCCGCAGTGAATGCATGGCTGTGACCTTTTCCCCCTTGTTTTAGAATTTCTATTTTACAAGACCAATAAACCATGTCAGGAGAAAGTGGCGGTTCTAGACATGCGAATGGATGGATCTCAGGTCAGAGGTAATCCTTCAGCACGTTCCTGTTTGGGACTAAAGAATACATCTCCCTGCTGTAATGGTTCTGTCAAAAATGTATGCAAGGAAAAATTGAAGTAAACACTCTTTCAGTTAAGCAACGATTAGAAAGAAAGAATAAAATGAGTAAAGGATTTTCCCCTTGCTTTCTTAAGCCCCGATGAAGGCTGTAGGAGTTAATGGACACACTGGATTGCAAAGCAGCATTAAACAGAAGAGGGAATGGCAATTATCTATTATACATTTCTGCACAGTGCCATATCATCATTATTGTTTGTAAACCTTTCTATCCACCTACATCCATCATCTGTATAGGACACCAGCAGAAGATTGTAGAACACCCAGGTTGTCATATCAATAAACAAACACAATCAGGTAAAAAGGAGAAGAGTTTTTGATTAAGGTACCAGACCTGAAATTAGGTTTTGTTTCTGACACCCCTGTAATGTTATCTATTGGTGAAGCCTCTTCATCTTTTGTACTTGAGCTCCCTGCCCATGGAATGGGGCAACACTTGTCCCTTTTCATTTCTGTTATCTGGCTTATTTATTTAGACTATTAAGTTGGCTGAGGAGATGCTTCTTCCTGGACAACATCTGCCTTGCAAATCTGCTTTCTACATCCACCACCAAATCAGTTGTATTTTGGATTGTTAGTAATAGGCTCATACTATAAAAATGCAATATTTCAAATTTTAGCTCCTTCAGAGACTTGCTGGTTCCCTGTACAAAAATGGTCTCCTCTGAATTATGATGCTGTGTTTATATGGACACCATTTCAGAGTGTTAGTCCACAGGTCACGTTTCTTGCCTTTCACAAAGTGGGGTGTTGTATTAAAAAATGCTTATGCTGCTTGCCACTATTTATTTGTTTATAAATTAACAAACTACAATCCTATAGATTTTAAAGTTCCTTCTATGCCTGTACAGTCTTTGTCAGTGTGGCCACTATAAATGTGAACGATTTTGGGCAGGACCACCTGGCTTTAACGTCCTTGCCATTGCTGCTTATATTAAATCTCTCTGCACTATATTTAATATTTGCCTGCAGGTGCCGGACCTTGGGCACTCAACACAGCAGTGCCCCTTTGAGCAGCTCAGCTGCTCTGTCCCACGGCTGCTTTCCCCAGCCTGGTCGCGCTGTGCCGAGCTGGGATGGGGAGGGACGGGCACGCCCTGTGTCTGAGCAGGAAACCTCCCTGTGCACACAGCCGTCACTGCTGGGCAACATTTCACGCTCTGGGGCTGCAGGACTTTCCTCCTCACCAACAGAAAAAGGCTGAATTCCTCATCAAAGAATGAGAAAGATGACAAAGAAGTGAACGCTGGCAAAAATTTAGTTTTTCTGTATAGTTTTCTGGTATGCAAAGTTACTTTACTGCTGATTTTCCCTGTTTTTTCTATACGCTGTTCCATTCAAGCTCACAATAGAGATTACAGGGAAAGCAGATTCCATAACTAATTAGGCAGCCAAAAAGAGCTTTAGAAGTTTGTCCCAACAGTTTTAATTTGGTTTTGTTTTTTTTTTTCCCCTGAATGAAATATAACAGTAAATGTGTATTTCCATCCATCTTCCTTAGCAGACGAAGCATTACATCTTTGGTTTGGAAAAGGGCTTGGGTTCTTGTCTCTGTATCCCATCCCATTTTTTCTGTGTGTGTGTGGACAGAAGGAGGAGGGAATCCTGCATTCCATGTATTCAAAGCAATTTGCTCAACGAATCATGCCTCTAGCACTACATATAGAGAAAAATAACAGAAAGGAATAGTGACAGAGACCTAAACCCAAACGATTTTATTCAATGACTGTGATGTCTTTGGTGCAAAAGTTACGTGGCATTCTGTGGGACAGCCCCTGGTGTTGCTCTTAGGCACGAGGTATTCAGGTAACGTTTCAGGAGAGCATCCCGAGGCTGCTCTGTCAGAATGACAACGCTCCCACAGCCAAGTGATAAACAGGAATCCCTTGGAGTGGTGATTCTGTTGGAAGTACTGGCTTTTCCAGAGTTAGGTGGCTTTGATGAGCAATTTGTGGGATAGAGCACAGATGACGGAGCATTTGAAGAAGGAAGGGGACTTTGAAGGGTACAAGCTAGCCTGCAATAATTCCTTGTAGCTCTCACAGCTTACGTGTAGCTAATATATTGCAGTCAGTATAATGTGTAATCTTAATGTGAGTGCCCTCACGTTTGTCGGTGTTTTCCTTCCAGAGTATCTCAGCTGTCTGCAATCCTGGTAACGAGTTGCACCTGGGCATAATTTCTGAGGCCCCACCCCCCCGGCTTTCCTTGCCCTCACAGCCTGACCCCGTGGCCTTTGTCCATCGCTCCAAGCCTCGCCAGTGCAGTCTCCACGTCTAAGGTTTGTCCAGTCCTCCTTCATTTCTCCCCTTTACCAAAACCTTTGCAATTTGTCCTTTTCCTCCAACAAAAGCATTTCATGTTCTCTTCCCATCTTGGGTTTCCAAGGTCTTCTGTTTCCCTCCAACTTTACTGAACTGTTACTTTTATCTTTTCTTCTCCGTTCCTTTCTTTCAGCCACCGTCTTTGTGTCTTCCTTTCCCGGTGCCCTTCGCATCCTTTACCAAAGCCTCGTTTTCTTCCTGTCCGTCCCGTCTCCCTCGCTGCCCACCGTTCTGCCATGTCCTTGCTCCGGGCCAGCTGTGCCCTCCCGGTGTCCCCAGCCCGGGGCCCGCCCTGCCCCGCGCCACCCGCGGGGCTGAGGTGACACCTGCGCGGGCAGGTGC
>VZTD01003481.1:1264293-1453499 GCA_013397725.1 Rhagologus leucostigma
GGGCTCCGGCAAACTTTCTCGGCAGCGAGTCTCGCCGCCGCCTCTCCGCTCGCCTCGCCGCCTGCCGCCCGCATCGCCGCCGCCCTGCGGGCCGGAGCGGGCGGCTTCGCACCTCCGGCAGAGCGCGGCAGCGTCTCCCGGCGTGCCGCTCGCAAGGGGAAGCAACAGGGAGGTGCCCAAAGTCCTGGTAGCGAGTCCCTGCCGGCGGCTCGTGGTGTGCGAGGCAGAGCCGAGCCGGGGCCGGAGCCGGAGCCGGAGCCGGGTGGGGATCGCACGCGGGATTAGTGCCGGGCATCGGGCACTGCCACGAAAACTCGGCACACGCGTCCTTGGGGCTGCCGGGAGGAGACGGGAGGCCTGCATTATCCGCGCTCTGTAAGCCAGATACATGCGGGTGAAACGCTAATTATACTTTTGGCTGCCAAAACCAACCCCACGCTTCTAGGTGAGCTTCAGGTCTTCCAGAAGGCTACAGGCAAGGCAAGTCCTGTCAAACCAGTGCAAGTTACAAAACAGTCATAAGGCGAGTGCTTCCACCACTACTCATTAATACCAGTAAATAACAACCTGAAAAGCAGTGGTTTCTACCCCTAATAAGCTCGGCTCTAAATCGCCCTCCCTCCCCTCTGCCCCCAGGAACACCAGCGTAGGTTCACACACAGGCTGTTTTCTCTCTCATGCGTGCAGTGCTTGGGTCCACACTCAGGAGAAGAAATGCTAGCTGCTGCTTCTGCTCAGGCTGTGCACTTCTCACCCCAAAACTAGATTATCTGCTCTTAGAGACCTTAGACCAGTCCAGACAGGTGACATAAAATAACTGTCTTTTCTAGGACAAGACAATAAAAACTGAGAAAGTTGAAGAAAACCTTTCTGATTAGTGAGTATTTTTCCTCAAATTCTGCTGTTCTACCTATGGTTTATACTTCTGGGGATGGAGAGGGCAAAATTTTTCCCCTCTGCACTTTTGTGGTGATACTTATTTCTACACTATTTTTATTTCTTTTATTAAAATGTTCAGACAGTTCTTTTAGCAAAGAACTGAGCCAGACAAGAGAAATACCCATGCTCAGACCATTAAAAAAATGGAAAGGAAATTCTGCAAATTCTTTGAGAGTCTTCAGTCAAGAAATCCTCCGTACGAGCTGCAGTAAAACTGGCTGTGTTTCACACATGCCAGGTGGGCAGGAAAATGTCAGATAATGGCAGCACCACTTCTGTGGGACCTAGTGGTGCCTGCCGGGGTCAGACACTCCTGAACCCAAATGAAATATTTTTAACTGGAAAACTCCAGTTCTCCAGGCCCTGCATACACACCCGTCCCCACAGCCTTTGGGATGTACAGTAGATAGAAAACAAAGGATGAATGGGAGTTTTCTATCTGTTCCACTGTTCTTTATGCCTAGAAAAGGCTTTCTGCTACTTCCCATTCCCTCAGGCAGTCTTTGTCTGGTTTATGTATACATACATGGAAGTCTCGACATGAGTAGTCAGTCGCCTGTGCTCTTACCAGCAGACAAGTTACTGAATTTAAATCCTCCTCTTGGATGTGAGCACCAGCTAATGTCTGTTCTGTGGCACTCACTGGGAAGAGGAGCCCTGGAAGGAGCCATGCCTGAGCAGTCAGTGGGGCAAGTCTGTGCCTTGGATGATGTTTTGCTTTCCTCAGTTTTTAACAGCCTTATTTCTCTTACACCCTTTCCCAAAACAGCAGTGTCTCCTAACACTTCTTTTGGCAGCCAGCAGCGTGTTTTCCAGTGTAAGATGGGATGTGGTCCTTCGTGCCTGTGCCAAGCTTGATGCAAAAAGCAAACTTGGAAAGACTTTCTACATGGTTTGTAATACTAATTCTACAAAAGGAGATTAAAGAAATCACATTAGAAGTCAAACTTTGTATCTTTTCAGCCAGCTTTAGACACATAGATCTGAAAAGTGCACAATGCAGAGATCAATCAAGCAGCACAGAGTTTTGGGAACACACTTCATGTGCAAATGTGAAAACACTTGAGGGTGTAGAAAGTGTCATTTTGATTAATGAGGGCTACAACATGCTATTTATATATAGATGAGAATGTAAAAGAATAGGAAACAACCACATTTTAAAATATAACATGATTTTAAAACATGGTGCAGATACAACCCATTCTTCTGAGCTGATCCCGTGAAATACCTGGGGAGGGGAGGAAGAGGCACGTGTTTGTGTAACATTACAAACCTTTCAAGATAAACTCTGTGACACAAAGTCAACAAAATGAACCATTTGGTACAGTTCCTGGAGCTGTGCATCACAAAGCCTGTGCAGAACCCAGGCCGCATCATGAGCACTGTGCATTATTCACATTCCCCAACGTCTTCCACTGCTTTGAAATTACCTCACAAAATGAAAATCACAGTTGGAAAGGAAATCTTAAGAATAATACACTTTATACTTGACTGAGAAACACCATGGTTGGGTGGTGAGGGCCAGGTGAGAAATATTCTGCCTCTCCAGTCGCCTTGGAATTGCTGGGCAGAGCGCTGAGAATAAAAGTTGTTCACTGCTTCCCATGAATCAGTGCAGTTAAAAAAAGAAGTGAGGAAACAGAAAGTTGATTTGGATCAAGAAGATGGTAATCTGCTTTCTACTTGTGTCTCACGTGAGAGTCATCATTTGAAGTTGTATCTTGGCATCTGATAGCAAACAGGCCAAAAAAATATAACTGCCCGAATTTGTTCTTCCCCTACACACTCACCTTCAAGGTAAGTTCCACATTACTGCATGGTGAACCTTCCTACACCCTCAACTCCACTCAGAAGCAGTTAGGAAACATTTCCTACCCACGCTCACAAAAACACTGACCCCTGATCCTGTGATCCATCGAAATAACCCATCAGATCCCTCATATTTTACCCACCTGCTTTCTGGACATTGCTGTACTCAGAGTGGCTACATCTGCTCTGGTTTTTAGTAGCAGGCTCCGCTCCTCTGCTGACAGTCCAGGCTGCCCTGCAGCTGCCCAGCTTTCCAGGCAGAGCTGTCTCTCAGCACAGGCAGAAGGAGCTTGCAACAAAAGGCCATTTAGGCATTGCTATGTCTTGTGTATCTACATCCCTGGAATTCTTCCTGGTTAGAGGCAGGTTGGAGTTTTGGGTGAGCTCCAGATAAAGGTAGAAGAGAGAGTTGAGTGAGGCCACAAAAAAAAAGTTATCAGCTGATGGACAGTGTGGACAAAGCCCACGTAGAAATCCGTAAGACAAAACAAATACACACCTGAGGTTGATGGATTGTGAAGAACTGTGTTTCATTGCATCATGATTTCCATTTATGGTGCTTAAGCGATGTATATTATTTCTAACAGCCCTCTTAAGTACAGCAATACTACAGTCATCATTCCTACAGAGGAGCCAAAGTTGAAAATTACATGAAAATCTGTATTTTCATGCATTTTAGATATCCACATGTGAAGATGTCACCTTAACTATAGTAGTCTAATGCCCACAAAATTCCCACACAGTACATTTAAGAGTATTCCAGTCCTAAAGCTCTGCTTGCATGAACGCTGGACATTTGTGTGAAAGTACCCAGAGAAGCACAGAAGCCTCTGCCTTGCTCCAGCCATTCGAAACACTGTCTGGACAGAGCTTCTCTACATGGATGTTTCGATTCTGACCCAGCCATATCCTGGTAGCCATGAATTCAGACTTTACCACTGCTCCTTGGAGCCTAGCAAAACCGTTAACCAGGAAGCTGGGATACTGCATCTCTTAATGAACTGACAAATTGCTGCTGAAGCTGAGATCTGCTCCCCTAGGCCACTGGGCAGAAGTTAGAATTTACCTTCTTAGAGTTCATCCCCCTACAAGCACAACGACAAAAACCCACAGAGATTAGGGAATCAGCACTTGCATAAATGTTCCCTTAGTTCAAAGATTCTTAACAGAGCATAAAGATCCTGTACACCGCATTTGAGAAATAAGGATGGCATTCAGAAATACTTAACAATGCAAAAATAGAGTATTTTAAAATGTCAAAAGTCCATCTATTCAAAAGCAGAGCTACCTGCACTCTCAGATGTATTTCCAAAGCTTACTGTGTACTTCATGTCCTGTAACACAGTTAAGTCCCTTTCCCAAACACATCAGATAAAGGGAAAAAAATCAGACTATACATACACAATACTCTCCAGTAAGAAGAAAGCAGTTCAACTTCCCCTTCATTTTCCTTGTGTGTTATCTCCATCAGAGCTCATGGTCTTGAGGACTATCTGAAGGAGCTGATTTCTCTGTGGAGCTGGTATTCAAGTTTTTCCCTCAGGCAAAATTTAGTTGGACAAAGACAACCATAAGTTTCCACTAACACAGAAACAAGAGAGTAAAAGGCTTTTTGGGAAGGGTTTTCTCTCAAACACTGTAACGACTCCTTGGCCTGTGCCAACAGTAAACAGGGTAGGGATGTCTCAGAGGATGCAACAGAGTCAGCTGATAAACAATGGAAATCATCATTACAGTACTGAAAACAATCCAGAACTGATTCTACTTACTTATTTTGGGTTCTGCATAACCTAAAGAGCAAATTCCAGTGGTTAAATTCAAACACAGAAGCCTCTGTCTGAGAATGGTCTCTGAGGTGGCAGTTCCTGTTTGGGAAGCCCAGAGAGCCTTTGCCTCTACTGGCTGCTGCAGTCCAGGTCATGCAGGCGTTTGCTTAGGACTTGCTTTGAAACTACATCAGACCCTTTAAGTCATTACAGTGCCACAAAGCCCATCAGAACCTGACTGGTGGCTAGTTCACATCCCAGACTCTGCGGTCTCGAACTCTAATAAGAACTGTAATCATATCTTGCACTAGCTTTAATTTCAAGTGGTATTACTACATCACACTGCCTGCAGTACATTGCCACAATCACATGCAACTACAGGAACGTGGATGTCAAGAGAAAAATCAAACACAGATTTTTCAGTTGGAAGAGATGGATGTAGAGCCTGGGACAATGGCTGCCACGGAAACACCTAAAGCCAAGGCAGTAGAAAAGACTGCTGACACTCTTCATAATGTGGTTGTTTTGCTACGGGACAGTGACACTGACGCTGAGTTCTGGGTGCAAGTGGATCCTCATTAGCTCACTTAAGTCTCTTTGATGCATCAATAGCATCTCGCCTTGATTTAGACTAAATCATGGCTGCTCCAACCCCTCTGGCTACATGTGGTCCCTGTGTATTCATTCTGTTACCTCAGCTACTACACAAGTGAAGGAAGCTCAGATTAGATGTTGCTGATACTTTTGATGATATTGGTTCTTGTCCATTGAGCCAGTGAGAGAATAGGTCTTTATGGCCTCCCGCAGGAAAGTTTTGACTCTAGAGTTAGCAAGAAGTGGCTGCAATGATCTTTGTCTCCTTTTTTCTTTTACTGTGAATACAACATCCCAAAATAATTAGTTATGGAAAGCCACAAGGGGCACACTTTGCATCACAGGCAGTTTGAGTGTGCAGAACCATAGCACATGAGGTGTTCTGTCAAATCTTGTCATGAGCTCATGTGGGTAGGTCTGTCACCCAGATTTCCCCACGATGTATTTCTGGAAATGTAAGGAATAATAATGTATTTCTTGTACTTAGTGCCCAGAAATTTTTTAACTGAAACAGACTGCTTTTGTTTCAAAACCGCTTTCCTAAACTGCTTAATGGGTAACTTCCATGAGATTTCAGCATATAACTTATCAGACAAATGAAGAGGTAGGTCCAAAAAAGATCCTTCTCTTTGAAAAGCCAGAGCTTATCCTGCATTCTGCCTTGCTTCTGGAAGAAAAACCCTGCATTTTCCAGAAGTTTTGGAAGCTGTATCAAAGATGAATTTATTCAAATCCTTCTGCAAAAATACACTTCTGCTGTTACTCAGCACGTTCCAGACATTCACCTTCGATTTATAGGGTTTTTCTAATATATATGTATATATGATATTCTGGAACTATTAGTACACCTAAGAGTTTTACTATTTCATAATCTTACTTTCTATGTTAAAAAGTCTGGTGATAATTACTACTTCTAAAAAGATTAAAAATCTCTGTTTAGATGTTAGAAGAACATGTCCTAGCAACACGCCTTGGACAGCTAAAAAAATTTACATTAATGCATTTTTTCATCCCATTAAAAAACAACCAAACAAAAAAACCAAACCAAACAAAAAACCCTACAACTTTGTTTTCCAACCCTGGAATACTTACTCAAAGTTAACACTTAAGCCTGACTAATATCAGTGTGGACTCTTTTTTTTTTTTGCTCAGACTGACTACCAATATCTGAAACTCCATCTGAAACTCTCAGGATGTGTCACATTTTTCTGTTCCCTGATTTGAAGGGCAGAACGGAGGGAAGAGAGCCTCAAAGGTTTTCAGTTATTGCCACTGGAAATTTCTGGGAATACTCTAGCAACTGTAAAGTCTTCTCAAAAGCATTTTGTTTCAGTAAAAATAAAATGCTAAGCATTCCAGGTATCAAATATGGCCTGTGTGAATTCAGAACTTAGAAAAAAGGCTGTATTAGTTGCTTAGCTGCAGTAATCTAGAAAGTGGGATTTTAGAGACACTCTGCTAATTCTATGGTATTTTCTGGGATTTAATCTTCAACTTCTTCAGTGCTTGTTTCCTCAGCAAAACCAATAAGGAATTTTAATTTATTCAGCTTCCCTCCCCCGCCCCATTCGAGATTTACAATGATACATATCTTCAGCAATTTTCCCCAGGAGATCTTTTGTTTCTTCAACTTGAAGACATCCATTCACATCAGAAGCAAAGTCAGTACTGTTTATTATCCATTAGACAATTAGAATATGATTCTTCTGCTAAAGGCTGTGACTGCAGGCAACCATCTGGGGTCTGAACATACAAAAGGCTGTTGGGAAGGGTGTGTGCACAAAAGCGCCACGGGGATAGGGAAGCGTGCGCCTTACAAAGACACCCGATTGTCTCTGGGTTTCTGAGGGGGTTTTCTGAGGGTGCCATAAGCATCTAATCAGAGAATTAAGCATCAGGGAGGCAGCCCTCGGATGGCAGACGCCAGCTCCAGCAAGGACAGATGGTGAACAAAGGTGAAAAGCACACAGTGCGCGTGGGCCAGGAGAGCACTTCCACTGCTGCCTTCAAACCTGGTACAATTCCTGCGATGTCCTGGGCTGTGAAGTGCAAGTGTGGCCCCACAAGGCAGCAAACCCTGTTAATATTGTCTCTGAAGTATTGCCAGCCCTACCTGGGACGATGCACTGGGCTCGCCGGAGAGGAACCACCTCTGTGAAGGAAAACAACTTGGGCTGCAGCCGGATAACGCTCTGGCTTACTGCTTGTCAGGGAGGCCACAGCTCAGTGGCTGACTTCTGGAAGAGAAACTCAAGGTCTGAGCAGACAAAGAAAACAGTTGCATCATTTGACACACTCAACCATTATTCACTTCCAATCTTCTATGATTGATTTAAAAGTAGGATTCATAAAGTAACAAGTTGCCCTCCAATAGAGCTTTTTCTTATGGTGGTTTATGTGCAGTTTACACAATGTCAGATATACTCTGACATACATCCCACTGCTAACTAAACTCTGTAAGACCAAGGGTACTTCTAGCCCATCTTGTGCTTCTCTAAAAATTAAAAAAAAAAAGAAAAGAGGAGAGGATAAAATGTTTTACATCTTATTTAAACAGCAAGGATATAGTGACTCAAGAGGCAATAAAGCCCGAATATTTGAATAAAGAGCAGGAATGTCAGCAGGAAAACGAAAAAATCAAAGAGGTCATAGGTCAATACAAACTAACATATCAGTCTTCTGATCAGCCACAATCCTTGCCGAATTTGTAAAATACTTAAGCTACTCCAGTTGCTGCTGTCTAGAAGAGAAAAGTCCTTCCTTTTTCCTTTTTGTAATATTTTCTCTTTTAAAAAATAGAATGAAATAAAGAAATGCAGAGCTCTTGCATATGTGGGTACACAAAACAACCTCCTAATTTAAAAAAATTACTGTGGTCTGTCTTTCTTCCTATTCTGAGAGAAAAGGAGAGAAAGAGGAATATTTAAAAGCCTTGAAAGACTTTTCTCGTTTTGTGAAACATTGCCCAGGCATGGACATGTTCAGCATCTTTGGAAAGGTTGTCAGTTGTTCACTTTAGACTCTGAAAATTGATCCATGAACAAATAGTGGCTCTTTGTGGATTAGCCCATCTGCCTGCCAGATGGGGGAAAAGGTGGTATTGTAGTAACAGCTGCTCCCACAAGTTATGCTGGTTTTGGCTGGGATAGAGTTAATTTTCTTCAGAGTAGCTTGTGCAGGGCTATAGTTTGGATTTGTGCTGGGAGCAGTTAGGGAATGCAGGGGTGTTTTTGTTACTGCTGAGCAGTGACTACACAGTCAGGGCTTCTCTGCTCCTGACCCCAGCAGCGAGTGGGCTGGGAGTGCACAAGGACTGCGGGGAGACACAGCCAGGACAGCTGACCCTGGAAAAGCTGGGGGGAAGAGGGAAGGAGGGAACATTCCGAGTGATGGTGGTGTTGTCCCAAGTCACCGTTTCGCTGCCGGAGCCCTGCTGTCCTGGGGATGTGGCCGAGCACTTCACTCAGGGGAAGTGGCGAATGCATTCCTTGTTCTGCTTTGCTTTTCCTGTTGAACTGTCTTGATCTCAGCTCACGAATTTTGCCACTTTTACTCTTCCCATTGTCTCCCCCATCTGATGAGGGAGTGAGTGAGGGGCTGTGTGGGGCTGAGTCACCAGCTGGGGCTGAGCGATGACACCAGTACAGCAGGACATGGAAGAACAAGGCTGAGGAACACATTGAGGAGAGCTTTTATTCAGGAAGCCTGTGAAGTTTGAATGAGATCAAGATGAGCCGATTTAGAAATGTGTCACTATCATATCAGCACAGAGAAAACACAATGCAACTTTAAAAAAAGAAATCAAACCGGACTATGTTATTTTGTTTAGAGAAAGAAGAAGAAAACTATTCGTATAGAGTCCCCTCTGTTATCTGCAATTTTGGTGTAAAGGCCCCTAAACCTTGAGACCCAGGATTTCTCTTGTATTTCTATCACAGCAGAGCTCCAACCCTCAAAAAATGAAAATGAAGTGTGTGTGCAGCTGGAAATATCTTTGTTTTTTCACCTTTGCAGTTATACATTGTCATCAATCAAATGGTCCTGTTCAAATCGATGTAGCTGAGTCAGGCGGAATTTCCTCTATATCAACCTGGTTTTCTCAGGAGTTAATGCTACTGTATATTTTGTCTCCAAGTTGAGCCTGCTTTCCGAATTTTAGCCTGCATTTATCTTGAGACCAACTCCATGCTGCAAACACCATCCTATAAGCCAGGTAATGGCTTGAGTTTCCTTGAATTCACAGGAGGAAAGGACATTTAATGGAAACTGTGGAGAGCAAGACTGGAAAAATTAACTTTTTTCTGTGCTGGAAGTTAAACAAGGACTTCATAAACTCTAATTTTTTTCCACCCTCCAGTTACTTGGATCAACACATAGCCTGCAATACAGCATTCCTACCTACAAGCTATTCACTTCTAATTAATTTTTTCCTAGATGCCATAATCCAAATGTTTTAACAGGAGGACTGCGTGTTGGGAAGGAGTGCTGTAACATACCCCACTTGGTGACACCAGGAAGTGCAGCCAGTATGTGAAACAGGATATGACAAGAGCTCCTTTTATTTGAAAGATTGACTGGTTTGTATCTAAATTAATAATTGCATCGTGCTATGGATTTCACAATGCTGAACTCCAAGCACTTCAACCATTTTCACATTTTTAGAGGAAACTTTTCTTTTTCTTTGTTTTAATCAGAGACTTATCAAAAGACATCTTTAAGGGAAACAAAGTCATTGTTTAACTCTAATAATGAACTATATTCTCAGGGTATACTCCAAAATATAAAATATCTTATGGATTCTATATACATGGTATGTAACAGAACATTTAATACCTGCAGTTGCAGATTGTTCTGTCAAGAAAAATGGGTATGTTTGAACAGTAAATTCTTCCCAATTCTGTCATATGATAGAGGAGCTATTTGACAAGAAAGAAAGAGGACATGTAACAGCAATCTTGTGTTGTTCAGTGCCCGAGTTCAGAGTTTAACTGGTAATTACGGCATGTTCCAGCAGTCAGACGTGCCTGTAGTGTCCGAACAATAAACCCCATATTGAGTACATAGAAAATACTAAACCTCATCAGAATTACCTTCCAAAAAAGCAAACCCACTCACTCTGTAAGATCTTTGGGGAAAACTGATACTACTTACAGGACCCCTTTCTGTTTTTATAAGCCTACGAAGTGCCACTAAAAAAAAACCTCAGTACCAAAAATGCTAATACACTCCCAAAATTCATTTGCTGAGTTTTTATCTCAGCAGAGGAGGATACAGTTCAGTGCCACAGAAGGTGCTGACTTATGTGGTTCTGCCCTGTCCTGCCTCATCTGAGATGCCCTCAGTCATGGCTTAACCCTTGCCAGCAGCTCAGCCCCACACAGCCCCTCTCTCACTTGCCCCGTTGGATGGGGGAGAGAATCAGAGGAGTAGAAGTGAATTTGTGGGCTGAGATAAAGACAGTTTAAGAGGCAAAGCAAAACCCACACGTGCAAGCAAAGCAGAACAAGGAATTCATTCATTCATCATTCCCATAGGCAGGCAGGTGTTCAGCCACCCCCAGGACAGCAGAGCTCCATCATGTGTGACAGTCACTCGGGAAGACAAACGCCTTCACTCCGAATGTGCCCCCCCTTCTTCCCCCAGCTTCACATGCTGAGCATGATGACACGGAAATTCCCTTGGGGCAGCTGGGCTCGCTGTCCTGGCCATGTCTCCTCCCCATCCTTGTGCACCCCCAAGTCTCCTCACTGGTGGGGTGAGAAGCAGAAAGGGCCTTGACATGGTGCAGGGAAGAGAATTAACTTTATCCCAGCCCAAACCAGCAGACTCTCAGCCAGCAAGGCCATGCTCATCTCTCACACTAGCTGCCCGCCACGTCATACTCTTGCAAACAAAACAGCAGACATGCCAAATGAGTTATACATCACTGATGATACCTAAATATATATATATGTATAGACATATAAAACTGGAATTTCCTGATTTAAGCCCAATTTCCATGACATTTTTGCCAGAAAGACATTTTCTTAACCTTTCTGAACAGTCAGTTAGTCAGTTGCCTTCCTTACCAACCAAAGCTTCAGTCTATTTCAGGTGTACCAAAAAAGCAGGACTGAACATTTGATGAGAAAAGATATGGGACCTAAAATGTTAAGTATAAAACACATATGGAGAAACAATCCTCTTTGCTCAGAAAAAGGGAAAAAAGATTGTCATCTTGTCACCTCTCCTTGTTTTCGCACAGGAGACAGAACAGCACCAGCACAAGCCTAGTCTGAATTATATATCTTGTACGTTACTGGAGATCACGTGCTTAACTGCTTTTGCCACGGATTTTTCAGATGAGGAGAGCATTAAAGGCAACTATTTCAATCATGGGTTAGGAAACCAAAGTTTAGCATTAAACCCTCTGGAAGGAGGTCAAATTAGGTTTTTTTTTCCTCTCATATCCTGCAGCAATCAGTCCAATCCCAAAACACATGATAAGAGAATTTCTGTTACTTCTAAATTTCAGATGATGCTCAGAGCTCTACTACATGGGTACTTCACCACAAAATCAGCGTGTGTTTCAATATAACTTGAAACAATCACATTCAGCAGCAGAACGTTGGACAGCAGAGACAGTTTGAGGGATTGTCTGAGCAGCACATCCTCCATGGTTTTGGCACTGTCTGGCCATGAGCCCTCGGGAACTTCCAGGTGCCTCCAGCAGGAGCCTGCGCAATCAGACTGGGAAGCAAAGCAGGAAAGAAAACCAGCCCTGCCACCTCCTGCAAGGACCTCACTGGGTGCTGGGTACTCGAGAGAGCCCCTGAGGCAGCTCAGAGGAGCATGAAGCTGCATTCACCACCAGTATTCACCAATACTGAGAGAGAGGGGTAATGATCGTCCATGGATACCCCTTCCCTGAGCTCTGCGGGGAGAAAGAAAAGCAAGGCTTGAGAACACAGTCACGGGAAGTGATGGCCGAGGGTGTGAAGGGAGATTTCACTGCTGCCTGTTAGTTTTAGGACCTGAGCATTCCCTGTTAAACCTGATGCTATGAAGTACGGGTGGAGTGGTCAGTCCTCCCCTCCAGAAATCATTCAGGAGCACAGGCCTCTATTCCCCAAAATGTTTTGCTGTGGGATGCTGAAGTGAACCATGAGCATGGAGTGTGAGCCATCTCTGGGGCACCATCCCCAGGAATCTCTGCCAGCGGGGCAGGGAGAAGGACAGGCTGCTCAGGGGGCTCTGTAATTGCACACTCACTGAGCTGTAACTCAGCAGCTCTGTCATTAAACCAATAATGTTACTGCCGTGCAGAAAGCTCGAGTCAGAGATGGAGTTAAATTGTATGTTGTCAAACTGTTGGCAAATAAAGGAATTCTAGCTCAAATGAAACTTCCCTTAATCACACCTTAACGTCACCATATGCTTAATTAGAGGCTTTTTTAAATTAAAAAAAAGTTATTTAATAGACAAGATACCAGGCTTTCAGAAGTTATATATATGCAGCTACTTATTTATTATACAGCTGATCTCCCATGCATATAAATTGCTGGTGCAGTTGCCACACTTCAAGAAGCTTTTAACTCAAGGTTTTTAGATCAACACAAAGAACTCAACTTTTACAAGATCCTCTACAATTCTCTTAGGTTTTAAAAAAAAAGTCCCTCACATGAATGAATAAAGCTTTTTTTTTTTCTTTAAATACATCACACTGTCAAAAATGTTTTCCAAATCTAAGAGATGAAAGGAGAGGATGGTACAGAAAACCCAAAACCAACAAAAAGCACGTTCAGTAAAGAGGCACTCGCCAAAGCACATCTATTTAAAGAGAATGCTGAAGCTTGAGTGTATTGTTCAGCTGGGGAGCCTTTCCCTCAGCAAACTCCCCAGGCAGAGCCTCAGTCTGCCCGGGAGTGTGTGCCTGCCTTGGGGGCTTGCAGGGGGCTTGCATTCGCTTTGCTTTTGGCTTTTAAGGGGCAGGTGTTTGTTTTATTATTTAAATAATTGCTTGTTTGCCATTGAAACGTTTGAAACCTTGCTATTGAGACATGGTTCCCTGTGAATGTTTCTCCTCTCTCTGGGCTTCCAGATAGTTACACTTGACTTTGAATAAGAAACTCTTGAGAACGTTCTCAGCTTTTTTTCCTGAAAGTGGATCCGGATAATTGAAAAAATTAAATACAATTCAATCAACATTTCGAAATGTTAGCTCAACTACATATATTTACAGATTTTCACTACAGAAAAAAGTTTTTTCACTAAACAAAAAAGTTGTTGATAATTCTCCTCAAAACAAAAGCAAAACCCAACCAACAAACAAAACCCCAAAATTACACCCTCAACAATTCCAGGTAAGGAAAAACCCAATAAAAATCTACAGACTTGTACCAACAAAATTACAGAAAAGATTTTGGTAAAAGATAATCTCTTTATGAGATATCTAAAATGAAGATGCTAAACATATCTACAAAAATTTAAATTAAATAAATTGAAGATCTGATTTAATTATGTAAAATTGAAACCGTGATGCAAGTAACTTAAAATGTTGATGGGAAAATGTTTAAAAATATTGCGTATAGGGCCCTTTATAATCAATTGAACCATATGAAATGGAAAAGTAGCCAGAATACATCCATAACAAAATCTCAACCATCATTTAGCCAAAGAAGGCACCAACTTCCTTTTCACTACAAATGGCAAAATGCAGGTTTTCTAAAATTATACTATCGAGGAAGATAGATTGATAACATTAATTCGTGCTGCTAAAAACAGACCTTATAAATTGAAGTAATGTTGCTTTGAGAATATGGAAATTTAAAAAAAAATAAATCTCTCAATATTTGGTACAGGTACATGAAGGTGACTACAATTCAAATGTATTTTTGGGGCCTCTTAAGCCATTTCTAGTTAAATGGCGGACTTTTTAAACGCAGTAGAACTGCAGATAGCTGCAGTTAGTACCATCCTGCCACAAAACCTATAGCTCGGAAAGATGCTTGCAAAAACAAAGCTGATATGGAAATCTATTATTGTTCATTACTGAAAGAGCACAGGGATTAATATCTGTTAATTGCATTAGCAATCAGCACTAAAACAATGACAGGATTAAGTAATCTTCAAGACAGTGTATGTACCAAAGTCTTAATTAACGTCAAGCTCCGGAGGAGCTGGGGCGGGCAAACCCCGAGGAGCAGCGCTGAGGCCGGTGCAGCCCAGCTCGGCTGTCCCCTGGTGCTCTGCCCTGTGACAGCCCCGCAGGGTCAGCGAGGGAGCGGACAGAGGCTCAAACCTGCAGAAAGCCCAGGGAACACTGCAGCTTCACATCCCACAACCTGTGAATCCCAGAGCTAAGGCTGGATGTTTCTCCTCCACGCGTTTAAGGCCAACCCCCTTCTTAAGGACTAGTTCCAAGGGCAACAGACAACAAAGACATTTCTAGAAGTGTGTTCTCATTACTGCTGTGCTTCAAGCAAGCCAGGAAAGTCACTGCTGACCTTGAGCCAACAGGGACGGGAAAGTCTTGTAAGGGAAAAGTACTCCTTAGCAAAACAACCTGGAGGAAGCTCTCCCTGTTTCCTTTGCAGTCTGTCCCTCCAGTGCTCTTCTGCAAAAGTAAGGTTCTCTCTAAATAACAAAATCATCCTGAAATTGGTTAAATGCACAGTTATGTTCTTTCTAGAAGAAAGTAATTCTCAATGTATGAGTTAACTACAACACTTTAAGCAATTCACCGTGTAGATTTTCTTAGAGCAGAACAAAAAGGATCAATTTAGTGAAACTAATCAGTGTTCTAGTGAACCTATTCTGAAACAGATTAGTTTTAGTAAGGTGGAGGAAAACCTTCTTCTTAGATTAGCATCTGTTATTTTAAGTTTTATTTATTATTTTAAGAAAATTAGATTTACATGCATTTTCATGCATCTATCACAGAACCATACATTTAGATTAAATGTGCTGCTGATACCCTACTAAAGCTTTCCCTGTGAAATTTTCATGTTCTGGTGAAAGTTTACAAAACTACTATGAACTGTCAGGACAGGTCTTTTTTAAACTACTTCCTTAATTACACCTGTTTGTAAGTAGACTCACTTTGAAATGAGTGGCGGATCTGCCACGCGTATGGGGCACATTTGTTTGCACAAATAATGTTCTTCAAACAGGATGTAAGGAAAATTCTACTATGCCGAGAACAGAAGTTAATCACAACGCAGTACACATGGAGACACCACGACGGGCCACTGAATTGACAAAATGTACATTAAGAACATCAGGGAGATTAAAATCTTGCATGGAGCAAACTTTCCACATCAACAGGTTCTCAGATTGCTGTGATTCAGAGGCGTTAACAGGTGTGTTTATAAAACGAGGTCATCAAAATCTGGGGAAGTCTGACCAAGCGTAGCTGCCGAGGTGTGGCTGAGAGCCCAGAGCCCGCAAGGTCTGAGTGTTCAAAACCAGGACAGCCAGAGCTTCGGTCCTTTCACTGGGCACTCGCCCTTGGAGGGCAGCACCGGGGTGTCTGTGTGGATCTGGGCGTGCTCCTCCAGGGATCAATCAGTTACGTGACAGTTATTGACACCTTGTAAATCACCTGCTGGGGGTACCTATGTGTTACTTTTAGCTGTGTGGGAATCCTGAGCCTCAGGTGAGAGTCTAAAGGCAGAAGCTCTGTACAACAGCATGAATACTCTGTGATTTCACCCTCAACCTGAGAAGCGCTCATTTCCCCACATAAATCAGAAAACACCCATATATGCACCACCAGCTTTGCAGAAACTAAGCAACACAAACCCATAACCCACAGAGCCTTTTGCTTTAGTAATCCTTAATGCTTTTCGCAGAGACTTCTTAAACTGGAGTATCAAAAATAGAACTATTTCCTGAAAGGCTGAAAAAACTGAAGTCACTTCATGAAAGCTTTCAAGAACTTACATAGTCCCCAAAAATGTGGTAAAATCATCCAGCTACTGTGTTAAATGCCATTGCACAACCGAGGCAAACATGCCAAATGGCTGTAATCCATCCTTAACAATTTGGGAAGTTCTTCTCCGAATTGCTGCCAGTTTTAGATTACTTACACATGATCAGGAATTCGGTTTGCTTTTCCCTCCTTCCTGGTTAAAAAAATACTGCGCTTCTTATTTTCAAACCATCACTACAGCAGCCACAGAGCTGTCATCTTCTATTTTTTAATTAATCATTAAGAAGACCAGAAACCTGTGAATCAAGATGTTGTTATAATAATAGTTCATTAAATACCTTGAAGTTTCACTGAACAAAGCAAAAAGAAAACAAACTACCGTGAGTACAGTGCTCTTCAGCTAACCATTTTTATTTTGTTCTGGTAAAGATGTCCAAATACAGAGATATGAACCAACCAATAAAGACATATCGGTCCCTAGCATAGCTTGGTGGTAAATGAACAGGTATGGCAAATACAAACCCATTTTCTCAGATTTTCTGCAGTGCTTCACCTCATTTGAACTACCAGAGCAACGCGGAACAAACGCCTTATTTGCATCAAAGTAAATGACACAACTCTGTCCTGCTCCTTGTTACTTCACACGGACTATGATCTTTATCACCTCTTATCACTTCACCATTAATTCTTAAAAGTGCAAATTAGACTGCAACGCCCATTGTACTATCAAGATAACAAATTGCAGTGTCAGCCCTCGGCTTCGTGCTCCGGATCAGTGGAAGGAGTGGCCATCTGCACAGGTCTTTAAGCAATACAGATGTATTATTCTTTACCACAACAAATTCAACACGGAAGGATTTTCAATCCCAGTTTTGAAAAGTTCAGAACTGCATCTAACTGTGTGTCAAGGACTATTTCAACAGCAAAAATTATTTCAATGGTACCATAATATGTAACCTGAAAATGCAGTTTGAGGACTGATCTGAACACTTTACCGAGGAAAAGGTTCTACCGATCAGAGAAATGCTGTGGTGAAATCCCCAGCATCCACGGTTGTCTGCACACACCCCTGTCTCCACCAGGTAGTTCCCTGGCATGAGGCAGTAAGAGAGGGAGAAGCAGCAGGAGAATCTGTGGGAACAATCCCGTTGTGTCCCACTGTCCAGCCCTGAGCGGGAGTGTTCACCTGACACCCGGCTCTGCCCAGCCGGGTACTGCGCCACTCTCAGCACCAACATAGCAGAACTTCTTCCTTGTGCTGGAAACACGCCAAATTCGAGCTGCGTGTGATCAAAACATGAGGGATTTACCTTCTCGTTAGACCAAATTCTACAGCTGAGAGAAATCAGAACTCCCCCATTACCATGAAAAAAAAAAAAAAAATCAAAAATCTCAGTTTCTGCCTGCCACCAATGCCTTCTCTCTCCATCACCACTGATGCCTTCTGTACTTGGAGAAAAGCCAGAACTCACAGAAAGGAGGTTTTTTTTAAGGATTTCTGTCATTCTCCTCCCTTTGTATTTTTTTGTAAATGATATTGCCGCCAAAAATATGACAAAAAGGTTTTGCCTATTCACCATTACTCATGGCGGGGCGGAGAAGGGGGGCGCAGCCTATCCTACAGTTTAGCAGACTTTCCAAAAATTGTGCCCTGGGAGCTTTCAAATTCTTCTAAGAGCTTTCAGAAAATCAGATTAATACAGTCTTGGAACCAGTATTTGACCCCCTTACTTCTAAGTGTGTAGTTTTGTTATGTCATCCCTGCAGAAGAGCTGGAGATTTGGGTGCCTCATTCATTTGTTCCCACTCCACTTAGGGCAGTGGGGCATCCTTTAAAATTCCCTTAACTCCATGTTCACTGCCCCTAGAACAGCAGATTGCCTGTGTTTATGATAATGCTCTACTGCATAAGATACTAAAACATATTCTCTATTATGGTCTCATTTCAGGGACAAAGCCGGAGGGGTTAAAAATTCTGAACCAAGCTTAAGAATTTGCACCCAAAATCTGTTTGATTTAGCACAAATTTGGGTTTCTTTGTTTACTACAAAAATAGTGTCCATATTTATTTCTTTTAGGAGCAGCACTCAGTTGACTTAAAACAAACACATCTGTGTTGCTGTGCTTCTAAAACAAAGCTTGGCTTATAAAATGTGATTTAAATTTCTAAGTGCTAAGAAATACCCTCTCACTTTAAACTTCCTCATGCTTTTTTTTTTTAAGATAGTCTGACACAAGATCTAGATTGTTATCCTGTTTTCTTTTGAGACCCCTTGAATGTGTAAAGCACTGTGGAGATGTTTTCAGAGACATAACAAGAAATGAAATTGTAAAAGAAAAAGAAAGGACTTAAAAAACCCCCCCAAATAGATCAAAATTCTAGGTTTTGAGGGTTTTGATTTGGCTTGGTTTTGTATTGTGTAAGTGAAGATGGAAGTCAGTCTCAGCAAGTCTACAGCTTTATCTTGAATCCACTTCAACTTACTGATCACACAGATCTCGAGATCTAAACCAATTCGAGGCCACACACTGGTTTTTGGGGATAAACCATTATCAAGTTTCACTTGCATGGCCAGGTCCCAAACACGGAGCACCAGCGTGTACGAATGTGCGCACAAACAGGGTCATCACCTCAGAAAAAAGGAAAAAATGTCATTCTAAAGTGGCCTCAGAACATCCCCGACTGCAACTGCCTGGAAATGATGCAGTTCTGCCATGGTATTTGTAGTGCAACATGGAAAAAATTCAGAGTTATCAGGTTTGGGTTTGGCTTTTCCCCTACCCCCCACTCCCCTCCTTTCTGTCTTCGCATGTGAAAGGCTTTCTATGCTTGAGAAAGCTTCAATGCCTGAATTTAGATAGTTATGGTACAGGTCAGAATAAGACTATGTTCACAGCCAGACTTTTTGACTAACAAGATCACAGAAGCAATGGTTAATTCTCACTTTCAGACTTTCGCTGGAAAACAAGATTGAGAATAATCAATAAAATTTAAAAATAGAAAATAAGTTTGCTCTGCATTTCTCAGGATAGTCCTGTTCTACTGTTGTCATTTCTACTTTTATACTGATCTTCTGCCTCACAGTCACACAGTGCCAGGTAACGTTTCCTTCCTTCTCCACTCTTTGTTGGAAATCAGTTTTTGTATCAGTAAATTGCTGTAATCAAAGATCCCTTAGCACATGGGATACTATATAACTGGAAAAAACCCACAACCCCCCAAAACCCCCTAAACTTTCAGCCCCTTCTCCTGCATTCTTTCTCACCCCAGCCCTACGCTCTCGATGGCTTTGTAAATGGACCCATGTCTAACGCTGTCTTTGCAGGAAGCATCCCGGATGTGTGAGACTGCTTGCTTTTTGTCCACCCCTCAGAGTGTAAAACACATCAGTGGAAAGGCACAGCAGTGCAAGTTTTAGCTCGGATGCTCTAGACAGAATCGACCTCAGAGAAATATGCAGTCAGCTGTGCCCAACACTCTGTGTTCCCCCTCTATTCCTCTAAAATAAACATTCCAATCTCTTCCTTCCAAACCCATCTGACACGTTACAGCAGCCCAATATCGAGTACCTTACTGCTGTTCTTTTCAAGCCCGGATTTTCATCTGCAAAAATAATCTAAGAATGGGAAAATTTATTCTCCCATGAACTTAGCTCAGATCAGCAAGACTCATTTCTCCCCTTCCCCTGCTTCTGAGCGGGGTGGTTCAATACAAGCCCCTCCCTGGCAGCCAGACAATAAAGCTGCAAATAACTTATTCTGATCAAAGCCCCATCTGCTTGGCAGCAGCAATTCAACTGCACTTGTGGTTTTTGTATGGCTGCAGCTTCGGAATTGAATGATCCTTTCATTTAGATGGAAGTTTAAACAAAATATGGTAATTAGCATCAACCACTGCGGCTTTCATGGCTACTGTCTACAAAGACATCTCTAATAAAAGGACTTTGCTGCTTTTCCATCTAATTACACAACATTGTTGAACAATACAATTTAAATTTAAATCAGGCAGCTCTTTTTCTTTAAGTCAGTTAACAGACTTCCTGTCTTATACTACCTATCGATGGTAGGGAATATGACTAAAATGAAGAACTCCAACTCTAAACCATCTCACTGAATTTTGTTTCATTTTTCCCTGAAGAATATGGCTGAGGTTGGTAACATTTGGCTCTAACCTTGCTAGTATAAAACTACCTATCTACCTTCCAAAAGGAAAGCAGGACTTAAGCTTTTTACCAGAGCGAGGTGAAAAATCAGGCATTATGTAGCATTGCAGTTTTATGACATAATAAAAGATGCCAGCATACAATAATGAATGTTTTAAGAAGACATCCACAATACTGTAGTCAATAAAAATTTTTATAGGCACAATTCTCGGCGATATAAACAAGAAGAAAATTAATTTATTTTAACCACTACCAATTTTTGTTTAGGTACTATAATTTCTCATTACAGTAAAAATCAGTAGTGGAAAAATTAATCTTACACCCCAAAAAAGAGTAATTTTGGCAAATAATGCTTTTCACAATCGCATATTGGGCTGGACGTTCCTGACCCTACAGCGAAGCCAAGGTGGGCCTGACCTTGGGTAGAGAGAGAAAGCCCTGGGGTGTACCAGCAGGTGCTGTAGAAAAAGCCGGTGGCTCAGCTCAAATGCTTAGTAAACGTTAGCCCACAAAACCTGACTGAATGGAAAGACTTAATGTGGGCCCATCGTTGCTGATGAGCTGATAGGCGGGAATAAAATACTGTTTTAAAACCTCTGGCTGGGGCAGGGATTTGGACACCTGAATTCCCTTAGGCCGTTCTGACAACTCCAATCTAAAGGTTTATCCTAAAGACTTTTCTTACCACCTTCTATCTGCCGAGTGAAACAAAAAGGGCAGGTAGATGAAATGTATCTGAGGGAGTCACATTTTTTAGTAGTATGAGTTATAATTTGAGGGAACAGTTTTACTGTGTACTGACACATTTGGGAAAGTCATTTTTAGAAATATGATTGGAAGAGAAAGCCCCAGATGGGTAAACGGCATCCTCCATTAGTTCCTGAACAATGAGAGTAACACAAGGCACCAAGAGAGGAAAACTTTCTGTTTCAATAACATCATCTAGTGTGCATTCCCCAAGCAGCTGAATCCCAAACAGATTGGGACCTGGAATACAGATAGACAGCATTCCTCCCTTACATCCTGTTAGAGAGCTGAACTGTAAAACAGAGCAAGTTAAAATAGAAACTCTGTGTTCAATCCAACAGCTTTTAATAACCATTCCAAGGAAGTGCTCTCCCACCCAAACACCTCGGGCAGAACAACCTGAAGCCTCCATGTCCCACCATGCAGTACAGCTACTCTCACCAAGCAATTATTTCCTGCTTTTCTCAGCCTGAGCTCTCTCTCACCTGACACATAATAAGCAACTCATCTACCAATCCTCCTCACCTAGCAAAGAAACACAAACATTCTGCAGTTTTCCTCTGGAAAAAAAGAAAGTAATAAATTAACATACTGACAACTTTGGAGAGAAGTGGCAAAAATAATAGAAACTGAAAGTGACACTTGTCAGGAAACTGCTTGAGAGCCATTCAGCTGTGCTCTGTGCAAGGAAAGCTCAAGCAATCTGGAAACCTGCAGCTGACAAAAATAGGAATTCTCACCATAAATTCCTGCCTTCTTTAGGATTCTTTTGCCTGTGTCTTCGGATAACATATTAAGGAACATTTAGAAATAGTCAATACAAGATTCATGAATGATTAATAAGCTTTCCTATTATGTGATACTGATGGTTATCCCCACGTTAGGGGACAACATTTCACACAAGGTACAATACAACATCTGATACCCATAAGGCTCTGAAACAGTGGAGACCTTTCAATGCCCCTTTAACCATCTGCAAGAATTTTGTGATTTCCTTATATCTATTTCCCTCACCTGACAGGACTCCTTGCCTGGCACAGAGAGAAACTGGAAGTTTGAGTCTGGGTATAGCTTCCAAATATAAAGGTATAATTTTGTTTTATTTATAATCGAAATACATTTTTGAATTTAGGGGGAAAAGTCATGAAAAAGCAATCTTCTAAGGTATATTTTTTTAGCAGGAACGCTGCCAAATATTGTGCCTTTAACTGTTGCAAGCAGAAAACAGCATTAACGTGAAAATTATGTGTCATGTGCACATTACCAAAAAATGACCTTCTGCCCGGAGAAAAGTACTTGCCAGTTGCACAGGTACTCTCATGCCAGGACAAACCCAAGGGGATTTCATTATGATGCAGCAATTTGGTTTGGAATTTAACTTGAACTTTTCAGCAAGGAGTATTTGCTAAACTGAAAATGTTGTCGCTAAGCAAAACTGAAATATCCCCGAAAGAGGAAAACCACCCACACTGCCAAGGTTGCACCACACAGGCTCAGAGCTGCAGCACGTGTAACAGCTTCCACATGCACAGGGACACGGACACATCCCTCAGGAGAGACTCCCAGGCTGGGACTGCTGTCCCTGATCCAACTGCAGCACGACTGACTCAACCTGTGCCTGTGCACTGGGCACTGCCTGCACATTCCAGCTCCTGCTTTGGGTCACAGGGGCTGTTACCCTGACTAGATAGTGAAGTTTGGAAAATCACTTTTTCCTAGAAACCTCTCGCATTATCAGAAATACATATTAAATGTAGTCAAATTTGCTGATCAGCTTGCTGTGTAACTTCTTTAGTTTTTCTTTGTATCAGAACCAGATGTCAAACACAGAAAATATTCAGCTTCTGAGCACTTTGTCAGCTGCTTCAGCTAGCCCTGATAAAAACTCCACAGGTATCTTGGTAGAGAATGGCAGTGATGTAGCATGGAAGGGGGCAGTCAGTCTTCATCACACTAAAAGCACTACAATTAGACACCTTCAGTTCCAGCAATGACAATGATGGATGATCTGTAACTCTAATGGTAAAATTTTAAACACTTAAAAGGCATCAGATGTGGATTGAAAGGCACAGTGCCAAAAAGAAATACTTTACTTCTGTGAAAAAACAAATCACCTTTTTTGTACTGTAAATGGCACTAAACAAATAAATAGGAAAATGTAGGTGCGGAATGCAGAGGTTTTTTATGGAAAGTGACCCACAAAACCCACGGTGCATATTGAGCTCACATTAGTTGACCTGGGACCTACAGGTAATCATTCTGCAGTACTCATCTTCTTGAAAAAGATTTCTGGAACCAAGGGAGCATGCCAGCTGCTTACAACATCTCAGTTATCAGGCCTCCATCTTTACATTGTTAGGAAAAGGGGGTTTGAACCTTAGGAAAGTTGATTCTCGTGGAATCAAGTTCCCACTGACGAGCAGCCAGGACAGATTTGTGCCCACCACAGGCATCTGTACGTGTTCAACATTCATTCAAACAGAGGAGGATGTGCTTTACAACTCCCTTTGAAACGTCTTCCCCCCAACTCAGATTAAGATCACACCCAATCTCATTCCAATCTCATTCCAATCTCCTATGGCAGACCAGCTACTACCAGCCAGGAACACACTCCCTCCTACAACAGCTTGGGAGGTGCCTTGACAGAAATTACAGCTACAGCTTTCAAGGGAAGGGATGAATACACAGGCTGCAGTAAAACTGCGCAGAAGACATTTGTTTAGGGTACCATGTTTCCATGAAATGTAGTTGCAATTATCCAAAGCCATTATTATGATCATTTTTTCCCAGTAAATGCTGTTACTTGGCAGGACTGTGTATTTCATTCCACTACCTACAGGTAGTTTCTCAATTTTAAAGTCAAGCACAGAAACCCTTCCATGAAATGCAAATTTATCATTATAAAATGGTGAATATTTTTTTTTACAATGAAAAGCAGAAACAGGCCTCCCCTTTCCCTCCCCAGTGCCACTCATTTCTCAGTGCACCTGCTGCTCAAGCTGTCCCTCAAAGGACTTGTCACAACTCACCACCACTTGTTAAAACACAGAAGTCTGCATGCAGTGGCACTGACTGGATCTAGATGAGAATTGCACCCTTTTTTTACTTATATTGATCATTCCATACCTGCCTCCCATCTGTCTCTCTTGTTATATTTCATTTTAGGAAGCTAGATCAGATGACCTGCAGAAGTCTCTTCCAAAATAAATTATTCTGTGATTCCATTAACCCTTGTACTTCAGGTTCTCCAGGGAAAAAGTACTTTGTACAGAGACCCAACCAAAACCAAATTTTTTATTTCACACTATAAAAGTAATAATTCTAGGTACGGCTATGAATGTTTAGAATTATTAGTGGAGTGTCATGAGTTTTCTCAATATACATATCCACTATATCCACACACACAAAGCCAACTGCCCTTTTCTATGCAGAAAAACATTCTGAGACTCACTTTGCCCTTGTTTGCATTAATATATGCACAGGAACAGTCCACCAGGTCTCCTGTGCTTGTTCTAACAATCACAATAAGACTGGCAGGCCAAAAGGGATTAGCACAGGTGGTAGGAACAGGAGGCATTTCAAACTGATCAAGAGACAATAAATTTGTTTCTTGTAAAATGTCATTAAAGCATCTTACAGGAAGATCTATTCTCTGTCCTAAAACAGAAGCATCACATTCAAAGCCATCCCCGAGTCTGGCCAATGCCAGTGTCACATCATCATCTACAACACTCATCTGGAAGTGTGTTACTGTGTGGTCTTCTCACCTTCAAAAGGTCTGCTTAACACCCGCATAGAGAGATATTTAAAGGATTATTACAGGTTTTCCACGACTGAAGTCATTTGCCTCTGGCCTGATGCCGTTCAGCACAGCACAGCCATACAATAACCCTTCAGAAAAGCACTGCCTGTCGTGTCTTATTATTTAAATATTGAAAGGCAGATAAGTATTCCACTTAAAAGAGACAGGGCTTAATCTGTAAACAGTTCAAAGGGATCCCTAATGACTTGGCTTTAACTCATCTTTTTTCATTTTAACTGCAGCTTTGATGTTCCCTCTAATCTTCATCTAACTCCTCGGCTCAAGAACACATAATCACACAGGAGTTTTTGAGACTGTAACATGTACCCCTGACATATCAAATGAAAGTCACAAGTAGGTTACACCAGGCAATCTGGTGCACTGGAGAAGTGAACGAGGTGGCTGTGTGCCACACTCACTGCTGACAGGCAGTCCTCACACGTGGGACCGGGCCCTTGTCTTCCGTGGTATTTGGCCACACCCAAATGGGTGATGGTGACAGTGACAGGCTGCAGGTGAGGGAAGCATTTGCAGATACTACTGACAAATGTTTCACCTTCACCACCATGGTTTTGTCAACTTGTCACAGGCCAGTATTTGTGCTTCCTCGAGAATCTATCCATGTTATTCTACTGAGAGGTTCTAAATCAACAATATATGCAAATAATGGACACTTCTGGCAGACTAAAGTTGTTGGGTTTTTTTTGTTGTTGTTGTTGTTGGGTTTTTTTTGGTTTTTTTTATGCAAAGCAAGCCCCAAGCAAGCTAATTTCCACAGTATCAAGCCAAAATAAAAATAGGATTAGTTTTACTCCAAAGGTATTTTTTACAACCTGATGCTACTTTCTATGTGGAATGGAAAATCAGTGACCGTTACTCTCCAGAGAAGCTACGTGCAGTGTAAATACATTTAATAGATGTTAGTTCTGGACCCACACAATCCATACAGTAAGACTGGAAGACTAAATAGTAATAAGCAGTAGTACTACCTGTTAACCACTGACCACTAAGACTCTATATAACAAGACAGAATTCTAAAACACGACCGAAATAGATTTCATAGTTGTAAGCAAGTGTGAGTATTGGATTTGGTGGCTGCCCCAACCAAATGGATGAGTCTAAAGGGCAGAGCAAAATCTGGCTGAACAGCTGAGTTGGGCTTTGCGTCCAGTAAATCTGCCAGTGAATCATCCCCATTTTCTCACGTCTGTGCTGGGTGAGTGCTGACAATCACCATTTCTCAAATGTTTAGAAAGTGTACCACTCTTTGCAGAGGCATCAGCCAGTTCTTTTTCTGCCACTTAGTCTTTGCAGCTCTTTCAATCCTCAGGAAGGGAACCCTTTTCCTAGTTTGCATGTAAGCTCTGCCACCAGCTGCGCCCCAGGTAAGAGCAGCTGTGCAAGAGCAGATACCAAGCAAAGGGCATCACATTAAAAGCACCTTTTGCAAGGAAGAAAGAAATCCAACACAATATTTAAATCATATTTTTCTATCTAAACAACGAACAAAACTCCTCTGCTTCATGCAACCAGAATGCAAATCGAAAAGTAAAACACAAATTCCTGAAAGAGGTAAAGACCATTGATCATCTGCCCCATCTGCTATAGAAAAAAGAGAGATCTATTGATTCTCAGTACAGAACATAGATGGTAATGTTTACTGAGGCTCCATCAAGCTGTACAAACTCTTTTTTTTTCCCCCCTCCAAACCCCCAAATGTGCAGCAGTAACTATGAAATAAGCACTACGATCCAACACCTGTTGTACCAACTGCCCCACTCTTTGCAGACATGCTGGGCAAGATCCATGTAGAAGTTTCCTTTGCTATTTCTAAATAAAAAATTCTCAGAAAAAAAGCTGTGCAACAGGACTTTCGCATTTTCCCTTGTATAATTTATTCCTGCAGTTTAAAAATACCATGTGATTCCAAAGTAGTTCAGAGTATAAATGACCACAGGAAAATATATTGCATCATTTCCTTTCCTCTGACAAATTCTGTCTTT
Organism: Rhagologus leucostigma; assembly: GCA_013397725.1. Classification (NCBI taxonomy): domain Eukaryota; kingdom Metazoa; phylum Chordata; class Aves; order Passeriformes; genus Rhagologus; species Rhagologus leucostigma. Next base: position 1,291,029 of record VZTD01003481.1, read on the forward strand.
GATTTTGTACAGGCTCCATGAACCTACAGTTCTTTCAAGAACTATGTGTAGGTATACAAGGTCCCGTAACCTTAACTGAGATAAAATGTACGTCAATTCTGACAGGTTGGAGACGTTAATTTTGGTTTCTACTCTCATTGCACTAAATTACTCTTCCTAAAATTTCACACAAGAGTGTCAAACTAAAGAAGATCCTGTACATACGAAACTCACTGTGGAACAGAAGCCCAGACCATCAGAAGACAAACAGCAAATTTTCATAGTAAGGGACTCAAAGGATTTGCCAGCCAGCAATGATTTGCTGAAATAACCTGTGAATGACAAACAAAAACCAAAATAAACAAAAAGTTGTCCACAGTCTGCTTGAGGACAATGTGGAAATAGAAAGATAAAAAAGCCAAAATTCATTCACTAATTCACAACTACTAATTTATTTGCTGAGTTACAATGGCATTTGGTCTGAAAAGCAAACAGTGGTAACTCCCATTACACAGATTTCAAATATAGTATTTCAAGCAGATGGCTGGGGGAGTCTGGATCATTTTCTTGTTTGCTTCTTCCATTTGCTTGTTGATTTTAAATTTAGAGCAATTCCTACCCAAGCACAAAAGTACAACTATGCAGGGGATTTTCACTTGTGTATTTGCAGTCTGTACTAATAACAGTGTGAATATTTGTGTCATACAGTAATCGTGTTCAACTGAGATTACATTTTTTTAATATATTCATTTTGTGTGTTAGTAATAAAAGAAGAGATCCTACTTTGTGGACTCTGAACTGTGGCACAGACAGCCCTTGGATGGCAAACCTCAGAGAATTTAATTTCTACATGTTTGACTATCTACGAATATCTACAAACTGTGGGTGAAAAAACCCCAACACATTTCCCTTTAATTATAACTTCAGACTCTGCTTGGAGATCTATAATTTATTAATTTTACATATCACTGAATGTGCCTGTGGATATCTGAGTCACCTTGTGCAAGTTCTGAAGGTGAAAAAGCCACAAGAGGAAGAAAAACAGTTCTGTCAGCATCAGGGTACAATCAATAACATCCCAGATTAGACAATCAGTGCCACAGTATATCATTCCCAATTTTTTGAAGAAACATTTTAAATTGAATTCTTAAATAATTTAAAGATATCTACTTCATGTACATTAAAAAAAAGAGCCATTAGGAAGTACTTTACAAGAGAACTACAACTTCCATCACCTTCAGCTGAACCCAGCTGAACTCAGCCTAAACTTGCAACATTTGTATAAACAAATTAAAAAATCCATTGCATAAAAACAAAGATTTACAAGATTCCTTAAGAAATATATTTAAATGAACAAATTATTTCATGTAACTATATATCCACAGTTTTTAAGTTCACCATGTGCTGTTCAAAACAAAAATAAAAAGAAATAAAAGCTCACTGTTTGCACAATTGGTGACTGGAGCCCGTTTGGTTTTCCCTTCCTTTCAATTTTCCATATATTAATATTACCTGAGAAATTCTACACAGATTAATTTCCTCCAGTGCATAGTTATTTAAAGAACCTTTCCCTTCTGTTACTATTAGTTAAAATTGAGGCTGAAGCAACATATTCTTGTACTGATACTTTCACTAAAAGGCAAAAGAGAGTTTAGATACTAAATTGAATTCAAACAGAAGTAGACCATCAATCATACACATGGTTAAATTTGAATTTTCTTAATTTTTCAGTCAAAAACCCCAGAGGGCTATATGTTATCAAAACTTAATAAAAATTAGTATAATAAAAACAGAGTCATTTTTATGCATTACTTCAAACATATCCCACAGAATGTATTAGGATTCTGTTGCATGAATGCATTTTCTTCAGAAAAGTTTAAAATTTTAGGAGAGAACAATCCCTTTTTAAGACATTCCTGCTAAATGTCAACCCTAGTATGATTTCATAAAAAAAAAAATCAGTAAGATTTCTCTGAAGGAAAATTGTCTAAGAGTTAGTTTCCCATGGCATAACTCATCATCCGACACACAACAAACCCAGGAAAATAAAGGAATTTACAAGGAAAATGACAACATTTGTGCCACCTAAGAATAAACAGTAGGAGTATAAAAATCCGTATTGAAGAAGGGGGACATTTATAGTTTTAATATTTCGAACATTAATTTATTTTGTAGTATTTCCTGTGAACAGTTACAGGGAAAATTCATAGTAACATCATATATTTACAAAATTTATTCTCAAGTCCTCTCAGCAAGAATTCCGTGTTCACACTAACTGTGGGTAATTACACACCTCTTCCATGTGCATAAAGGAGTGCATGCGGCCATTACCGTTTGAGAGTCCCTTTAAGTGCACTGTCAATCAGCTCCAGATTGCACAGCCAACTGCAGTTATTCATTTACAGCAATCACATCCCCCCAGTAATTAAACATGAAGATTTAAAACTCTTTCAGAGAGAATTAGTATTGGTTCTCAATGTCTGCAAAAGCATTATTGAAAACAATGTTAAACTTAAGAGTTGCCCCTAGCATTTATTTTTGAGTAATATGTGGTTCGTAAGCATAAAAGGGTATTAAGGCAAGAGAGGAGAAGAGAGGAGAAGAGAGGAGAAGAGAGGAGAAGAGAGGAGAAGAGAGGAGAAGAGAGGAGAGGAGAAAAGTTTTCTTTTAATTCCTTCTGCATGGAAAATTCTGCAAGCAACCCAAAACTGAGTAAACCAGGGGATGCAGCTGGAACCAGTCCAGGCTCTGCTTTAGTAACAAAAATGACTGAAGTGTTGATCTTTTTTTTTTCCCGATAAACATCTGGACAAACTGGCCAGTGCGAGGTTAATTTGGAAGTCATTATTCACCGCTACAGACACGATTGTGTGTGATGGAGAAAAGCATTATAAACAAGCTTTGTGGCATGTCCTACCTGAGCATTGGGTGGTGTCAACAACCACTAAACCCAGCACCTGGCCCGACCAGAAAAAGCTGTGAACACGCCCAGCTTCTCACTGCTCAGTTCTTTGCCCCAGTGAGACTCCTGCTGCAGGGCTGCTCTGTGCTCCATTATTTACATCTTGAACATCTCAATTGCTGCAGCACAACACATCACCAGTGAGCTCCTTGAAAATCTGCTTGTCGCAAAAACGACTAGCAATAAAACAAAGCAAAGAGTCTGTACACGCACATACACGAGGATAATTTCCCCCTTACTTTAAGAATTCCTACCTTCCCCTCACCTATATCTTCATTTTCCTTCCTTGTTTTATACACGTCGTGACTTGAATGCTGCTAAAACTTCTGGGGAAGTAACAGCTGCAAAGCCTGGGGGGGATTAAAAATCTCCTGAGATTCTGTAACTCTGAAAACTTTCCATTAAACATGCCCATCCATTTGAGCAGTCCATGGTAGCATTCCTTCAGCACCCAGCCAAGCGTAACAGCACACGGACAGGCAATTTGCCAGCTGATCACCCTGCAGCCACCGCTGCAGCACCCAGGTGCACCGTGCCCAGAGAGGGACGAGTAGTTCATATGATTTGTTTTAGTGCAGATGGTTACACTTGGGCTGCTTTATCACCTCACAACTATTAGAACCATGGAAAGAACGTAGTGAAGAAACACCAGCTATCAAGTGCTGCCGCAGCACACGCAAAACACCTAACTCCCTTCCACGGGTCTTAATGTAAATAAACCTTAGCTGTTTCTTAAATTCCCCGCAATTCCCAGTCTCGGTCTTGGAGGTCGTCCCTCCTCTGTGCTGCCTTGGCTGGGGGTCCTCAGCCCCTTCACAGAGCCATCAGCAAGAGCTGGGGAGGATTCTGTGTGTTACCCCTGGCAGGAGACTGACACCTCTCGCTGTCCCTCACTGTCCGGATCAGACTAACAGGGAGATGGGAATGCTCCAGCTCCTGTGTGGCCTGGGTAAAGCTCATTTCTTAACCTGTTCCTCCCCAGAGTCCTTTGCCAGTTCAGAGAGCACGACGTACACGCTGCTGAATATATTTTTTTATATATATATATGTATATGTATATGAAATGAAGCCACAGAAGCCACTGCCACAGCTGGTGAGAAGCATCACACGTTGTCACGTTTCCAGCCACATGACAAAATAACTTCTCCCAGAAGGTGAAGATAGACATGGGCATAACTGTCTGCAGGATAAAGCTGTAGACCCTGCGGGGCTCTCAAACTAGAGCAATCAATAAGAATTAATCTGGAGTTTACAGGACTTTAATTGTTCTTCCTGACTGCATCTGAGCCCAGTGAAAGTTCACACAAAGGGCAGCTAGTGTGTTTTAACCTGTAATAAACTGCACATCAACATGTTTCAGGTAGAAAATCAGGGCAAAAATTTCCTGTTTACTCTCCTTTTTTTAAAAAAACAAACCAAAAAACCTTTTAAAAAAGTGAAAGAATATCAGAAGTTGTACAGGAAAAACTACACATGAAAAAGAATAGCACATTAAAAAATCTGTAATAATTTTTTTACCTGTTCCATATATTTGCACAAATTTATACTTTCAAAATATTTGCTAACAGTAAAATTGTTACTGCTAACACATTGCCTGCTAGGAAGGAGTTAATCCTTTGCTAACCTCTTTACTAATCTGAATATTGCTGGAGGATTTCCACCGGAGGGGCAATACACACACTGATAATAAATGTCATTCAGGGAGCGAGAACACTGCTCATAACCTAAAACTGCAAAACTGCTTGCATGGGTTTTAGCCTTTTTTGGGGTCAATGTCTATTAGAAAGAGGGAGCAGGACTGTTTTTGCCAAGACCCACTGTGCTCTCAAATGTTTCCTGACCACTTTCTTTGCCACTACAAAAGGGAATTTTTAAATTCAACCATGGAGTACAAATTAAATGGACAGTTTAGGAGGTTTTCTTTGTTGTTCTTAACTGTCATCTTTTGATTCATGGACATATTCTGGATGATGCGGTACGATCAGATCCAAGTGTTCAAAGATGCTGAGTCAGGCCACAAATTCCATGAGATCTTATAGTGAAACAGCCAAGCTGGATGTTTCATTTTACTTCTATTTTTATCATCTGCTCTTTAAGTAGCGTTATGGTCCACAGACACTTGTTAGCCTGGGGCTGGTTTGTGTTTCCCAGAAAAGCAGGCAAATCCTTGAGGTTTGCAAGCAGAAATATGAGACATGAATTGCCCATATGGAGTCAGGGGGAAATAACTGAAGTAAAGAAACTCAGGATTGTGCAGATGTAGGAAATAAAGATATTATAAGCATATGGAAAAAAAGTAAACTTTATCTATCATAAACTAGTCTTGAAGTCTTACTCATCAACAAAACAAAACAAAAAAATCAGGTTTGCTATTTTGCATCTCACTCAGACACATCAAGAGCTAAGATTTGCACAATGCTCTCCAGAGGTTTCCCTGTCTTACTCCAACTAGCCTAGAATATAATGGCAACTAGCAAAAGGAGTGGGAATTCTGTCTTTGATTCCAAGTTACAAGATTTGTTTTCAGTGTATAGTTAAAAAATTAAAGTGTTAAATTAAAATCATCCTAGTTTTTAGATAAATGTAAACAAACAACCAAAAAATAAATGAATACCAACTAAATCCCCCCTCACAATCTCCCTTTCCCACCTTTTTCAGGCTTACAAATTATCTTGAAACTCCATATTATTTTTGTTGAGGTTTTTTGGTGGTGTTCTGTTGCTGTTGTGAGTTGGTTTGGTGGGGTTTGTGTTGTTTGTTTGGGTTTTTTTGAAACTGGACGCATATTTTAAAAAATCTAAATGTGTTGCTCATATGTAATGACTTCTGTAAAGAATAAATATACAGAAGAATACCCATTGTCCGTGGAATACCCACTGTCCATGGATATATTCTTAAAACACAGGGGACCACATCAACTCCTGATGCAACACATAATCCTTGTCTGTCCGCTGCCGAATCTGTTCTCTCACAGGGAGTTGTAGATAGGATCAGGGCCTAAGCTTCTTCAAATGCACCTCCTAATATTGCTGCCATTACCAGTCTGCACCAGCGTGGCAGCCGAGAATGCGGCTGCTGCACGAACTGCCTGGGCTTAAATGAATTTGTCACAATGAGATGCCTCGCTTGGCACCGGTACAAGATAGTCTCTGTCGAAGGGGATTGAAATCCATCCATTCACCAGCGAGCTTTTAGGGGAGCCACCGCTCTGCCCTGTGCTCATTAACCATGGAAGTGGTAAAGCAAGTCATTTACTAATGTACTTTATGATGTCTATTTAAAAAGGCTGAGACGAGAGAAGACACTCGACCTAAATTCAGCCTGAGAGGGAGGCTGCAGCTCTAGTGAGTAACAGGAAGAGTTTCTGTAATGCATGGACCAGGCTGGCAAGCTCTGCTCTCATCAGACTGAGGCATAACTGCAGCAAACTGCTGGCATATGCTGAGTTTACTGGTGTCCGTAGTGCTTAATGGGCCATCACCAGCATTGGGAGGAGTTTCTGTTTGGTTTTAAGAGAGAAAACAATGCTGGAAAAGGAAGGGTCTCTGAAAGACGACTGTTACATAAACATGAAATAGAAGAGGGTACCCTGGTTTAGGAAGAGGATAAAGAACATCCCAGGCAGATTTCTGGACGAACAGTGACAGTAATCTGACCTTCTGGCAGAACCCATAACAGCTGATTAAGAAGGAAAGAGAAAAATGCGATTAAGACATACTGCAGTTTCATACGGTACTGTCAGCTTCAAAGATCTCAAAAAAGGGATTTTTCTAGGGCCCAGCACAACACACATATAAACACACTGTAACAGCAAGAAGCTAAAACAAGGGAATACAGAAGAAATAAAATATATTCATTAAAAGTAACTTGAATTAGAACAGAAGAGCCTGAGATTCAGGTCACACGGAGCAGACTTCAATGAAAAGATTCAAAGGTACTTAGTAGTTTAAGTACCCTGCTCCATAGTTCGATATTGTTTTAGTTTCTTTGTTGAAAAAGCAACATAAAGAAGCTAAACCAGGCTAGCATGTGCGGAGAATTCCAAACAAAACACCCCAAACCACCCAAACTCCAACACAGCTGTCCACATTTACCCTTAGAAATGCAAATGAGCATTGTCCCTGTTAACAGGTGCTAACGAGCCCGGCGCCTCGCTGCGCTCAGATGTGTTACGGATGAGCAGATGCCTTTCTATGTTCCTTGTGACAGCCTCAGGAAAAGTGAAAAAAACGGAGATCAAACACTCCTCAAAGCTGCCTGTGAGCCCGACAAAACGCAAACCCAGTGACGGGATGAGAGGAACCGATGCCATCCGTGAAACAGGACACTGGCACTGTGCGGGAATGGGGTCACTGTGCCTGGGACTGGACTGGGGGAGAGTTTGTGGACACAGTTTCGAGCTTCAAGACTCTTCTTTTAGCCGTGCACCGAACATCTGAACTTTCGTCTGCTGTGGGTATTTTACCCTTCCTGTCCCGTGTACCTCGCAATCACCACAGCGAGACAGGAGAAAGCTACTTTTATTTCACAGGTGGGACATCTACTGGAATAATAAAAATCCAGCAGGACAGGGACAAATGCTCTGGTGACTGCCCACACTGAGGGAGGCAGAGACGAACAGAACACATGTAGGTACCTGTGAAGAACAAGGGGTTGTGCACGTAGGTGCCTCTGTGTGTGAGCTGATCTGAGGTGCTTTACAATCCCTGTCCTGCTGAGTTTCCCGGTACTGGACAGAGCACACCCGCATCGTGTCATAAAGAACAGTAAAACGACACCTGAGCTCCCAGCGCCAGGTAAAACAAAGCAGCACTGTCCCACCGGCAGGGCTTGGTAAATCACATACCATGCCCCGGCTCTACGGCTACGCTGGTTTTCAAAGAATGAGAGCTGGTGTCTTTGTACGGCCCCATTGATCTGAGTGCTCCAAGAGGTGCTTGCAGCCTGCTCAGTCCTTTTTTGTACACTGCACACAGTACAAGCGAGAAAGAATGACCAGAGTGATCTGATAGATCATGGAATTAGCTCGACAGAGCAGTCCTCTGAGCAGAGGTTCCTCCTCTCCAGGCTATATTCACCAGCTAGTTCTGTAACCCAGGCAAACTGAAATTCTGCCTAGCAGTGTAAATGAACATTTCATGGACCACTTTGTCTGAGACTCCACCAGATGAAGTTAATCCTGCCCTGGGGCAGGGAAGTAGGTTAAACGGCTTCACAAATACTGTTTCCCGTGATTCTACTAGTGCTTGGGATTGCGGCTATCTCTGTTCCCAACCTGCCGCAGTGGCATTCAGATGATGTCCTCATCTTTGCCTTGAAATATTTTAATAAGTCCAATTTTTTCTTCCCCCCAAAAAGTCAGTTACCAATATGGAGTATACCAATCATCGACGTGGTGACAAAATACCCGTGTTTATGTAAAAAAAGAGTTTTATCTTAATTTCATCAGCACTATCTCTTCCAAACACATAAATGGAACCCTTGTCCCAGTTTAGGCAGCAATTTTTCCCCATCTTAGGTCAGTTTAGAGGGCCCAGCTCACAAAGTCTGCTGGCATTACTGTAGAGGATCTCAGCAGAGGAACAGATGATTTAAAAGGATACTGAAATGGAAGCCCAAGGCAGGCGTAGCTGACTCAGATTGGAGAGCCTGGGCCTTGCAGCACATCTTCCTCATTTGTTTTGCTCTTTCCTGTATCACCCACTGGGAAGTATTGAGTCATTCTCTGCTGTGGAAATTCATTATCCACAGCTTGGTTCTAACAAGACTCATGGACAATTCATCCCTTGACAGTAAAACAGTCACTGCAAGGGAAAAAAAGATACCCCAAGGTCAAATATTGCTCGGTGTGAGCAATTCACACAGCTCCATGCTGCTTCCTGCTTTCCTTGGTTAGATTCAAGAGACATGACTAAGTCAAGGGAAAAATAAAGCTTCTAAATGATCTGAGAACTCTGCAGTAAGGGAATTGACATTTTAAAATAAACAATTAACATAGATAATCAATAAAATCTAATTAACAGTTATACAGAGATTAAATCAGGTATGAAATCTGACTGTGAATATCTGGCAAGCATTTCCACTAGGACTCTAACAACACATTTGAGGAGAGATGCTTTCCTGCAATCCTAAAACATGTAGTAAATTTGAAGAAAAACCTCTGCTAGACCCATTTGGTAAACTGATCTTTCTGCAAACTGTTTTTACCCACTAATAAATTCCTTAGACACCACCAAAAGCAAGTACCCAGTCAGCATCACAGCATGGATTTGTCATTAATCATGTTCACAAGTGACTGCTTCTTCTCCAGAAAGGCCAGTTCCCACGTTGCTCAGACCACACTACTTCACTCCTCAAGAAATAAAGTACTCAGCAGCTGCTAGTTATAGGTGTCAAGGATACTCCAAAAAAAATTCTTGTAGTCAGAATATGCTTATTTCAGGGGTGCAGGAAGGAGGAAGGGAAAAAAGACCTTTTTTTCTTGGAACATACCCATGTCAAAGAGGTTTTATGGGAGAGATTTGTAATGACTGGGCTCTATTCTCCCATCAGAGTAGCCAACTAGGCAAGTGGTTGGAGATCTCAGAGTTGAATCAAAAAGAAAACCTAACCAGTGGTTACTGGCTGTTCTGAACTATGTAATTTCTTTGCTGGAGCATTTGTTTTTAAGTGCCTTAAAAGTCACTTTTGTGGCAGAAAAGGAAACGACACATTTTGCAGAAGAGAATCTGGATTTCTAATTAGGCTGTAATTGCATTCTTTCCTTTCCCACCTCATCCAGGCTCTCGGTGGGCTGTTTCACAGACCACCCAACTGTGGAAGCTCGCAGACTCCAAGTCCTTCCAACACCTCTCCAGAGGCTTTCTGTGAAACCGCTCAGTTAATGCCCACGGTATCAAAGTGCTCATACCCTCAGCTTCCTCTGCTGTTACAGAAAGGCAAATAGATTCGGCTCTTCCCTGCAAAAACAGCAGAAACACAAGCTCAAAGGCAGAAAATGAGTTTGGGTAAAACAGCAACAGGCAGCCCAAACGTTCTGAGAGCACTAAGGAATCATGACGTCATCAGAAATAGATTAATTTTGTATATCTTATCTGTAGGTCTAATTAAATTAGGCAATAAGGGAAACTAAGTGCCATGAGTTGTAAATAGGGAAGTTACTTTGTAATGTTTTCTTTCAGTACAGCCCCAAAATTTTCCCAACACAAGTGAATCCCCTCAAACTTGTTCTGTGGTATTTATAAATCATTCATTGGTATAAGGCTGTCTCAGCAGAACCAAAACAGCCACAGTGAAGAGCAGGGACAATTCTCACTGAGAATTAGATGGACAGAGAATGTGCACTGCCAAGATATCAGACAAAGGGAGCATATTTATATTTTTTCAAATGGACACATTTTTCTTTCATAAAACTAAAACTTTAAAGACACAAAGCCTATTTCAGCACATAGGTAAATGTATACCTACACATCACACAAAGAAAGAAGTAATCTTCGGGTAAACACTTTGCCACAACATATCTAGACTGCCCAAAATTATTTTAACACTGTCATAAAAAAATACAGATTTTTTTACCCTCATAAGTACCAATTTTCCATATGATTTCTCTTTATAAATGTTACATTTTTCCTTCTGGCAGAGCAGTGTGTGAAAGCTTACAGCTATCATGGTGATGAATTATCCAAGGACAGTGGTTCTGAACTGTGATTCTGACATGTGCTGATGACCTGGCTGACACTATTCAAACTGGCAAGCACCAAACATGTTGCTTCCATCAAGATCACGCAGACTTTGTAATTTCTCTTCCTCTTTCCCCAACAGAAGGTCACAGTGCAGCTACCACAAGCCAAAGAAAATGGGCAGCTTCAGATGCACACAGGATAAAGTCAGCAAGACCAAGGCAAATCTCGTTCCACAAAGCACAAAAACACCTGTCCAAACTCAGCTCAACACGACAATCCGAGCAAAACCCCAAAGATACAGTGGGGATTCAGCAGGCAGCACCCTTGTCCTGTGGGCTGCCCTCAAGGCTCCTGGCCAGCCCCCTCAGCACACGAGATTTGGTGCTGGTGTTCTCCCAGCAGCCCCGAGAGGCTGCAAACAAACAGCTTCCCCACATACCATGACAAATACTGGTTATTTCCAGAGCTCCTGGACTGGCTGTTCTCCAGCTACATGTCACTGCAAGCCCTGAACTTCCTTTGCCTCAGCCCCCCTTAGAAAGTACCTCTGTAATACCAGCAGATCAACACAGAGAAGTGTTTGGTTTCCTGAGGCATCTTTACCTCCTCCTGGTCAGGCCCTGAGGCTGATTCCCAGCACACAACAGACTGTTCCATGAAGGGGGTGAATGCTGCATAGCTTAATTCTGTAGCTATTCTTCTGCACACTGTCCGATAGATTGGAACAAAGAGCTTCTTATTTCCTAGCAATTCAGATCATAAATACAAATTAATGTCAGTCATACATATAATTTTTATGTTTTCTCTTGAGGGTTAAAAAACAAATAATGCAAAACAAAATGCCCTTACCTATAGAGGAAGAAAATGAAGGAAAATACAAGAACACAAGTCATGCCATAAAATAAAAATTCACCCTAATACTCATTTAATAACTTTGTACTCTTCTGACTCAGTCAGAGTTACTGAGTCACTATTGTCACTAAAGTGAACCAATAATAAAAGTTACAATCCAAAGCAAGTAAAATACGACTGGTTATTGACTTATCTGCAGCCAAAGCAAAAATATCTTTCATCTCTGTTAATACATGTTTTTATGCTATACCAATTAAAGATAGTTTTGGGACATTTTCTCTAATTATTCACCAAAAGTGGTCCTTTATATTTCAGCCAGGATTATCCAGAGAATAATACACTTTTATCCCTTTCCTCAAAACACACTTGTGGCCCCAGGAAATTTAACTGCCTCTATCTAATCCCATGAAAGTCCTTTCTGAATCACTTGGGGATTGACCTCATGAATTTTTCATTGTTATTTTTCGGTGGGACTGTCAATCAGAGATGAAAAAGAGGAAAACAAAACACAGAGTGAAGTGGTTTGCTAGAAACATCACCTCAGCCAGTGCCAAAATTACATCAGATGGCATAAAGAAGAATCACTTTGAAGAAATGGCATGGAAGAAAAGTGTCTCCTTTGTGCCCTTTTGTCTTTGTTTTCTAGGATTAATAGCTTATTTCCTTTCTGTGTTTGTTTGTTTTTTTTTTTTTCAGGCACACTCAGCACTCCATTCTATTTCCCAAATAACATCATGAGCACTTCACACAAGTTTATAACAAAACCCCAGCATCAGCTGTGTTTTAATCAGTTTTCTTCAAACCATCCTCAAATCTAACACCATAAGATTTTCTTCCTTCACACTTTCATGCAATTACATTCCCAGCAGTGACATAGACACGGAAAGAGGGGCTCAGATGCTACAAGGTGTCTGATCACTGCTGTCAAGTCAGTGTGAGCACAAAGGATGTTCTCCCACAAGCAGCCGAAGCACAGACGCTGTTCATCCATCTCCCCATCGGGCACAGGAGTTCGGTACAAGCAGCCCACACCCAGCATCACCCAGGAGTCCCAGACACAGGTAAGACCCCACAGGTGCTTTGCAAGTGCTGGTCTTTCCCTAAAGGCCCAACTGCGACCCTGTACAAAGGAATGCAGAGGCCATGTGGCAATCGCAGGACTTTTGTCAGCTTGTTCAGCTGGACTTAAAATTACCATTTCTCTATGAAGTATGTTCTTTTAAGTTAAAAGCTTAAAAAGTAAATCTTTTTAGCATAAGAAAGGCAAAAAAGAATGGTCACAAAAGAAAAGAATCGAGGGAAGCTCTCCCAGCTGAGAACTGAAGGCTCTCAATTCTCACCCCTGAAAGCTACAGCTGAGCACAGGGCACAGGACCTGCCCTGCTCAGGTAAACACAGATAACCAGAGTACTTTGAAGGCACTGCTTCTATTCTTCCCAGGTTCAGATTAGTGCTTTCTGGATTTCTATGAATACAATTCTATACTAGTGAGGCCTTCACATCTTTGCAATGTAAGAATCAATCCCATCCAAGCTCCAAGATAGAAAGATGTCAAATATGGCTATAGATGAGTAATAACTTGTGTATACAACCTCTTTCCATACTTTTGATATGATATGATTTTAAATCCATTTACAGTGTGTTACGGTCGATGTTCTCTATAGAGCTCCCAGACCACTGAATATTTGCTTTCTTGCTGGCTAGGAGGGTTTTTCTGTTGTGGATTTAAGCAACACAACTGAACCTGAGCCATGTGGGTCTGAGTCTGCTCAGCCATTAGAGAGAATTCAGAATATCCTTACACACGTGCATTAGAGAAGGGGCCAGATTTTCTTCATCAGTATAAATTAAAGGTTTGCTTGATATGAGAATAAATAACTCAAAGCTCACAGAAGGGGCTCTACCTGGGAATCCCAACACTGTTCAGGGGTATTCATGGGGCAACCCGAAACTAGATTTCCTACTTTGGGATGGACTTAGAGTTTAAAAATATATATATATATATAAGTAACTGTAAAGCTAAACAAGGGATTTGTGAGATGGGAAGGAGGACAGGTTTCCTCCAACATTACTTCCTGTGCACCGTGGTGACATTTGTGCAAGTCAGAGGCCAAGCCCCTGCAGAGCTTTCCCACTGCCACTGCAGCTGCTCTGGGTCAAAGGAGCACTAAGAAATGTGGGTTTGCTTTCAGTTGGTCATTTTTGGTTTGGATACTTGGTTTGGTGTTGGGTGCTGGAGAATTCATTGATTTTAAGCTTTTTTGTTTGTTTTTACTGGACCAGTTAAGTTGTCAGGCATGCATTGCAAACAACCAAACTTGAGAGTTGTAAACATCACTCTCTGTCCCCTCCTGCCCCTTTTCCACTACCACTGCACTGGTTTTCCCTATTCAAAAGTTTAAAACAGGATTTCTCAACTTACCTTAGAGCTTAACTCTCCCAGCAGCAGCAGAGTCAGAGCAGCTAAACAAAGGGTTAGTAGGAACTTGATGTTAAATAATGACTAGAGACACGTAACAGGGGAAAAAAAGTCTGTGAATAGAGCAAGATTTTTTCCAAGCAAGCCAAGAAATCCTAAGCTCTGAGAGTTAGAAATAAACCCTTCCACACTAGTAAGACCACATTCTTTCTAGTAAAGAGATGCTCTTTCTTAAGCTTTCTTTCCAGTTTTGTAATCATCTTATCAGGCATCTATATCTCGTATCTTTGAGTTTGGTAATTCTTGCCTTATTGGTTGCACAGAAACAGCTTCAATACCTAAATGTAATTTCTCAGGCATATCCCAGAATATTTATTTTTTTTCATACAGTGAAAAGGGAGCCTCAAGTTGAAATGTGCTGTCAAGTAGCAGCCAATTCTGAGACAGGTGCTTCCACATCTGATCAAGCAGAAAAGAAAGGATGAAGGTAACTTTAAGGTCTTTAAGGCAATAAAAAGCAGAAAAGCTCCCAGAAATGGACAGCAGTAAGGGGAAGCAAGTGCCTGTTAGAGGGGTTTCTCAAACAGGTACAATTTTAACTGCTCATTCTACAGAAGTGTCTCAGGCACAGCTCATTCTCAGCGGTTTTGATTTTCAGACCGCGTGTTTCCTATGTAACATACATACTCCTTGTATATAAAAAAGGCTGGGTTTGCATGTTTGTCAGAGCAACTGGGTGACTTGACACAATAATCACCCTGGAAGAGACCTGAAGTCTCTAGTCCAAACTCCTACTCAAAGTAGGGTCAGTTGTGAGGTCAGATCAGGTTGCTCAAGGTTTATACAGTCAGGTCTTGAAATCCTCAAAGGATGAAGACTGCGTAATCTCTCTCAGCAACTTGTTTCACTGCCTCGCTCTCATATATTAAAAAAAGAAAAAAAAAAAAGGCGATTTTATCCAATCTGAATCTGTTTTGTTTCAGTTTGTGTCTGTTGTCTTTCATCCTTTCACAGTGAAAAGCCTGTTGTTTCATAAGGAATGGCACACTGTTTTCCCCGTAAGTTTGATTCCTTGGTAAAATACATGGGGGATTTCCAAGAGGAACCAGGAATAAACCCCACAGCTTTTACAAAAATTTCAAATTAAACTGCATTTGCCTTGCAAAAGGTCCAGTTCCTCATTACTTCATGGTAAGCATAAACATTTTGGAAGAGTGGAAAATATTAATTAGCTAAAAACCAGGCAGAGTAAAGAGGTTTCGTTTTTAAGGTCGAAACAAACCAAAGTATGTTTATCATGGAAATATCAAGATCAAAATTAGGCAGCTTAGTTGGCTGGTTGTGACATAAACCACAATTTTCCAATCAGTGCCTAAGGAAGAAATGTCAGAGCTGAACTAAATTGCCTAGATTAGGATGTTTGACTTGACATGTTTATTCTTGCTGAAAGCCAAACAAATCTTTCTAACTTTCTAGAATTCTTTTCATCCCTTTTTGTTTTTTCAGGAAAGCTAATCAACTATTTTTTCTAGCAGTTCTACAATACGAAAGAAGCAAAATTAAAAATTTATACAGGCAAATATACAAGTGTCCATAAAATACAATATTTATCTACTATTTATATATATAAAAAACTGATCAGATTTCTTACTATTTGCAATGGTAGCCTTAGCTGGCAAAAGGTTTCATAGTTATCCGTAGAGAATTTTATTTGTCATTTTTAATAGGTGTAGGTAAATGTACTTTGAATAATTACAGATGATCCTAAATTCCTCATACAGCTCGGTAAAAGTCAACCCACTGTGGTATCCATGAACTCAGTTCCTGGGGATCAGCAGCTCTCTGTGCTGCTGGCATGGTTAGACAAGGATCAGAATAGAGGGGAAAAGAGACTCCCCAGAAATGGGCTTTCTGGGAGCTGAAGCTCACAGTGTGTGGGAATCCATCCTTCCAGCACCAGGACATGCAGCCACAGCACAGTGCCCCAGCATCCCGTTAGAGGAGGAAGAGCAACTACCTGTGCAGGTGCACTCAGGCTCCATCCAGAACCTCTGGAAACTGTTTAGGGCTGTTGTGATTATCCCTGATTTACCCTGCAACACTGATACATCGTAGTAACAGTCAGTATCCTACCTTGTAACTCAGGACAGAAAAACCTGTTTTCTGCCTTCGAAATTTGAGTCTTAGAAAAGCACCAGCAGGTATCTGGAAAGAAGCCGAAAGAAAAGGAGTCATTACAAAATGTTCCATGTGTGTTACCAACGGTGTTTACGCGAGAGTACATCGCTCATTCTACTACATGTGCATCAGGGAAAGGAAGGGGAGGTGATGGCTGAGAGAAAAGATAGTGAAGTCTTCTCAGGCACAGATCAAGAGGGCTCTTGAGTTCAGTCACGAAGGGTGTGCAGCTCGCACGGGCCCCCTCGCTCATTTTCTGTGGCTGTCCAGCAATACCACGCCCATCCAGCAGCCAGGAATGCACCTCTGTGAGGAGGACAGAAGAGGGATTGAATGAGAAGAGCTGTCCTCCTGTGTGAACGAGCTAAACAACCAGCATTCCTCATCTCTTCTGGCACTGTGTCCTCTGTCCTACAAGAAGATCCCTTAAGAACAGGCAGGGAGCCACTGCTGAGGGAACAGCTCAGGATGGAGCAGAGCAGCCAGGACCTCATGGAGGCCTGGAGGAGTCACACACAGATGCTTTGCTGTAGAACACACCCCACTATGCCACTAGGATTTATAAACTGGAGATTAGGAAGTGTTTGGACGAAAATTACAGCTGAAAATCAGGATTCTGCTTCTCCAATCTCATCCTAAAGACATGCTTACTGAAAGGGACAACCTATTTACACCCGTGTCTTTGGACCTGCCCCCCACCCTGTAAATATATATTCAGTTTTATGTTTAGCAAGTTATTTAGCTTCTATAGCAAAACTGTATCCTTTATATTAAACAATGAATTCTGTTACTAAACTCCTCTTTTCAGTAATATTTTGAATACTAACCACTAAATGCCCATCGCTCAATGTCCTAGACCTGCTCAAGCAAGAAACATTAAGTGCATCAGATTGGACTGTAAATTATGTGAGTTCTATTTTGAGCGTGACATCATTCATCCTGTTGTTTCAATTTAATTATATTTAGTCTTCAATCCATCCCCAGCAGTCCCAATATTTCACATTTTGTTAGTTTGTCTAGCTTTACTCTGACTAGTGGCTTACAAAAATAACCACACTTCAAAACATCACTTCAGGAAATTAACCCCAAAGCAGTGTTCCCAACCCATCAACACTTCTGTGCAGGAGAAAAAATATCCTGAGTGCCCAGCTGACAACAGTAGTTGCTGAAAGCAACAACAGAAAAACAAGGTGAAAACTCAAAAAAACACACATTCACATTTCAGTTCTGGACTGTTTAATACTCTAGAATCTGAATCTGACAGCAAATACTGTCATTAATTCATTATAACCTAGCTACATATGCTTAAAGCTTTCTATAAAAATATCTTTTTTCAGATGGTATTTCCTGTACCAGGTCTTACGTATAAGTATTATACTTATTAAGTATTATACTTACGTATAAGTATATATACTTATAGTATTTTCAGCAAAATCAGTTGGAATAGTCCCTTTAGACAGGGATTGTAACATCTGGTGGGAACAAATGATGCTTCAACATTCCTTACTGGAATGCAGTATTCATCTAGCAAATAGGGATCCTACAGCTTAGGAGAGAGGCTAAATATACATTTTTTCCTTAATTCAAATTATCAGCCCAAACATAAAATACAAACCTCAACACCCCAACCAGCAAAGATTATTGCTACTTTGTTGTTGTGCTGGTGGGCTTTAAACAAGCCAGAAGTCCTTTATTCTTTCCCAAACCTACCAACAAAAAGATGGCAATTTACACTGCAAAGGACTCAACTTCCAGTAGTGGAAGTGGCATTTCTGTTTCATTTGTCCAGTCTAACATGAAAATCCTTTATGTCCTGCTAAAATGATGCTTAGCAGCGTTAGGGTTGTAGGACAGGAAGTCTCACTTCAGGGCCTACTTTCACACAAGACCTAATGTTTTATGGTACAATTTCCCATTGTTCATTATTTCTTCAAAATATTTCTTTGGAAGTGACAAAGTTGTCTTCGATGCAAGGCAAGAAGACGACTTATCAGAACCATCTTTCACACGAAAGTTAGTCCAGTTCAAAGCACCAACAAATTATTTTGTGTGAATAAACATATTTTGAAGGCCATCAGTTGGAAATAGAACCTGATGATTACATTTCAAATGTGTCAAAAATGAAATTTAACAAACTGAGAATGCAGCTGAGGCCTAACCTGCTCTATTTCCCTAAAATCCAGATTTGTCATTGCCTCCTATTGCTGGGTTTGGCTCAGCATCTTGCCCTAGGGTGTTGAATGACACCCTCAGGCTCCTGCTGGAAAAGAATAAAAGCTTTTTCTCTCAGCTAACCAATAAAGAACAAGTCAACAGCACTCCAGGAACACCTATTAAAGCCTACCGGAGTCTAATAAAAACAGTTACTTAAATATTAAAGCCATTTCATTGCTAGTGGCTGGAACACAAGAAAGCAGGAGTTTCAGCTGGTTCAAGACTTTATCAAAGGCTTAAAAGGAAAATTTGTTCTATTTATAGGTGCAAGCATAGAAGCACTGTTCTTGCCAGCCCATTTTATTCTAACATCAAAGAAAATTCATATTTAAACCAATTATTTCTTAAATCCTACAACTAAAAGTGGTGTCTCAGCCCCCTACATCAGTGCTACTGTACCCAGCCAGCCCAAAACAAGCCATGGCCAGTCAGAACCATTAATGTCAACCATGGGGTCAGAGTTTATAAATTCCTTCCGGGTGTTAAAAACATCAGAAACACCATTTGTGTTTAGACAGATGTAAAGGCACAACAGATTACAAACTTACAAGGCTCAACAGAAACAGGGGGTGCCAAGGGAAACAAAAGGTAATGGGTACAAATAAGAGAACTTAAAACATCTTACCACTGAATTCAAGATAAAAATAAAACCACTTCTAAAATAAACTTGTTCTAAGTCCATAATTGCACCAAAACAATAAGATGTTTACTTTCCTTTAAACTGGATTCCATCACTGAGCACTAAAGTCAAGGTTCATTTAATCCCTTCCTCCCCTCCTGCTGCACATGATTTCCACCCTGAAAAGCAGCAGCAGGAAGGATTATTTCAGTTCAGAGACAGGTTTTGTTGTGAAAGGCTCAGCTTCACTGTAACAGCTATGGGTTGGAGAGAAAAAAATGCTCATTGTGCTGGGAATTTTGGAAGCCCCCAGGTAGAAACCTGCCACATCAAACTTCATTTTGGACTGCCTGTGGATGTCCTCACTGCCTGCTCTCTTCCCTTTCTCTGCTCGCCTGTCTTTGAAATATTCCACACTCAATCAAGGTTTGCAAGTCAATCCTCACATTTTGATTATTCTTATCAGTGTGTTGCCAAAATCATGTAAGTAAAGGTTTGACTTTATTTCACTCCAGTCTGGAAGATTTCTGCTTTTTATTTCACTGACAATTACACCTCTTATATTTACACATGTTCATCTAGCTCTTTAAGCCATTTATGGATATGTCTAAGTAAACTCTTATTCAGCAAGTCACTTAAACATGGTTTGTTTTTTGCTGACTGGGAAAGAAGACACAGCCTTGTATCTCTCTGGATGAAGTCCTTTTCATAACATTACATTAAGGAAATTATTAATACCCATGAATGTACGTCTGGATTATTTCTCATAAATAACTTAACAGGTCTAATACATGTGAATGTATGATCTGAGCATCACCAACTGATGGTGCAGTATCCCTGTCTTTCCTCAGCTAACATTCTCCTACAGACAGCAAGTCTGTATCAGCAAATTTTGTCATGTCTAACATTTAGGTTCAACTCGCTTGCACGGCAACCATCCTTTCCCATCCGATGTACAGTGGGTTTCTGTAGCAACATTGGCTACAAACAATCAGCTTTTTAGGCATTAAAAAAAGTGTTCCCGCCAGAGAGATAAGTGCAAGTTTTGATGGTGTGCAGGACATCAAGCTGACACCAGAATCGTTCAGGGCAGCCCCAGGGAGCACACATGCACAGCATTAACACTGGGAGACTCCACAGGACAGGCACATCAGCAGCACTGGGGGTACACATGCTCTAAAGAGGTGGGTGCTGGTCTTGACAGTGCTTGGAGAAATTCACGCCATCCAGCATGAGTATGCACCAGGAATTTTTCCACACAGATGGGAATGCACCGTCTTCTTTCCAGTAACCAGGCTGAGCCGTACATAATCGAGAAGCACGGGTTCCTGGGATGTGGTGTCAGTTAAACAGAGGGTTGGAGTACAGCCCTAGTCGGTACCGCAGGGGCTCACCTTGTGTAAAAACAACAGCTACGTGTTGGCCAAATGGTGAAACTCTGAAGTGGATCTTTAAAATGGTTTGCTATGTAACAATTGGAAATTTCATTTATTCTAAGAATCTTCCTGTGAAAATACAGAGATGTAAGAAACATGCAAATGAAAGCCCAAGAGTATGACTACAATGCCCATCTGCCAAAGGCACAGCACTCATCATGGATCATCCAGTTCCCTTCTGCAGGCAAACCATAATTAGGTGGCCAAAGAAAGAGAACAGAACAAAACAAGCTCTGACACATCACCAAGAAACAGCAGCTTTGACCTTTCAGCATCCTGAGCAGCAACTTGCTGTAGTTCAACTGAGGAATCATAAGAGATTTTTTTTCATTTACTCTCTTATACCAAACTAAGATCAACTGCATAATGCAATTCTTCTTACATGTCCTGTTAATGATCTTTTTAGAGACTGACAAAATACTACCGCAAGGTAATACACTGTAGGGTTTCCCTATTGAGCAAAAGATGGTAGATTATTTGTTCTAAAGAGCAAAAAAGGTCACACTAGTAGCACAACCGGATTCCAGTCTGAGTTCTCATTAGTTCACCCTTTTCCTTAAAGACTTTTACCTGAAAAATCTCTTTGGAAAAATTGATTTTAAAGTGTATGAAAATCTCAATAAACATAGCCTTCCTGCCATTTAGAAACTGGACTAGCCTCTCTGGTTTTCTAATTACTACCATACAGAAGTAAATAAAACAGTTTTGTTTGACTTTGCCATCCCTGCAGTGATCCCCAAAGCTTAGAGAACCCTGCAAGACAAAGCAGTACATTTCACTGAGGCATGAAAAGGAAAACCATTGAAGTTTGGCCCATTTCTTCTTGATGTTAGGAGAGTAGAGTGATTTCAGGACTAAAACTACCAAGCTAATAATCTTGAATTATTCCTTCTGCTGGAGGAAGAAGGAGGTAACTTCCAGAGCAGTAGGGAATTTTCCCAAGACTGCTTCACATCACATCATCACGGGTGTAGAGCACATCTCCTGTCAGCACATACTTTGGTTGTACAGAAGACACAGGAGCTTCTTTCCTTCCTGACCATTAAACAGTCAAATCCCAGCATTGTTCAGATAAAGAAATTATTCTTTAGCTTGGGAGATACAGTCTTTAAAATAGACATTCAAAGTCTATTCGAGTTTTTTCAAGTCAAGGCTCAAGTTTTTTCACCTGTTTCTAAGCAGGCACCAAACTGTCCACACAGCCAGAAAGTTTAACCAGCCTAAGGACACTTTCCATGCCACCTGGGTAGGAACCAAAGTGTTGCCAGCTCCCGATAACTGCAGGGTCTCACAAGGTTCAGTGCCTTCCTTAGAAGGTGTGAGCTACAGAGTGAGGCATTTATACCACAGTCCCAGCCTTTAAAGTAAGGCCTCTGGCTCTCATGACTGCCAAGATGGCCTTTAAAAGTTGTAATGACTCACAGAATGGAAGGCAACTAAAAATAACAATTTCTTATCTCATTTTTAGGTGTGCCTCACGTCCTTTGGGTAGCTGGTGATTCTGGTAGTGACAGTGTCCAGTTTAACAGGTTCCAAGACTGCAAATCACTGCCTTCTGCACAGCCCATCTATAATGCTCGAAGGTACTCCAACTCCTTTAACAGTAGGATAACATGGCATGAAGGATTATTTCATGACTACTTCAAAATCAGTGTTTCAAACTTATCCTTCACCTTGCAGCAGAGCTAGAACAAAACTAAATCTGAGAATGTGTCCAGTCAAAATACGCACTTCCCAGCTCAACATGCCAGCTTCTTTCCCCTGAGTCAGCAGGGAACTGGAGGAGACAAAACAGCTTCCCCCTAAAAGCTTCAGAGGTTAACTTCCCTCATCTGATATCCTACCAATTCATACGAATTGAGCACAGAAAGTAGAAGGCTGGCAGGAGATCAACATTTTTTTAATTTAAATGCTAACATTTCCAGGCTTTTTAACCCTCATTTTAGCAAGTTGATGGATTTGTTTGTTCCTTTTCACTCTGCCAGTGGATCTTTTTAGAACGATCCTATTTGACATTGACATAAAGGTTGCCATGTGCATCAGGCAGTTTGAACATGTTGCTTAAGGAAGAGAAAGACAAAGCAACTCAAAAAAGACCCAGAGAAAGAAACTTTGGAAAACAACATGGGGCATAGTCTAAGATTAGTGCTTTGCTGTAAAGGAGGATGCAATAGTTGACAGGAAAAAAAAAATGTATGCTTTGTACAGTACTTACTTGTCTACAGACAATAAAATAAGTTTCATTAAAAAAATCTTTTTATGAACTGTCATACTGTTCTGTTAACATAGGAAGTTACATGCAAACAAGGCTGTCCATTAGCACCATCCTAAAAGTGATCTAAATGTGACTAAATGTGATAAATTATAAGGAGACACTACACAGTAATTGCACACGGGTATTCATAGGAATATCTCATTAAATTCTTGAGTTACCAATGACAAAAACATAAAAAATAAGTGTGTTTCATTTGCAATAGAAAAAGGACAATCCAAACCCAAAGCAAAGTAGCTTCACATTTTCAAAATGAAAAAAAATTTTTCCACCTATTGGAATGGTGTTGATGATGAAGGAATGAAGAGCACCAGAAAGCAGTTAATTACCCAGTTTAGACTACATTTCATATATTTTTCATTGCATCAACCATTATTTTGCCATTTATTTCCTAACAGCCTTTCCTTAAATCCACCCAAAGCCACTGGATGTTTCAATGAGCAAAGAAACAGGAATGGAGACTCAAGGCTTGGATCACAGCCAGAAAAAGAAAAGCTGCTGCCATATGTTAAATGCATAGGAATATGTCACATCAGAATTGAACTCAAACTTCCCCAGTGTCTGCAATTTCACTTTTAAAAGTGTGGCATGATATGAAAAGACATTTTAATATAAGTTTCAGTAATTTTATAATATTAGCCAAATGATGATTTTACAGCAGACACCACTCATTAGTGATGTACAGAAATTTATTTATGCTTATATAAAAAAGCAAGGTCAGTGAAAGAACATCAATACAAGCTCAAAGATAAATGCAACACTCTCTGCTATAAGATAAAAAATGAGGGTGGGATAGTGGAGAGAACAAACAAGAAGAAAGAAAAACAAAAGGGTCTTAAATGAAAAACCACTGTAAAAGTCAGAAAAATGTCTCCAGAAGTGAGGAAACAAGAAGTGCTAGAAACTCCATAAAATATTCTGAAACCTTTGGATACTACTTTACATAAGGAACATGGAAGGCAGTGACAAAACAGTGGTTGTCAATGGGAAACAGAGGTGTGGGAATGTACTGGAAAACTGATAAAAACACTTCTGGCTATTCCTAGGCTGTTTGGACTGCATATAATGAAGCAAATTTCCATCAGTCTGGCAGGGGGAAAAAGCCATGTCAGGGGAAACAGAAAAATTCCAACCAAACATATACTGGCTAGCTACACTGCTAAACTCCAGATAATGCCTCTGTGCAATCCTTTCACTAAAAGCAAATTAAGAAGTACAGTAGGCTCTTGCTCACTTAAGAAGGACAATTCTGATGCCATTAACTGTTGAATAAGGGCTTAGTTCTTCCCACTCAAAGAAAAGTCCAATGAAAAAGAAATACTGAAGACTTAATGAGGACATACATTATTGTTCATCCGCTGTTCTGCTGCCATACAAATCCTCTACAAAATCTCCAATCATTAACAAATAGAAAAAGCAAATTACTAGAAGTTCACCGAAAGGTCATCTGTCTGCACCAAGCCAAAGATACAGTCCCAGTGAGCAGGTCCTCAATGGAACCAATCTCTGTGAAAGGAAGCTGGCTGGCTTTGCATAGCCAGAGAGCTCTGGGAAAATGCACCACGTACAAAATCCAAAGGATGAAACTTCTAAGAGCATGAAAATATTTCAGCATTCCATGAAGGAAATGTAGCAATGCTGCATTTTACATAATGCAGTATTAATTTTGTATTATATTATGACAGCATGGTTAACAAAAGAAAAACATTTTTGCCTTTTCATTCACGGAGAATTTGAAAATTAATAAACAAGGAACTGAACCAAAAAGAAGAGAAATACTGAAGGCTTAAACACAAAATACATCAGCACTTTGGACTGCAAATAATATGGCAGATCTTCCCATGGAAGTCAAATTGCTCCAGAAACAGTGTACTGCTCTATTACCCCTTCCTTGTAGATTCTCGAGGAAATGAACCTCACAAATACTCTGAGCCAGCAGTAAATTTCCAACTATTTAGGATAAAATCGACCCACACTAACTCACGTTACTCCTCTTGCTGCGTGACAACAGGATATGGAATGACTGTTGGAATCTGGTTGCAATGGAAAGGTGAATACTTCTTGGCTGGTTTTTAGTCTGTGGCAGGCAGCAATCTAACCCTAACAGGATGGATTGGCATGGATTCACCTTGTCCGGCCTACAGGGACTCACCTTGTGGATGACAATAATTTGGAAAATGGATGTGCTTTATTATGGAATAACTTTTTTACAAAATTTCACTACTCCCCATCAAGCCACTCCAACCTGAATGTTTTTTACATTCAACCCATTCTGCCTATCACCTCTTTTCTATTCAATTTACTTGTCCCAGCAGCCTTTTCCAACCGTTACTCATCTCCCCCCTTCTCATGCTCACACTCAACTTGTTCTGCACAGTAACACAATAAAAAACATTCAGTATGAAGCAAGAGACTTCAAATACCTTAAAGAAGAATGCCAGTGGGAAGAGAACTGTATGGCTGTGATCCTCAAGAGAAGCAGCATTTCCAGGAAAAGCAGTGAATCCATGTTTACTAAGGGAGAATTCGCTGAGCAGACAGGATGGCCCCTGCAGCCACTGCTCGAATTTGTCATTTTGTTACTTAGCAGAACGCACTTGACCATGGGTGACTAAGAGCAGTGTATCGCCATTGCAAATACTTCTATATCAGCTTCAACTGATGATGGAACACTGGCTTTCCACAGAGTTTGAAAATGGAAAGAAGAACGTTCATGTTCTCTCGGTCTTTCTTTCTAATTATTCTGTAGAGGTTCATCTGCAAGGAAAATAACACAAAGTAAACTGTAAATGTTGCACTGAATTCCCAAGTTCTGTTACGAGTGACCAGCAGTTAGAATCAAAAACCAAATTTTTCCATGCAGCACTGGAGCACCTTACATCAAGAAAAACAATATGAAACTCCAGAAGTTACAGAAACTCTGTTGTCTGGGACACGGCCTTTTTTGTTCCATAGAAAATCCAGAAGGACGATGGGCCATTTTTATCAGTCTCTGAGTCATAATTTTCAGGCGTGAAGATCAGAATTGAAAGTTATTTTCAGTTAATTTTGTACAGCTGTTGGTAGACAAGTGCATGAATTCTGGAATTACTGGGAAAAAAAAATCTGGTATGAGAGCTACAACGTGACTCAAGACTGAAAACAGAAGGAAATGGTGTTTTGTTTCCCTAGAATCAATCACTGTGGATTGCCTGACAAAATTCTCTGGCACTGGAACAGAACTCAATAAAACAGATCTATTAACAAGCCTGGGAAGCACAGCTGGGGTACTCTATTTTCCTCATAGAGGGAGAGGTTCTCCAAATCCTTTTCCTATAAGGTGTGAGAGGTTCACACCATCCTAGGGATCTAAAAAAAAATAAAAAGGGGTAAGAAAGGAAATAAAAATGGTTACCAGAATACAGAGAGAAGATTTTATATTAATTCCTGTAAAAATGGATGAAAAGATGCACCTGGACCCTCCAGAAGCAGCTCCAGTTCTGCTGGTGTGGGCTAGTGAAGCTTTCCCCGGCTTCTCCCCAGTCAGCAACTTGAGAGCACAGCAGGCATTTCTAATGTGGCTCTCCCCTTCCCTGTGTTGCAGGCCACACACAGGAGCTCCAGACTGCAGGAATGCTGCCTGGGCTGCTGTTGCCCACCGCTGGGGATGAGCATGCTCTGCAAGGCCTCTACTTGAGACAGAGCTGGAAATTAAAGCTGCCTTTCCCAGAGAACCCTTGCGTGGGAAGCAAAGCCAAGCGGCACTTTGCAAGCTGATTGGGCCAGTTACAAAATTCAGCCGCATAAAGTTCCCGCTGAAACAGTCGCCTCATGATTATTTGAGTGCAAGACAGAGTCTGGCACTGAAGAGAGGGAAAAAAGGGTAAAGTCTATTGTGCTTAATGAAGTCCATCTTCTAAAAAGAAGATGGGACAGTAAAACACCTTCAAGAAACTGCCAAATCTGGGCATCAAAGAGTGTGTGCTGTTACCTCCATGGCAAAGTACTGGAAAAGCTTCAAAAAGTGATTTGCTAGGTCCACAGCAGAGATAGATACAAGAAAACGTGTTACAAACCAGGTGAAATGGTGAGCAGGTGACCCATTTACTACTCCCTAACAAGTTAGCAAACACCACCAGACCTGAGGAACTGACTGCACAAATGTTCTTAGCTCATGGGAAGCATAAAATAAAAATACATTGGCTTCAATACCATGAGAAAAGTGTTGCTGCGTGTTTTCCTCTGTCAGCTGGTTCTTCCCAGGTGGCAATGCCCTCTCAACAAACTCCATCCCAAGAGGCCCTGTGCGCTGTTTGTCCTTGCAGACCGTTTCCCACAGTCCAGCAGGTACCAGCAGTTTGCACACCAGAGTTTCATAACTCTGGGACTGGAAGCAGCATGGAATTGTCAGTGAAATTAAAGTAATTTCAAAAAGCCACATGGTGAAAGAAACCCCATCAAAACATTAAATCCCTTCTAGCTAAAACCCAAGAGCCACATCTTAAAGAAGTGAAAAATAGAACTACAGCATCATCTTGTAACAGTTAATGTCTCTTAGGATCTACTGCTTTGGAGAACTTCATGGAAAAACCACAAAACTGGACCAAGGTGAGATACACTATGAAGAAAAAAGAGAAAGGAGTTACCAATAAAAGAATCTTTACTAACACACACAGGCAACATCCAGTGATAGTGGCGGACAGGGATGTTCAGCCAGTTTCTTTCCTTGGGGTGTTTTAAAGACTTATGGATTAGAGGCATGTACAATGGTAAAGACATGTAAAGTATTACATGAAAGCATCAAGTTATTATTAATCAGCTAAAAATGTGTGCATTACATTAAACTTCCATCATCCTGTATGCATCCCCTCTGTTCCCATTATCCCGTATGCACTGAAATGGACAGCTACATTAATCTTCAATGTTGTAATTATTCCTGGTTGTAATTAGTAACAGCTGTGACATCCAGACTGCAGTTCTACAAGCAGTAAAATTCTCCCAGAGTTTAATGAGCAGACTTTTTGTAATTTTATGTTGTGCTTGTGAAACTCTTAGGGAAACTTCATGTGTTGGAATACAGTTTCTCCTCCGTCTTCTTTCTGCATGCAGCACCTCTGTTTACACAATGTCTTACAGTTCTCTTTTCTGTGCGGTTCCAACTTTGCCTAGTCCCTCTACATCACAGAATCCCTTTGACTCTGAGGGACAGCTGAAAACTCAAGCTTCCCACTGAACATGCAGACAACCTGAAACTCTGTGAAGATTTATCTAAAGTATAACCATAAATATTCATAAAGAAACCATTGCTCTAAATTCAAGTGTTGATTTTGAAGCTCAGATGACAACAGTTTGAATGCAACATGGGTAATTTCCTAATTACATAGTATAAGCAAAACCATCCAATTAACTAAACTATTCCAGGATTCCACCTATCCTTCACGTGACAACACATCTACTGAATTCTATTCTACTCCCCAAGTACCTTTGCTTTCCTTTGGCAATATCTGCAGGAAGCCTGTATCCTTTCGGTACTTAAAAAGAAAAATTAGTACAGCACACTTTTGCTTAATTTCCAATTCAAAGTAAAAATTCCTTTGACTGTATTTATTTCATTTTCTATTTGAGAGAGGAAATAAATAGTTTGGTTTTTTTAAAATTAATTACCTGAATTTTCTGGGAAAAACTAAAATAAACTAGAACACTCATGAAGAATCTATAATTTGATTGTCAGAATCTATGTTTACAATTACAGGGTGTAGTTGTAACTTATGGAAGAGCATATAAACAATATAAATATTACATTTATATTTAAAAGATAGGTCAAGAAGTGTTTGTCAAGTATAGCCTGACAAAGGAATAATATAAATTCATGTCAGCTGTAATAAATGACCCAAAAATACACTAAATACTGCTTAAGGCTGTAATAGGCACAACATAATTCTGTATCTTTCTTATCAGTTAAGTAACTTGAAATATAATTCATATTTCAGTGTGGGGTAGAAAGTGGAGGGGAGGAGAAGGCAGTGAATTTCTGACTTATCCATGTCTTAGGGATTTTTGGTTTTAACTTTAAGGAAGTTTTGAGATTAAAACAAAAATTAGAACTTTTAAGTTTCCTTTGTTTAGAAAGCAGGAAGGCTTGATTCACTAAACCCCTAATCCAAGGAAAGTAAAATACTACTAAGCTGTAGAGTAGTAGAGTCAGAGATGACTAGGGAGCTCTCTTAAAGAAATCTTTAAAAAATAAGAGAAAACAACAAACAAAAACCTCAAAAATAAGTTATCAAACATCCTTCATCAAGAGCTGAGCGTAAGATCAGCACTCAGGAGCTCCCCCCATTTCTTCTCCCCAGGCACCTCTGCACTAACAAAGGCCAGCAGCACCACATCCATATTCATCACAGCCTCTTGCTCTCCATCAGGCAACTTCATTCACATTCAATATACTGAAATCAAAGCCGAATTCCCAGATTTTACACTCATTTAGAGAACAAAAAAAGTCTTTAGGAGGCATTCTAGGCAGTTCCCAGTTACTGTGCTGATGAGGCTTATGAAATAATTCAGATTCGTCATTGTAGATTATATCTCATACAAACATGGATGAAGATGTGAAAGGCCAAAACCTCTCCACTGATCTTGCTGGGATTTTCTCAGATCACTCTGCCTCCCCCACACAGACCATCATATCCTGGGATTATGCCTAAGCCCAGACACAAAAACTGAGGATATCACTACCCAGATATCATTTTTGAAAAACTATTAATTCATTAAGTTGGGTATATTCAGTTTTCATCTCTACCTGATATCCTAAATAACCTCTGTAAACACTGTAAACCAGTACCAGAGCCTGGACAGTCACACAGGAGCTGTGTTTGAAGACCTTCTGAGCAATGTGTTGCTCACAGTCCTGGCTCAGCCACCCCTCCAAGGCTGCAGCTGAAAGAGGCAGAGCCCTGCTGCAGCACTGGCTCTGGTCAGCTACTCCTGATTGTCAAACTTCCCTTCAAAGTGGAAGGCAATGGAAAGCCAACTCATTATTTAAGATATTGTAATTTTCAGGCTATTATTACAATGGTTAAAACACTTAGTTTTGAAGCTACTGATGCTGAAAAATCACTGACTTTGCATGCAATAAGAGCAAAACAGAAATTACACATTGTATTAGTGATGACAGAGCTTAACATTCCATATCAGAACATTAGGTTCCCTGGGTTCAGAATTTTCTTTTAATTTAATATTATTTCCATGCTTGCACAGCCAAAGAGCTTGTTGAAAACTGCTTTAATAAAATTACCCAGATACAGACTCTGCCTATAGTACAATTCCATGAAAACAGAGGTTAATAATGGAGGCACTGGCAGAAGTTGAACCATCAGTCATAAAGAGAAGTGTAAATACTCCATGTCGGTATCAGAAATGCTGCAGATCCATGTAATAGCTCTTCACACCTTAGGATACACATTTCACATCTCAGTAGTGCTTCTTTAACTCTTTGCCCTTCACTGCTTTCCCCAGCCTCCCTTCCTTGCCCCACAAAAG
This sequence comes from Rhagologus leucostigma, assembly GCA_013397725.1. NCBI lineage: Eukaryota > Metazoa > Chordata > Aves > Passeriformes > Rhagologus > Rhagologus leucostigma. The sequence goes on from VZTD01003481.1 coordinate 1,321,160, forward strand.
ATAAAACCCACAACAAAAACAACCAACACCAAGAAATAAACGCAGCACAGCCCTCAAACCAGGGATCTGTAGTCCATTTGCAAGGAGGTATTTACCCATCAAAAAAGCAGATCCAAACCAGAGACACTCAATTTACATGACCAGCTCAGAGCTCAGATAAACTAAACATTCAGATGTCAGGCAAAGGAGCTGCGGTCTTTGAAAAACGGCCTAAATTGGATTTAAAGGATTAAACAGAAAGATTTAATTACTGAAAAGTGGACATGAATCTGACTGGCTGCAGATAACGAAACCAACACCGCAAAAAAGTTGTTCACAAAAATCAGCCTCTCTGCACAAACTCTCGTTTCTCTAGGGCTGATTCCTGCAGTTGTGAGGCATCACTTTATTCTCCACACACAGGTTGTTTCTATCAAAGCAAACATTAACTTCAGAGAAAGAATCAGTTAGAACCACACACCATGGGCCCAAACTACAGCCTCAACACCGTTCCAGCCTTGCCACAGGCTGATTCTCAGCAAGAAAGAGGCTGGAGTCCAGAGCCTATTCTAATCAGGTTAACTAAGCCCCTACGCTAAGCATCTCTTTTGATACTCCATGGAAACTTTTTTTCACTTTTCAGTTTATAAAGATTTCAGAGATGAAATTGAGAGGTGCCTTTATATCATGTCTTACCAAGGTAAATCAATTACCAATCAAACTTTTAACTTAAAAATTAAATTTTTAAATGTAAAAAAAGAAAGGTACTTTAGGTACGTAAAAACTTAAGGTAAAGTTACTCTTCCTTGTTAAATGATCTTCTCTTTTCCAAACGGAAGTGGTGAGTAATTATCCTTAAATTCCTAATTCCATTTAATATTTAACAAAACTCCTTGAATTAACCCATCAGCTACCTGAGGTCCATTTCAAACTTTGTTTTTATAAATTGCACCTTCCATATTTACAGAAATAGAACAGAGAAAAAAATCCCATGTCCTTTAAATTTACAGGAGAAATAAGAAAGGAAGATTCTAATTTTACCCTGCATGACAACATACAGCTGCAGGTTTGTAGCTGTGGAACCTGGCAAAGAGGCCCATCACTGCAAGCCCGAGCTGTGCGATGACCATGTCTCCTGATGTTGCCAAGACAGAGCTGGACTCTGCAATGTACATTTGTGACTTGCTCATTGAAAATGGAGAGTTGCAGAGGCAAAAGGACTGACTGAATTGCTAGCTGGCAGGAGAGCAGGGGGCTTTCTTCTGCTACCAAGCCAAATGAAGAAGATTTGCAAACATCTGCCCAGCTGAATCCATCTCACAGTAATTATGCTGCCTCATCTTCCTCCCATGAGTTGAAGGAAACATGTTCATTGCACTGGGAGGCTTTGAACTCTAATCCTCCTGAACTCACAGGACCTACATCCACTCTAACAGGGCAAGGATTTTATCACTGATCCTCTGAAATACAGTACTTGATAGAATTTACTGCATAAAACCCTCTAAACTGGAGTATAATTATCAGACAGACAAAATACAGAAGCAGATATTTGTTTTCAGAAACACCATAACCAATACAAGCTCTGCTGGTTGAATGTATTTTTTAATACGACTCAGCTGAGTTAAAACAGGCACCAATGCTCTGATCATCCTTGGATTTTTCCAAGGCAGTTGATGCATGAGAAGTGCAGTGGGAATTAAAATGTTATGTCAATCACATACACACAGAAAAGTCAAAATCAGCTTCAGTTTCCCGGAGTCAATGGTAAAGAAAAGGGAAAGATGCTCCCCAAGAGTTCATCTTTCCTTGATTTAAATCTCCCCATCATTCTATTAATGAGGAATCTTAGAATCTTGTTTTCTCGCTTTTAAACTGATATTTCGCCTAGAAGAAGTGCTAGAGAATCTGACACAACACCATTAGTATAACATTTTTTCCTAAGATTAATACTAGAAACTAATACTAATTGGTTTTGGCTAACTTGGTGTTATTCCTAATGCATCAAGTATATGGAAAAGAAGGGTTAATTACAAACAAGATTTTGAGAATTCATTAAAATCCATTCAAATCAAAGTTCAAAACGACAAGTCACTGGTTACAGTAAAGATTAAGATTTTTATAATAGAAAAACCCATGAGGCTAGTAGATCTGCATTCAAATCATTTATCTTTATCCTAAACCTAAGCTCCAATATAATTTATTTTTATTTTGCGTTTTTTTCTGTTTTCTCCAAACCCAGGCTATTACATTGCCAACTGGCCAGCAGCTCATTCACAGACACTGTTATTGATTTCTCTTTAAGCAGCTACCTTCTAAGAATGAAAATAAATGATTTCTTTCTTTCCTTATCTCTGACCTGGTTAAAAAAAAATCCCTTAGAATAACTAAATAAAACTTTCAGTCAAGATAAAAAGTACTTAGAAATGCACCAACAAAGGGTGAAGAGAATGAAGAAAAGCTTCAACCATCAGAACCTTTCCTCCATCAAAGAACTCTATTATCTGAATGAACTCCAAGTCAAGTACTTTTTTTGGAGAAGGAAACGATATCAGAAAAAACAACCAAAACAAAATTCAACTCAAGCTTTATTCACTACCTTTGCTTTAATTTGCTCTCCCATCTGTGGCTGGCAATTAGCTCTCCATCACAGAATAATGTGAACTTGTCCCCATCCTCAGGAGAATACAAATTTTTGCTCCCGGCAAAGGCCTGCCATATTCTAAAGCAACACGCTGCCACGCAAATGAGGGACATCAATCAGCCTTCGTAAACAGTACTTACTAAATACCACAGGGTTTTTTCTACAATAAAAAAAAGGCACTTTGATACCTTATTGGGTTTGTATGACACCATTAAGCTGAGTCCTCCAACACAAAACTGATAGCGTTTGACACATCCAGAGATACGTGGGAGAAAATACCCGGGGACTGAACAATTATTGCAATTTACTCCAGGCTTTCTAAGCCCCAGGGCTGGCCATCCCCCCCATATTAGCATCAGAAAAATCAGCTGCCAGTCCTGCTGTGCCTTCAGTGCGTAACAGGAGCCCCTGGTACTGCAGGACCTTTCTCCCGACAGTGGTGCCCAGTCTGGCACTGCCGGCACAGCTCTGCCCAGCACCAGCCAGAGCCACCTCCTGCCTGCTGGTTCTCTGCTTGAAAATCAGGCAGCGAGGGAGGATTTTAAATCTGCCTTAGGTACCTATCCCACAGTATGTTTATTAGACTGATAAGATTCCTCTTCTGTTAGGAATTTCAGCCTAACACTAAAAGATTTATGGAAATACTTCATCTCAGGAACTGGTTCAATGAGAAACCGAGGCCATTTCCCAGCTCTCACATTGATCTCATACCTGCACTGTATAAATAAAAATCACCATAAACAGTTCTTCCTGAAACAGAATTAAAACTTAAAAGTTAAGCTTTGATGCTAAAAAAAAGGCATCTGTCTCGTTTGACATATTGCAATTTGCTCCACTAACAGTGAATAATACAAGAAGAAATGAGCCCCCACAGATCTCTTTTGCAACGTTACAGCATGAATGTTTTAAAACTCTACAGAATAGGTTAAAAGGGTGTATAGGAGATAGTCAAACAACATCTGGTCATAGCTAACACTTTTTAGATCTAATGTCGAAGAAAAGAGAACAGACATTAAACAGAAAAAAAAATCCAAAAAATAAAAGAAGAAAGAGAAAACATGAAAATATTCTTGGCATACTCATTTGAAGTACTGACTAAATGAGAAATTCTGAAGGTAAAATAGTCAAAATCATTAGCAACACTTAAAGTTATCCAATTATTTTAGAAATATTTAATTAACATTAACAATGAATTAATTTTGGTTACATAACTGAATTACTGTGAAATTAAGTTCCTTTGAAGAAATACAGATAAGTAAAACTTGTTTTCTAAAATTGGTTTTCTTATTGGGAAATGAATTAATTATAAGACACAACCATATCTAGGCATCAAAGCAATGTAGTTATTTATATATTTGCAAAGTTCTTTTTATGGGGGGAAAGCATTTAAGGCATTAGTTGTTATCACTAATAAACTCAAAACTGATTTTTCTATTAAGAACGGAAGAATCAAAGCAGACAAAAAAATCAAAACTATATAATAAATATGCATGATTTAAAATTGCCTAGCTATTAAAGCACAGCTTTTAAATAAGCTACGAGTACTCCAACAAATGACCAAGTTTGTCACTGATTGAAACCTTGTCCCAGCACACAACTTAACAGCCCAGCTTTTCCATATTGGCATGATCCAGTTCTGACTTTTATCTGCCGTGCACTCTGCACTGGAGGCACCACACAGTCCAACAGCTCTGATCTCTGACTCCGGTGTTTCCCAAAACCACAGCTGCTAAATTACACTGAAATTGGTATGTATGGAAAAACTACCCCAAGTTGTACCCTACTTTATATCCACCACTAAAAAGTTAAGATCCCCATCAGCAGGAGAGTTATGCTGTTTAATTTAACACCTGACAGTTTACTAGTTTCACACATTAAACTTACTGCCTCCTTTTATGGCACTGCCGTTGAAACTGAACAGATCAACTCCCTACCTCATGATTATTACCAAATTATACTTGGAATGGGGAGTCACACAGCACCATTCATTATCTGATTATGCTGAATTTCCTAATCAGCAATAAATGCAGCATTTTGGGGACTACACACCCATGTAATCTCCATTCTCTTCAAACAAATGTCAGCTTCAAGTTACGGCTTTTCTAACTGCTTTTTATGTAACACTTGGCTTCTAGCAGTGAGACAAACCCCACATTTGCATATTCCGTTTTCATGAAAGCAGGAGCTGAGGTACAGCCCAAAATCTACACACAAAGAGAGCAGCGAAAGTTTACCGAGCCCCAGGCTCCCTTGGGTGGCTGCTGCTGTGGGTTGAGTTGTTCAAAGGCACTGCTGTTTCCCACCAGCTGGGACGCTTTCAGTTTTAAAAATCCTGTGTCCAGCCTCATGGGAAGAGGGGCCTAATGGCAGACCAGATATTGCCAAGAGATAAAACTCTCTTTCTATTCTATTTGTTCCATTTGTGCTTTAGAGAGGCAAGTAAAAATGTCTTGGCCTCTCCACAATTTTACTGTGCCTTGAGATCTTTAGTATTTTTCATTTTTATAAAAAAAATTAAGTTTAAACCAAAAAATGCTGTGGGAGACTCAGGATTTCCATCTTAAATACCTTGAAGATTTTTGCTCCTGGAGAAATTAAGGTACTGATTAAGCAGCAATCTATTCTATTCCCATTTTTTTAAGTTAGCAGTAGAGACCTCCTATTTAAGTGTCCTCTAAAATGGATACATTTGGTCACTGAAATAACCACTAAGGCAACTGTGGCTTTCACTGAATTTTCTACAAGTGTCATTTACAATTCGTTTTAATCAGCAGTGGCAGTGTTAACATCTGCACCACAGCAATCTTAATCAGGAAATGCCACACTTAATTCTGTCAGTATTCAGAATTCTCTGTCCTAAAAGCTCTTCAGTGTTCAGGTATCTTGGTGCTGTAATTTAGTGTTCAACTGGCTGTAATTAATCAAGTCATGATGTAATAAAACCACACGGACGTTTCCATTCAAAATGGTCAAACAATAAGCCAAGGAACCACAACCTGCCTAGAATGTTTACAGACCCCACTTAACTCACTGACATTTTAAAATGCCACATGTCCTGCAAATTTACACTGGTTCAGGCAATGAATTTTCTTGCGCATAGGAGACCACCAAGCTGTGCTGCTCTGACAGCTGAGTACCTGCAGTAACAGCAGCAACCCCACAAAGCTGCACTTGCTCATTTAGAGAACATATTTTCCCAGATTCCAGATGGTTACAAGTGTTAGAAATATAGGCGCTGGTGTTGTTGATATGGATAAACTCAGCAGGGTGTTAGTTTACCATCCCAGATTCTTGCAGGTCTCTCAGGCCTCAGGTGAGCCCAAGGAAGAGCTGTCCCCTCCTCAGCTGACAGGCACACGCTGCCTGATGCTGCAGCAGCAGCTGACCCACTATGAGAGCACATCTGCCAACCTTAGTGACCCAGATTCACATCTGGGGCTTAAAACACAGACATGTACTGACACTCTACTTACCTTGGAACTCCTAACTAAAGTGGTTGAACATCAATTAGAAACAGATTTCTACAGAGCAAACCAGAACTACCAAAATGCTGGATCAGCTTCTGAAAGTACCAGTCTGTTTGGAGCCAGCAGAACCAAGATTTTCATTTAGGGACCATAGCTCATTATGTAAACTTAGTTAAAAATAGTAGTGAATCAAACCACCTAAAATTTGTTTCCTAAACCAAGCAATGCCAGCTCTTCGCAGAATCATTTTGCCAGTATGACAATTACAGCTTTTTGTTCTGCTTTATTGTGCCTATGTAATCACAGCCATGAAGTATTTTTAGGTGCAACCCCACAGCCAGCACAGTGCATACGCTTCCTCTCTCCAGCAAAATCAGCTGGATCGGCAAAAGGCAGCTTGGCTAGTGGAATTACCATGCTATCCAGTGCTTCTGCATGCACAGACAAGAGGGTTGAAAACTCCCCTTCCCTGGCCCACCACAGCTCTATGAAAAAGTTCTGTAGCAAAACATTCACATTCAGTATCTAACAAATGAAACCCTTTCTGATACTGGCAGTTTCTTTTTTCCAGCGAAGCTGACAAATCGTGGTCTATTCCATTTAAGTTTTACAGTTACCTGAGGTAGGGCAGGGGAAGAGACAGAGGATTTCCAGGCTCCATGGGCAATATTTTCATGTCTTATGTGTTTTGTAGGCTTTTGTTATCATTTGTCCATATTCTAACCTCTGTACAGCTTGACAGTGGTGCACAGTTATCCTGATTTAATGTCTTCCAGAAGTTTTATTGGCGTGCCAGCTTCTCCTTCCGGGTAAGTCACAGGACAGCTTTATCAATCCAGTTCTAACAGGGATCCCCAAGGTACCACTCCTGCCTCCCAACAGTCCAATACTCCTCTTGCTATCATTACTCTTTTTTTTTCTCCTGGTCAAACTACTGGCACAGTCAATGAGCAGCAACACAGCCCCATTATGAGTGAATGAGAAGTACGCAGGGTTCCCAAAGAGCAGTTGTGCCCCTCTCAGTGTTTCTTCAATGTCTGTAGCCCTGATGCCTCTTTCTAGCCCAGTTCTGACCCAAGTTTTACGTTGACTTCAGAGTAAAACCAGGGTAAAGAAACAATTGAGTAAATCCTTGGCAGAGTAAGCAGACAACAGTATAATACAACAGAAGAGCACTTCCATTAGGATATACATAAAATATAAATATATAGATATAAATATAAATCCTTCTCTATGACCAAAGCCCACCAGTGTGCCAAACACAATCAACTTAGTAAACGCCATTGCAAAGGAAAAGCAGTCAGTGATCATTTTCTGCACAAAGTATGAACAGATGCATCATTGTACAGTTCCTAAAAGAGGGGAAGTCTGATGTAAAGCGACACTACACACATCTAGAAGGAAAACAGAGAAAAAAAGAAAAAAGGTAATTAAATTTTTGGCCATTAGCCTAGCTAGCATTTACTCCAGGGAAGAATTAAAAAAAAGGTGCATGAGATTACACCTGGCCTGAAAAGCAAAAACATCTGCTAAACTCATAAATGATTGGATTAGTTCTGCCCCAGGAAGCCAGCCTGGTACACATACCCTCTACAGACCAGTTTAACTGTGCACAGTAAGAAATAGAAAAAGTTGTGCTGAATTAATTTCCCACTAGAAACAAGGAGGAAAAAAAAGAGAAAAACATGCTTAAATGCTGAGTGCAGGTCCCTTCCCCAAACTACAGCATAGCCCGCATTTGACAGCACATTTCTCTTCAAAGCACACGATGTAAGAACTGCCTGCAGAGACCAATTCCACAGCTCAAATGCTTCATCCATTTTGTGTTTGTTTTAACCAAACTGGCTGATAGACTACTAATTATTTTTCTAAAATTTCCTTAAGCCAGTCTGTGGAAAAAAACCCCAGCCAACCCAAAAAAGCTCAACCCCCAACTCATCGAACTGTTGCTCTGAACTGGGACTGCTTAACCAGACGGTTTATGTTTTTGCAGCCAAATTCGAAAAGATGCGCTTGGGAACCAAAGAGTTAAAATGGTCAGGAGAAACCACGGGACCTTATGTCTCTGGTTTCTTGTATCTGGAATACTTTTCCCATGCTCTGGTAACACAGCTCCTCACTGTGCCCTTTGCTACCCTGCCCTGCCCGAACACACAAAGCTATGAGAAAAATCCTAAAGCAAACCCCAAAAGGGGACAATGCAGTCCCAGCTCTGGTGCCTCCAGACAAGCAGAGTCCAGACAGCACCAATTTACGGGACATGACGGATCCTTCCTGTGCAGATCCTGTCTGCACAGCACTGCAGGCCCCCCTCACTTCCCTCCTTTGGCCTCATGGGATTGGGGAGTCAGAATCTGAAACAGAGAATCTGGAAACTGTGAATGCAATTTCACTGTGTCCTGGAGGACACAAGACTGTTCCTGATCCATCTCAGCTTGGGGATTTGGTCCTGTACTGAGGCACTGAGCACGCTGGGGCTTATTCCCACATACCTCAGGATAAGCACAGAGCTGAGTGTGCCTCTATGCAGGCAGGAAGAGCAGCTCCTTCACTGGAGCAGATTGTGACGACTCCTTCCCAGAGCACAGTGCTCGCCATCTCCACACACCTTTAAGGATTTCTTGTCCTTCATCTGACTGAGCTCATCCACACTGAGCTTCATGACTGCCACACTCAGTCTCTTCCCTAAACTCTTTCAAAGACAGCCAAGGCTCATCTTCTCCGTTACTGTGAAACACTGCAATGTACTTTTTAAACCTTTCAGGAATCTGAACATCTTGGTTTCATCCAGGAATGGAATCTTAAAATTATTCCTAGCAGTGGCACACAGAAGAGGAGATAGGCTAAAACTTCTCTGTTCAGTTTTTGTGAACTGTTTAGTAGTCTCATAGGCTTTCTCTCTCTCAGGTGAGTCTTTTCCCAAAGAGGGTAGGAGATAACAGTGATGAGTACACTAAGTGCATTTCAAGACAGGAAACTACAGTGTCACTATTTTGCCATGATATATTTGAAGATATATTTGAAGTGGGTGTAGCATTTTGGTTTGAAATGTAGCTTCTTAATCACATTTAACTCCAAAGCCTGCAAGATTTAAATTATTTTTATCTGGCAAAGTCTGTTAAATTCCCTGACAGAGTTAGAGCTGGATGTCACAAACCAACCTTTTCCACCTAAAAGGGCTGTCCTGGTTCCCTTCTTCTGCATGTTGGTTAGTGAAGAAGCCATCTTTAATTGATGCCTCACCTCTGAATAATATTTAAATATACTGGCATTGCTACCTACATTATTTTTAAGAGTGACATTTTCAGAAAAAAGTAGTAATTTTCAGAAAAAGAATAATTTAAAAATTATATATTCATCATCCTAATTACTGCAACTAAAGATAGCACCATAGATTTAACTGATCTTTGAAAATTGAGACAGGAGAAGCCATAGACTAAATAATCTATAGGTATTGACTTCTCCACCTACATGAGCTGGGTGCAAACCACATCATGCCATTATGTAAATAATCACTGGACTGCTTCCAAGGTTATATCCTTCGCAGCTGTGAACAAGCAAAGACCAATATGAAAACACACAAGACCTCCCACAAGGCAAAGCAGAATCTGATTTGCATCACCCAAGGTACAAAGGACCATATCTTCAGGCTTGCCAGTATTAATTACAAATCAACTTACAAACACCAAGTATGATGAAAGTCATTCCAGTTACATGCTCATGAACACTGAGTTTGCAAAGAAAATAAATCTCCAGAAATCCTATCACTGACAGAGTTATTTATTCTCTGTAGAAGAAGGCAGTGCCACTTCTCTTACGTGGCTGGAATTAATGCAGGCAAGCAGCAAAGAAAACTGCAGGTGTTTCTGCTTTTAAGAACATTTCCTTCCTCTAATTTGCAACGTAATTTTTAAATTTTTTTCAAAGAAGCCATTCATAGTCCATCCTAGAGGTTAAACATTCCACTGGGAAGTCCCCCTGAACTATCAAGGTCATAAAGGCTACAGTTCACTGGAAAGCATCAGTCCTAATGCTACAGTCATGATGCTGCCTTCCAGCTCCGGGCCCACTTTACTGTAGAAAGGAGGTGTATCTTGTCCAACTGCAATTCTTTCTGCTGCAGCATGTAGGAGATATCAAACCATTTGTCTCTTTCGCTGGTCCTGTATCCTTTGATTAAAGGTCATCTATAAATCTTGAAATTTCTACCAGAGCATGTTTCTAAATAAAGTGTTTCTAAATAAAGTTCTACTTGAGAATAAAGAAGTACTTCAAATATTTTCTGGAGTATGGCTTAAAGCTGTCAGTCAGTTTCTAGTTCATCTGAGGTAAACAATTAGAAATACACTGGGTTTTTGTCTAGCAAAAATTTAAATCTACACATTGAGGCTTTTCTTCTGTTTCTGCAAATTTGGTGTCTGCCAGCTAAACCTACAACCAGCATCCTTAGAGTTCCATGACTGAATTTGTGGGGAGAGGATTCAGAGAACAAAATCCACCTTGTTTCTGTTACAAGCAGGAGCCATTTTCCCCTTACGTTTGATCACACCTGAGCCACTTACTGTGCTGTTTGCAAGAGAGAATCAACCGCTTTGTGGACTGATAGGTTTGCCAACAGAAGGCCCAAGCTATAGCTAGAAAACACTCTCATCTACCCTAAAGGAGCAGTTTCTCTCCCTGTGACTCATCACAGCAGGCACAATGGAGCAGAACTCCTTTTTACCCTAGAGAAAGCTTTCCTTTCAAGGAAGCAACCATAGATCATGTCACCCTGACCCGACACCACTGAAAATTACTGTGCTTCTGGTAACCCCAGAGGATAAAGGAAAAACCGCACCCAGTTACTGAATTCCCTTCCAAAAAAAACCCTGACAAGCAGAAGTTAGCCTGGTTTTGAAGAATTGCCTCCATTTCTGTAGATATGATTTTGTGGCCACAATTATTTGCAAGCGTAAATTATGGGCCCAGTCCAATCCTTACTGAGGTCACCAGAAAAAGGTCCTATTGATTTCAGTAGGGCTGAAATAAAGCCTACATATCAAAGCGCAGCTCTTCAATGGAAAAAATGATTTCTGGATAAGTGCTGTTTGGACCTGGAAATAATTGCGGAGAGGCAAAATTGAGTTACTTATAAAAGTCAGGATCAATAGCTGCCAACCCCCTAGGCTGGCAGGGCTTTATTACTGTTGTGAAAAAACCTGATTTTGGATTGGTCCCATAATTATTTATAGTATTTTACCACTTACCTTGTGTATTTATGCCCACCTATAAGTAACTTCAACAAAAGGAGAAAAGACAAGATAGGTATTTCACACCTTAATGATGTTTGAAGTGGCACCTTGGATGCACCTATTTTAGTGGGCATAAAGCAAATTATTGCAAGCTATTGCACACTCACAACTAATTTCATACAAATACAGCCAAGAACTTCAGCTAACACCTAAGGGCAGCTCACTGTCTTTCCTGCTTGCTGTGAAACAAAGATATCTTGAGTCCCTTCATAAATGGAAGTGACATTTTAGAAGTAATAAATATTCATGTTTTAGTTTGGCTTACTTGAAGGACCTAAATGAGCTTAGTGACTTTCCTGTATAACAACTTAATATTAAGAAAAACTTCACGCTTGTGGCTGTATTTGCTTAAGTCAACTAATGGCCTATATTTATGCTGAATGTGAGTATTAAAGTGCTTAATTCTAAAGTAATTAACAGAACAGGAAAGTTCTTGAAGTCTGTCATGTATATGCACTGAGCAAGGTAGAAAAGGTTACTGATGTAGCAACTGAAGAATTCTGCTAAGTTTTCACAGGACTTAGAAAGAAAAATAGGAGATTTGATGGACAAGCCCACAAGTCAAAAATATATATTGGTGAAAAAATATTATATAAGTGATTTTGTAAAGCCTGTAATATTTGAAGCCAGATTGTACCATTGGAAAAGTACACACCCACCTGAAGTCCTCAACATCATCCTCAACATCCACCACAGCATCCTCAAGTGGTGAAGTCCACCTGAAGTCCACCATCCTGAAGTCCACCACACCATCCTCAAGTCTTCCCCCAAGTGCTTGGGATAACCTCAAACTCCCAACGAAGTTTTTGAAAGCAACAAAGAGAGGCCCAGAAGAAAAGAAACAAACCAGGCTCCACAGAAGGTACCATTTGTGCTCTAAAAAAGAAAAGGCCAAAATCATCATTCACTTTCCAAAACGCTGAGCGCGGTCTCCTCACCCCCTGTTCTTCAAAGTCAAGAGTCAGCAGATGAACTGGAATGATACAATGCAGACATGCAGGAAGTATACAGGATACTTTTGGGAAGAAGTAGTTAAAAAAGGAATATTTAAAAATTGGAATAATCTGAGACAGGTAACCAAGGACAAGGAAGTAATATAACACATTCTGAGCAGATTTTCTGCCCTAACACACACACATAACTCACCATGGCTATTGCTGTTTCACTATCAGCACATTCACAGCAAAGCATTAACAACACATCTGTTTCATTAAAAATAAATGATCAAATATAGGGATTATAAAACTTTATACTTCCATGAAAATAACTGTGTTTTTTAAAATGCATCTCGGTGTAACAGGAACTCACCACATGCGCTGCTTTTCCTTCTACCACAGGGAGCATTTACAGTGACTAAAAATCTGCCAGAATAAACTCCCAAGCAGAGCCAGCCCTACCTTCAAATACATCCTAATTTCCAATAAACACATGCTTGTTTTGCTAAGAACATTATTGCTTATCTGATAAAATAACGCAAGTTTGATACTCATTTAAAAACAAATAATGGAGTCTTTTTTTCAGTGCTGGGCCACAGGGAGCCTAAATTTACTATTTATTTGATTTCCTAACTTCTGCTGAATGAACTTAACTGAACGGACTGCATGAACTTGGTGCGAGCTTACACAGCAGTTTTACTGGAGACTGCGTTCCTTGTCTCTTCCAGCCTAACTAAAGGAACCGGGCTCACCAGCAGCCACAGGAACCTCTGGCACCTGAGGCTCAGTCCCTTCATCAGGAATGTTCTGTTTAAGATACTTGTCAGAAGACAGGACTAAAAGGAAGCTTAGTGAGGAAGAAAAGAACACGACAAAACAATACGCTCCTCTCTTTATCCCTTCTGCTGCAAAATCCCCACCGGCCACTGAACTCCGGCAACTCTGAATGCATCCATAAGCAGACCCCAGATAGCTCTGAAACAAGGAAAGGCATTAGATAACATAGTTTACATTTTATAAGTTTTTCTAGGTATATACAAATTATTTTAGAGTCCACAGTTTGGAAAATTAATTCTGTGTTTACAGCTCTGTGCCAAAACCTTTTTGAAGGTAAGAGAAGCACATTTAGAAGTCTGCATTCCAGATGTTTCAGGTTTCTAATGCTATTTTCATAAGCAACTTTGGTATTTTATCACCAACTCACCTTGATTTTCAGAAGCCTTTTAAAGTGTTTTTGAAAGTGTTTCAAATTAAGCACAGATCATCACAGTTGCAATTACTGCCTCTTCACTTTTCCTCCTGGTTCAAAAGAATACCCTGAACAAGGACTCGGCTTGTGAAATCAATACTACAAGACTTGAACAGAAGAATTTCTAAATATATTCATTTGCAAATTAGCTGTACTGCAGTTTCCTTTAGAGTAGCAAAATAAAACCATTCCCAGGGAATTTTTACTGCAGCATAGCTTGTTGACAATCTAGACTACATAAGAGGAAAAAAAATGACATCTCTGAACAACCACACAAGATACAACAAAGCATTTCAGCACCTGAAGTGACACAATATTCCAGCCTAACACCCACTGAGCTGAATTTCGAACAAGTGGGGATAAGACAACTTTGATACAGATCAAGCTCTTCTCTAAAACCATGTGGGTTTGTGCAGCAGGAAGAAGTCAGGAACTCCATTAAGAGCAGGTGCTAACACTTCCCTCTATACCACTCCACCACCAAGAGCATTTCTTTCGGCACTGACAACCTGTAATTGAGCTGAGAGGAGAAGAAGGAGAGAAGTCAGGTGAGACTAATGGACCTATTTAACAGCAGCCTAAAGCAGCAGAGCACCTGAAGCGGGGCAATCCTTCCAGAAAAAAAAAGTTAATTACTTATTTTTGAAACATGACAACTAATCCTACTAAAAATCATTTTAATGAGTGGTAGCAAGAAACAGAGTTAAAACCAGGACAGGATGCTGAGTATATTCAGAGCACTTAGAGTAGTAAGTGTTTCTCATGGTGAAAATATTTATGAAAGAAATGAAACAGTAATGTGGTTTCCCAGTTCTCAACCTAGTCACCAGCAGGGACCCCACAGAATGCTGGCAGGACACCCTCATCTTTAGGAATCAATGTTTTTGGTCAAAACTGTACATATCTGCTATCCCAAAATATTATCCCTCCTGATTATGTCAAACAATTACATTCCAGTGTTAATCAGCATACATCAAGCTGCAATTCTGCAACAAAACGATTTACTCCTCTCCATAAACTATATCCTGTCTGTAGAACAACTATGAATATTTCATGATGTACAGTCTTCAGAAGTGAATGTTTTATTTTCACTAACTTTTGCTTTATTCCGTTCTCCAAAAGTCTGTTAAGTCTGAGCACTCAGATATTTCTAGAGTAAATAAATGCACTGCAATCATCTGAATGCACCAGGAGGTAATTTGTTTGACCCCCAAAACCTTCACATATCTTGATCTGTGAATATTAACTCATAATTCTTTCTTGTATCTCTTACACTTAACAGTCAAGATTTTAGTAGCTTTATTCACACAGAGTAATAACTTGGTGCACTCTGTGTGTACACATCAAACACACCTGTATGTAAAAAAGGATACATAGGTGAGTATTTCCATGTCTAATTATATGTCCGTACAAAACACACTTCAGTAGCAAAGTGAAGCATAAAAAAATTCAAGAAGCTGCAGGTTGAAAGTTGCACATGCAGTCCACTGACAACAGAATGAACTGTTGGGGAAATTCCATTTCCTCACGTAGTCCTAAGTAGCCAGAATGGTGTTGAGAAAAAGCACCTGGAACCTGTCAATTCCCAAAGAGCTTGTTTTCTTCTGTTTATTATCAAAACAGAAAATTGCATCCAGCAATTTTGTATTAAAAACACCAACCCAAAACACCCACTTGCATGAGAAGCCAAAGGAAACAGGACTCTGGTATTTCTCTGTGATGAGAGTGCACAGAGCTCATTTTCTTCTGCAAGAATCACCTCTGCTGTCAATGGAACAAATAACGAGATAAAGTGTTAAACCTGTTTCAGCTGTCTAGGTGAGATATGGGGCAGGAAGAAGAAACCATGAAATTACCCAGGAAGGGTCAATAACACGTTATTTGACTTTATAGGCAGAAGTAAACATCATTTAAGCTGTAATTGAATTAATGTAGCATTTTGGATAAACCCAATTTGTGCATGATCTGCTGTTGCAGTAACCTCTGCCTCGCAGTACTAAACCCAGCCTTCCTGGACTGCATTTTTGAACTGCTGATCAGGCTCCCTGTGTGAACAGACAACAGCCCATCCCTCATCTCATCGACTTCCACTCCAATTCTCTGGGCCCCAAGTAACCATACAGGTAAGCATGTATCAAAAATGCTATAACAGTTCTTAAAGGAAGGCAAAACTTATCCACGTTATTTATGCAAAAGAGAAGAAACAGGCACTGACTAAGGCCAGCTGGCTAAGCAGCAGCAAGACTTGTTAGCAGGATTGCCACGGGATTGCTTATACCCTTCATTTTCCTAGGAGAAGGAATTATGTACAAAGAAACAACCTATCAACCACCTTTTAAAAAGGGACCCTCTACTTGTCAGGAAGCATTCAACTATTCCTAAACTGGATATTATTCTCAGCCAACAAAATAAAAATGAATGGTATTGGTTAAGGACTGCTCTACCTCCCCTTCAGATCTCAGGTTATCACCTTCCCTTCTGCAGGCCTTTGATCCCTTGAGAATGCCTTACAGGCTCTTGGATATCCAAGGATCATCATTTTAACATCTAATTATCCTTGTGAGCAGCCACTGTAAGCATCAGCAAACTTCAGTGGAGCTTCTAAAGGACACTATGCAACACAGCACAGTTCATTTATATGAAGGTTAATTGGTCTTTCAGGAACTCATCCTATTTGCTAAAATAACATACAACTCTAGTGCAATAAAGTGATTTTGTTCCTTTGTCTAAAAGCTGAAAGACTTAAAAAGCTGGCTTCCTTCTAGGGCAGAAGGGAAGCATCTAGGGCATATTTAGCTATAATTTTCACACTTATGTTGTTCAACACACGTTTAAAATGGATTTGCAGACTATAAAGCTGATTATTCACCAGCACTCTGTGAGGAGGCCATGTCTCAGCAGAGTTTTAAAGGGCAGTTTAATAAATAGACAATAGGAGGGAGATTCTTAACAAGAAATTGCACTTTTGGGTTTAAGAGGCACATAATTGAATGGGCCAAAAATCCACTCAACTAACGCTACACAACTACTGGAATGCACCACAACAGGTCTCCAGAATGATTTAGGAAATGTCTGCTGTAGTCTTTGTTTTGTGCTGCAGCCCAACCACACTTAACTTTTATCACAGACACAGTCAGGTCTGAGTATTTTTTATCAGAGCCTGCCTCCCAGACAAGGGATCTGAGACAGGAATTCTCATCAGAATTCACTTAAAAGAAAATCTGGAGTAACTTTACTAGAAGCACATATTTCATATGGGTATTACAACACAAATAAAAAAGAAATGAGAACCACGCATTTTACTGTGCCCAGGAAAATATTCAAAATCAGGGCCTTGAACACAAACAATATTTATCTCAGGAAGCAAAACCACTCTATATAATTGGAATACTTGCACTGAGAGCTGAGTTATATTACCCCTGTTCCACATAAAATCAATTGTCCTTCACACTTACTATTGCCTATGGAATTCTGTCTTAAGGGCTGCTTAACTCGAGGTCAACAGGCTTGGAGATGCAGACTTTTGAGGAAGCTACGAGAAGCTTTATCAGTAGTTTTAGCAAGGATCCGTCTTTTCACCATCAGAATCTGCAGATTTGTCTAGAGTGACAAACTTACAACACTTTTGATTAGGCGAAACCAGTAAGCTTGTTAAACCCCAGTGTGGTTGCTCTCATTTAGAATTAAAGTAGTTTGCACTTTTAAAATTAACACAAACTGAAGGGACAGCGCTTTAATTCAGACTAATCAGGAGCAAATTAAGGTAATTTGGATAAATAATCTAAACCCCTTGAATGGATGCATCCTATTCAGACCCTCCCAGAAGCAAGTTCTGAACTACAGGAGAGATCTCTCGCTCACTTCAGCATCTGAAACAGGCACTCAGAACTGCTTGTAAAGTTTGTCTGTGGAGATTAAGAAAATGTGCTGGTGTAAAATCAGGCATTAAGTGTTTCTAATGCTGAAGAAGTTCCAAAGATAAACGGGTTTAGTGCTGATACTTTAAAAGTTGATATGAATGTTCAAAGGCAGAATAAAATATTTAATTCTGGTGGAAAGCTGAAATAATTTGCCTTACACTGCTTTAATGTATGAGTTTAATTTATTTTACTAGTAGTTGGTAAACTCATACAATAAGCCAAGCCTACGCAATAAACTTAAATTTATAAACCAAAGGACATGAGCACAAGGAAAAGCAAAATGGTAACAGGAAAAAGAGAGCTTTCATGGCCTGATGACAACTAACCTGATGCTTTGATCAGGCAGTTCTAATCCTTCTAGGACCAGTTAACATTTAGAAAACATCAGTCCCAGGCTTGCATCTGGAAAATGAATTAGTGTTGGTTTAGGAAATTCACTCCCTATCCTTATGAAATGAAGACAGCAAGAAAGTAGAACTTACGGCCTCACACGCTAAAAAGAGCTAGAAACCTGCATTGCAAAACAGTAGCACGCAGAGGTTTTTAAAAAATATGTTGGACAGCTACAAAATTGCTCAGATGAAAATGCTCAAAAATAACAGTGCAGCAACAGAATTCCCGCCTGCTTCTCCACTGCTTTTTCTTTTCAGTAAACAGTTACTGCACCGTCATGAATATGGGTCATAATCAATAAGCACGTCCTTGTACAGCACACAATAAACTCTCTCCTCTTCAGGTTTGGTCCTGCTGCCACTATAAAGACCAATGAAACTCCCTTTTCATTTGACAAATTCAGAATCAAAACACAAACGTGACCCAAAAATCAAGCTTTTCTACAAACTCTTCTGTGACAGCATTTAACTTCTAAAGCCTTCCAGAATTAAATAAGGATTAAACGCCACTAACGTCAGACACAGATGTGAGCACAAGTCTGAGTAAGTCTTCAGTGACACCAGCCTCTTTGTCCCAACGGTACAGAGGCATCTAAACTATTTTAAGGCATTATTATGTTTTGATTTATTAAAAGAGGTGCTTACTTAAATACATGAGTTTCTCATCTACTGCCACAGAATAGGAAGGCATATGTAGGTTTATATACACTCAGGGTGAAATCCCTCCATGCAGTGAGTGGTAGTGCCACCATTAACCACTCATTGCAAGGAGCACACAGACTCCGACCCACGGGGAAGCAAGAAGGAAAAAAAACCCAAAGGATTTATTTCTTTGCACCACAAAACCTGTTTGACAGTTCAACAGTCACCTGGGCTCTCGCGGCAGTTAATGCGAGACCAGGAACTCCACCTGGAGCTCTCTGCTTCTTCCGGATCCTTTGCGATGTCATAGGTATGGGAATTGTGACAGAAGGAAAATGAAACCCGGGATTACTCAGTAAAATCCATCTGCAACACAGTGGAAACAAATGTTTCCTCTTACACTTAGTATTCTCATTAAAGCCCTTTGTGTTCCGTGTCTTCAAAAACAACGCAAAAGTACAAATTTAAGATACTTTGACTTCATTGTCCAGCGCTAAAAACCAGCTGAGAGGACAGACTGAAGAAAACGATGAATGGAATTGTACATCTCCTCGGCGTGCTGAAGGAAGCGCCAAGCTGTGCGGTGTGACACCAGCAGTGCCTGTAACGCTGCGGGAAAAAAGGGGCGGCGAGAAAACCATTTTGCCTCGAGAGTGAATGAGTATTAAAACACCGTCCCGGGGAGACGCTATCGCTGATAGCCCTTTGAAAAGAGGTCACCCGTGACACCGCGGGGCAAAGCCGCACTGCCTCCTCCTCATTAGCGGTGTTGGAATAACCCGGCGAGCGCTCATCGCTTCCCGGAGCAATGCCGGGCTCCTGCGGGATGCTGCTGCTGCCACAGCGCTCCGGCTGCGGCAGCACCGCCTCCAGACCCCACTGCCCACAGCGCATCGCAGTGACCCTCCCCCGCGCTCCGTACGGTACAGTGCGTTATATAATAGGTGAAAAATAGCAAGCGCCAGCAGCGAGGCAAAACAGGAAGAAAATACGTCAGATAACGTTGACAAAGTGCAGTTTAAACAAGGGTGGTTAAACAGGCAGCATCAAGTGCCTCCGCCCTAGATTTTGGAGGCACTCAGCACGCAGCTGGCAAGAAGACTTCGGAACGGGAGCGTTCGAGGCGCTGGGAGGGAGAAGCGAATCGCCGGGGAGGGAGGAGCCGGCTGGGGCCGCCCCGGGGCTGGCGGTGCCTGAAGGGGCCCTGAGGGTGGGCGGGTGCCCTTTCCATATAGCGGGCACCCGGGGGCGGGCAGGTCGGGGTGTGCTGTGCCCCCTTCAGCCCTTGGGCACTGCTGGGCGGGCAGGTCGGGGTGTGCTGTGCCCCCTTCAGCCCTTGGGCACTGCTGGGCGGGCAGGTCGGGCTGTGCTGTGCCCCCTTCAGCCCCTGGGCACCGCCGGGTCGGGCTGTGCTGTGCCCCTCTCACCGCCGGGGTGTCGGCCTGTGCTGTGCCCTCCTCACCCCCTGGGCACCGCCGGGCGGCACGGGCTGTGCTGTGCTGTGCCCGCCTCGCCGCCGGGACACCCCGCGGAGCCGCCAGGGGCGAGGGAGGCGCGGAGCCCAGGCCGCGGCCCTTCAGGAGCCACCCCGGCCCGCGGCAGCTACTCACCGGCCGCCGGCAGCGCCAGGCCGGCTCCCCGCACCTAGCAGGGCGAGGGGGCCCGGCTCCGGTTCCCGGGTGTGTCCGTGCTGGAGAGGGGCCCGCTGGTCCCAGGCTCCTTGCCCCGGCGCGCTGAGGGGAGCCCGGCCCGCGGAGCGAACGGCCCCGCGCCCGCTCAACCCCCCGGGGAACGGCGGCCACGGCCCGGGGCCGGGCAGCGCCGCTGCTGCTGCTCCGTCGCTGGAGCGCTCAGCGCTCCCGAACCGGCACCGCTTCAGCCCGAACGTGCCTTCTTCGCTCGGCTGTTCTTGCTGAAGGTATCCCTTCTTACAGAAAATAGCTTAGGGTGACACTTAAAACTTCTACAAACATCTGTAGAAGTATGTAAAGTTTTCCATTGTGGATCGCAGAGTTTTACTGAATAGTTTGCTGTAGATCAGCATGGAAAGGCGGCCCTCTCACACGTGGAAACAGAAGGGTCAGAGGAATTGGAATAGGTGTCTGGGAGTATGGAATGGCTTGGCATCTGGTAGGAAGTTTCTAAGCTTGTAAATGCGAGTTGTGAACATCTGGCTGCTTCATAACTTGCCCTCTCGGGTGTAAGAAAAAATCAAGTAATACACAAATCTAAAAGTTACCAGCTATCACGCAGGAAATGTGATGCACACTGAAGGGAAGTATGTGCAAGTTATGTAATTTTATATACTTCTATTAAGAACCCACATAAATTGGTCCTGATTTTTTTATAAACACTCAGAACTTGTGTTCTAAACCATCTAAAAAATGTTCTGTTTTCACAAGCACAAGGAATCTGCGTCTAGGCATGGTATCTATGCAAGTGTGCCCACAGGCACCTGCCAAGGGCTGTGTGCGCTTCAGCAGCACAAATCTGCTGGTCTCTGCTTTACCTGCATGGCCAAAGCAGACACCTGCCTCACCTGAGATAGGCGTTTTTCCATGTTAATGCTTGGTGAAATCAATCCAACCTTTGTGTGCTGAAGCATGGAGATACACAGTTAAAACATGGAAACCACTTCTCCCTGGCACTGTAGTGACATTTGATGCTGGAAGTTGGGGCTTTGATTTCAGTTCTCCATGACAGTGAGGTGTCTGAGGATGTAAAAGAGTTGTGTGCATTCCGAATTAGGCACAACAAAACTGCTGTGGAATTTCTATCTTTTACATATGAACTTCTATGTTGATTTACAATTTTTGAGATTTTTGTGCTACCACAATAAATTCTGACCCATTTCATATATAAATCCAACAACACTGTCCTGGAAAGCAGGAACGAGTTACATCCAATCACTCTTATTAGAACATTACAAAAATTACCCAAAGTATCTTTTATAGATATAAATCATGTTGTCCTTTCAGCTCTGAAAATGGTGTGATGCTTCATACCAGGACTACAGTGGGACAGTGGAGAACTTGATGTTTGGAAAGTGGGAATATATCTGGTTTCTCAAATGGTAAAAGTTACTCTAATATCAGTGAATCATGAAATACCAGAACCTAACAATTTCACTGATCAAAGGCTGAATACTCCTGCCATAAACCTCACCCGTTCCATATTTGGAATAAAAAAAATATTTTATTAACATGTAATGATGACTCAAAACTTTCTCTAGTTTGAAATGCCAGTGATTCTGTGCTAGAAAAGGCCCAGAGGGCAGTGAGTTGTGTAAGTGGCAAAGTATTCACAGAAAAAGGCAAATAATACTGATCTTTTGCCCTTTTTGTTTTTAGTATCTTCTTAGCATTTAAAAGAATCAGATATTCTGCTTCCTGACAAGTATTGCACAGTCCAAGTTAGGGAGTAACATTTCTTAAGAAGCCACTTGATGGAGGAGTTAAGACAGAAAATTTGCTCGTCGTTTCACGTTACGAAATGTCATGGGGATGCCATAAACTTAAAAGCCAAGCACTGCATGTCCAAATTAGTACAGAATGGTACCCAGTACACGTAAAATTAAAGTTTGCAGTTTTGAAAAAAGGTCAATCATCTTTAAAATGTATTTGGTCAGTCACGACGTGATGATGTATTTTAAACAGAACTCAGCTTTGTTAGTGGAGCCTTGTCCAGCCTAGAGATTCATTCCAAGACCTAATGCAGAGGCACAACCAAGAGCATCTCCCTGCTGAAAGGAATATACCAGGTGACATTAGAAAGGACAACGGAGAACAGAAGTGTAACCAGCAATCACAAAACCTCCCACTGTCATCAAGGATGCCAGTTTATTTTCACGTTTGCTCTAACTTGCAGCGAGCCCATGCATTTATCAGAGCAAATTTACGTTCTTTGTTCCTCCACACAGACTTGCAGAACAGTGATACACACAGGAGGCTCATCTGTAAGTCTTGTTACTGATGGGGCTTTTTGCCTGATATTTAATAATAGTTATTACACTGTTCCTTGACAAAAATCAAATTAAAAAACTGTATCAAGCAATCATGTATACTTGCATCAGGAAACAGAAGCCTTCAAATGTCGTGAATGAATAATCTGAAGGAATAAATGTATGCATCATTTTGTCTGTTATTCAAAGACTAATTAGGCACACAAAAATAAACTAGCGTAAGAGTAAGCATCAAAAATATAGTTAGCACATAAAGTTATAAAGGCACTCTGTGCTAAATAACGTCACTGATATTCTTTGTAAGAAAATCTATTTTTGAACCTAAAATGAGATCTGTCTATTTTCTGCATAGACAAAATCCATGTGGCTCTTCATTAACCTAAGATCAGCAGAGACGAGACAGATGTGGGGGTGGGAGGGAAGAAGAACAAATCTTGCAAAACCAATTTGTTGCACTGAAAATGAATAGAAATAATAGCCTTGCAATGACAGTAATAATTTTCTTCAGATAGAGAGTAATAACCTTTTTAATTTCCCAATTCTAGGAAATGCTCATGTCACTGTAGTTTCTGTACATAATAAAAATAAATACAATAATAAGTTTAGCACAATATTCTATTGCCACATTAAAGATACAATGAAGTGTTTTTCTGGAACCTAAGCAAAATTTTGTTAGCAATGAACTTTAAGGTACTAATAAGCCTCACAAACCATGCCGCTGTTTGATACTGATCTTGCATAATAAATCTATTCCGTTCCTCACTTCATGGATAAAAAAGGTGTCAGAAGACCAGACCATCCCCAGGAGAACATGCTTTTTGTCCAAGTTATTGAAACAGGCTCCTGAAGTCAACTTTGATGATGTTACTGATACATTCGTCTTGATTTATATTTACATGATCATCACTAAAAATCAAGTTTAGGCATGACTAAAGTAAGAGATAAAACCCTGGAATCTGTTTCCAGTCAAAGTGACATTATTGCAGGTGACTTTGCAATATTCTAATATATGATTTCTAAGGAAGCTAAATAGTTGTTTTCCAGCACTAGAAGCTACTTCCTGCAATACTTCTTTAAAGCTTTTTAATAAAATTAGAGATGTGGCAAGAAAGCAAGAAAAAAGCCCTCCTAGAAAATCCTGGTTCTTTACAAATCTCTGACAGATTAAATTTGTGCACATTTTAACTAAGGAAGGAAATAATTAATTCCTGTAGTTTTCATCTGTACTTTCCAGCATGGTCCCATGTACTCACAATGAGTAAATCCCACTGGTGAAAAGCTGCATGCAAGTTATCACAATTGCCATTGTCTTATGACAATGACATTGTCTTATGACATGACTTAAACATACATTTATTTTAGACATTTATTCTCCTGCCATCTATTTCACTGCTGCTCTTAAGAGCCAAACAAGTAGAGCTGCTTTTTGTTAAGGTTTGCCAGTATTTCTATTATACTATTTTTTTCACTTAAGTTCTGATATTTCTAGAAGAGAGGGTCAGAGTTGTAAACCCTTCAGGGACTTACGAACCTAGAAAAAAATTGAATCCCTAGTGAATTTGAAGGAATTAATATTCAGCCATACAGCTCCAATCTTATTCTGTGTCATATCTAAACTTGTTTTCTGAACTCTGTTCAGTGCCAAATTTGCTGTCTGGTGCCAAATTAATTCACTGCCAGATCATATATGCTCTCTTGTCACCAGCAGTTGGCTTTTTCACAAAATGTGTATTGAGCCGAAATGAGAAAATAAACATTAATCAATAGGCATTTGAGTGAACAAAGGAAGTTTTATTACTATGCTATTTTTCTTTGATTTAGCAACTACCTCATGATCACACAAATCTCACCTTGCAGTGCCCACACAATCAGTGTTTCTATATCACACCCAAGAAAAGCAGTCTTTCACATAGTTTGCCAAACCAATAAATTACCAGTGTAATTTATTTTCTCATTTGAATGGATTAATCTTCCAGCTATTACAGATGTCCTTAAATATCGGGATTGCATAATATAATCCACTGTATTCAATAAAGCTATTTTCTAGAAAATGTTGACTTCACCAAAGGGGTTCAAGTCAGAATTTAAAAAGGCAGTCTACCAGTTTATATCCTTCCTCTTATTTGACTGCATTTTGTGCTAATTTCATATTAATGAAGTCTTTGAATCAAATATAAAACAAACCTTACTGTCAAACCCATGAATATAAATCAGAATATGACATGCCAGGACCTATAAGCATTCCTATTATGCATGTATGCTCGTGAAGATAATTTTGGTGCTGCTGAATATGGAAATATTTAAAAGGAATTTGGAACCGTAGGGGAGGCAGTCTGCAATGGTAAAGCGCCTGCTGGAAGTTCAGCCCCTCTCTGACACTGCAGCGTTTTGGCAATGCGGAGGAAGGGTGGTGCCCTTTCAGGTCTGAGGTACAGCTCTGCCAATTTAGATTGCCACGAGATAGGTACATCCTGAGCTGTCAGCGAGCATCATTAAAAATGTTGTGAAATAATTTAATGAAATGTTTAATGAATATGCAAATGTCAGCCAGGAAGAGAACTCATATTTTAATTTGCTGATTCGGATGAAAGAATAAATTACCGAAAATAGAGGCAGGAGTGAGCCATCTGTAAGTTCACCTCGAGAGAGGAGGAGATGAAAATGTTCTGTTCACTATCTCATTACAGGACGTAATGCTCAGGGCACCTTGCCTAAGGCCAAATCTATTTCTTCATCTAAGAGATAAGAACCTTCTATGTCCTGGCTGTGTGTGGAAAATGGTTTGGCTCCTTCTGTGTCCTTCCACGGAAAACGTTCTGTGTGTTCAGAGCTCTCCCGGGAGAGAAGCTGCAAGACGTGTGGGCAGGGGAGAAGGGAGGGAGAGGGCTCAACAAAAGCACAGCTTATGTGCAGCTGGTAGGACAATTTCAGGCTTGGCTGGGTTTGCACTAGGAGAGGTTTCTAAGGAGAGTGTGAATGTCCTTCAGCCACCTCAGATGAGGAGGAGGCCATGATACCAGCAAACCCGTGCTGGCTTGAACCACACCAGGCCAGCACAAGCTGCGAGCCTGTGCACAGCCAGGAAAGCCATCTACAGGTGCCGGGACACTGAACCCCGGACAACTCTGGCAAACTTAATTAAACCCTTGAGTGGCTTTTGTGCTGTGCGCATTTTCCCTTTACATGTCTGATGCCTGAAAGCACTTCGGGGCTGTTGATGGAGGCAGAATTACAGAGTTCCCCCACTCCAAACTTCTGAGAAATTAAGAGAATGCAAGATGTGTAATTTGCTCCCTCTGATATTATGTTGTCTTCCTTCTAGCAAAATTACTTTTTTTTTAATGAGGGCAGGGTTGGGTTCCTCCTGCACAGTGTAACACAACAGGCTGATATTGAGATGCTTCACTAGGAAATTTGAAACAGATACTGCCATGGAGAGTGGTTTAATCATCTTGATGTCATTACATAACATAATCATAAATGAAGGCAAATCTGAAAATAGCAAAGTAATATTGTTCAGATGTGGAACAATCAGGTATAAACCGCAGATGAGTTTTCAAATAGCTTGTAAACTAGATTACCTGAATGGGAAGTAAAGTCTGTGTGGGTTATAATCATCAATGGGTTATAATAAAATGGCCTGAACCCTGAGGGTTTAGGGTCTATGATTTCACTTCTTAATTGCTTTTCACACCAAGTGGTTCGTGTTTAGCTGGAGTAAACTGCACATTAATACTGATGGAAAGCAATTAGGTGACTAAGTACCACTTTGCAATTCTTCAGTTCACACCAGAAACAACTGAGCCCTCTAACCCAACAGGTATCTTTTTCTCTTTCTCTCCTTTCTTGACCTATACTTTGTTTTTCCTCAAATCCCAGATATAAATAGTGAAGAGTAAATATGACAACACGGATTTCAAAGCAGTCTGACACAGCCTAAAAGCTGTAATTGGTATTTGGTATGCTCCTACTGCTGAAGAAAAAAGTGGATTATTACCATGAATGAACAGCAACCAAACTCCAACTCAACAGCCCAGTGTTAATGGAATAAGCAGAAATTTAGCTTGTCACACTCACATTTGTTATACTCTCGATTTCCATATACCATAATAGTAAGCCCAGCTTTCAAAGCAAAAGCCAGCCCAGCTGAAATGTATTAGCTGTCTTCTGGAGAACTAAGAAAACCAGAACCACTAATCAAAGCTGAAACATGTAACTTTGAACTGACTTTGTGTCGGGAAATAATACTGGCAATCAGAATTTATGAAGAAGCTATGAAATAATGTTCCATCAAATGATTAAAATGTATTGTTTGGATGGGATGGAAGCTATAGGAAGAGGGATATATAGTATAATTAGAAAAAACAGTGGAGCAGAACATAATAGTCCAGTGACAAATCTGTAGGCTGGGAAGTGCACACCAGAGCAATGTTTGGATTATGGAGCAGTAACAACAATAGGATCTCTGCAGCACAATTGCCTGTTCTCAGGAAATGAGGTTGAGAAAATTAATTTGCTCAAATGCATAGTTAATAAAATACCTGATGCCTCTGGTGAAGTTTTCCCAGTAGATTCTTCACAGAGTAACAGAATGAACTAACTTCCATTTTCCCCAGTGGAGAGAATCATTCAGACCATGACCATGAAGTTAAAATTAAGCTAAAATAAACAAGATGATAGTACAGATTTTAAACAGCTTGTGAATGACAGGTTTAGATTAGATAATAGGAAAAAATTCTTTACTGTTAGGGTGGTGAGACACTGGCACAGGTTGTCCAGAGAAGCTGTGGGTGTCCCAAGCCTGGAAGTGTCCGGTGCCAGGTTGGATAGGGCTTGGAACCACCTGATCTAGTGGAAGGTGTCCCTGCCCGTGGCAGGGGGGTTGGAACAAGATGATCTGAGGTCTCTTCCAACCCAGGCCACTATATGAAGATTAAGAATAGAGTATTTAACTATTAATTATGCCTTCTCTACCATCCTCCAACAGTTCAGCCATGAGGTTTCATCAGCTTGGAGCAGCATAGGCAGCTGTGTGCAGCTGAGGGTACCCATGTGATGCTGCACAGGGAGCTGTTGGGCTCAAATTATATTTAATTTTAGAAAATTGGATTCCAATTATAAATTTTCATCTGGCTGATGCCTGACTTGTAAAGCCTTGAAACGTAAGTGCAACCTCTTAATAATTCTAACTAATACCTTCTGTGAAAGCACTGAATTTTAACGCCGTGTAGGGAATATACTGGACTTCAATGCCTTCCCAAACTTTTCACTTCGGATATTTCAAAATACCGTTTAAGTAACTACATTTACTTTCCAAGTGAAATCCACTAAACTAAACATATTAGAACTTTGCTAAAGTTTGTGATAAAGTTTAGGAAAACAACACAGATGTTCATGGTGGGGGACGTGCTGTCCAAGTATATTGATGAATAAGTATCTCTCACCCTCTTTTCAGACCTGAAAGGAGTCATTCCATTACTTTTTTCTTCTTGCAAGTCAATGGAGAGGACTGAAAAGCTCAAGATTAATCATTTCTTTCCTACTGTGTAAGTGCTAAGTTAGGAAGTGCACATCGTCCTGAGAAGCAGAGAAACATAATTTAATGATGGTTCTTTGAAGGGAAGTTTCTTAATGAGGAAGTGAGCACAGAAACTGAGCTGCTGCTCGAAGGGTGAATGAAATGATAGAGTTCATTTTTATTGTAGATTATCTGTATTGATGACTGTCCCCAACTAGGTGCTGACTTCAACTTTTTCTAATCTCATCACGGCAGGAGAAAATAATCATAACCCAGCCATAACTTTTTTTTAAGTCAGCAGTCAGTCGTGGAAAAAGTCCCTGTCACTCAATTTCTTCAGTGCAGCTACTAAAAATATAGATTTTTCTTTTCTCAGGCAGTAGAAATGATCACAAAGAGAGTAACAGAAGAGAAAATGCCCTCAGCAAAATGGGGCTGGAGAAATTCTGTTTGCAATTGCTGACAAACTACACATTAAATTTGTCATTTCATTCCAAAACCCTCCAGTCAAAGTGTTTTTCAGTACTTTACTTGAAAGCTGTTAATTAAAAAAAGAGAAAGCCTAAATGGACAAGACATATGGAATGATATAAAATTCATGTTGATTTTTAAATGAGGTTCCATTAATTTTGTAGTTTTGTGTGAACTACTGGATTTTATCCTGTTTTGGTTTTTGTGGGGTTCTTTTCCCCTCCAAGCAGGTCTTTTCTTTTGCAAGCAACCAAACCTAAGATGCTCTGCATAGCCCTTGGCTGCTGTGCCAGCTTTCAGCACTGTGTTAGCTTAGTGCAGAACCTGCCTTCCCCAGTGCCGGAGTTCCTGACAATTCTCCTCTTGCAAACCTCACCCTGCAGGTTCTGGGGGCAATCCAGGCAGAACTGCCCAACAGGAACACCCCACAGCGGCTGGCTCAACTCAGGAAACTCCATGGTATCTCAATATTAGATGATGCCTGTGTGGAAAAGGAGGAGAAGCTACCTGGCAAAGCAAGTAGCCACATTTCCATGCCACTTTTCTGGTTCTGCAGCCTACTAAGCACCTCTTGAAACTAAATCCTTCACAAGCGACTCTAATATTTATTATAGTGGATATTATCAAGCACTCAGTACAGGTAATTATTTCTGCTCCTCTTTCAGAGTGTAACCGTAGGTTCTGAGGCAGTGCATTCCCACAGCATTAACGTGAGCAGATAAAGATGATTACACACATCTCTCCCTTCATGCTGAACTCCCCATTTCATCTCTGTTTCGTTAAATACAGCCTTTGATTACAGAAAAAAGTAATTATCAAATGTGTCACAGGCGTGCTAAAAATAATTTTTCCAGCA
This sequence comes from Rhagologus leucostigma, assembly GCA_013397725.1. Lineage (NCBI taxonomy): Eukaryota > Metazoa > Chordata > Aves > Passeriformes > Rhagologus > Rhagologus leucostigma. Next base: position 1,350,482 of record VZTD01003481.1, read on the forward strand.
CACAATAGCTGGGTAGATAGGTTAATCTGCCTAGGCAAGATCGCTCCTGCTTTTCATCCTGGCTGCAGAGCTGCTTCATTTGAAATGCATGTTTTCATCACTTCCATTGTAGGTTTCACCTGAAAAATTGTGTCACTGTTGCATTTTATAATAAAGTTAGACATGAAGCTTTGTACATATTTAATCAGCTCTCCTTCCAAATTCAGGTGGTTGAAAAGCACGAGGAAGGTCTGAACGTGCTCTGGTCTGACTTTGGCTGAACAGTGTCAGTGCTTTGGGAGTGGCAGAAGTTTCACACCTCCAAGAGCAGCAGCTCACCTGAGCTCCTGTACGTGCTTCACACATCCCTAACCATCCCCAGTGACACTCTGCAAGAGCCACATCAAACACAGCATTTGTTTCCCTCTTTTCCAGTACAAGCACCGTCAGCTCCTCAGTGCAGCCCAGGCACACCGAGCAGGGAAATGTCATAAGCCCATTAATTTCCTACATTAACATGATGCCTGCTGTCTTTGCTTGAGCTCCCAATTAACCAGACAAAGCAACTTAAAGCATGTCCCACTACAATTCCTGGCAAAAGTATCTAGGATGCAAGGATATAATGCTGCTTAATTCAGTTGAGAGACCAGGACAAAAATGGTTGTGCTGGGCTGTGAAATTGGAATCACAAAGACTTTTTTTACTGGTTGTGTTTCAGAAAGAGGTCAAAAAGATGTATTTGCTCTACTAGATTGCCTAGGTAATTGTCCAATCCTGTGTTAAAAATTCATGCAGAAGTGTAAGAGTCATAAACCCCTGAATAGTTAGATTCAAGAAAATGAGATGACTGATGCTTAAGTAGGTTGAGCAGGTAGAATGGTCATTCTGAGTCATTTGGCTGATTAAGAAAGCATCCAAGGAAGAATAAACCTCAGTTCAAAATATTCAAACATTTTCAAACAATTGCCTGGCAGGGACCCAGTGACACTATGCCTTGGATGGTTAACCAGTACATTTTTATGCGTGTGTGAGTGAACAACAAGAAGTTCTCAGCTGTTAATGAAATATTTATTCTTCCTTTAAAACCAGACAGAGCAGTGGCAGTTGCAAAGCAGATACTGTCAAATTCAGAGGTGTTCAAATGGCAATTGCCATACATGCTATGTGAGAAATAACCCACAAACTTTCCTATCACCCAAAAGAGATCAGCACCAATACCTGCTCTCTCAGTTCCAGCAGCAGAAGGGCCTGGGAACAAACCAGTGAACTCTTGGAGGAAAGTGAGGGTGAGGATTCTCACTCTTAGAGCCTGAGAGTCAGTTTGAAGAACAACATAAGCAAGGCTGGTAGCCGATGCGAAAGCCCAAAGAGATGGCAGAGAGAGTATTTGTCTTGTTACTGGGAGGGTTTGCCTGTGGGACTGGGGCTCCTACTGACATTTGGGTGGTTTCCAGCACAACCAGAACAGTGAATGCTACAAGTCACAGCTGTTCCTCTTGGACGCAAAGCATCATTTGTGTGTGTCACCTGCAGAAGCAAAGGCAGGGCTCTACCTGAGCCTACAGGTTTTCATCTCTACTCGAGGCTCAAATTCCCATTGCTGCAGCACAACCCCTGACACGCTCCAGGGTGGATTTGCTCTCGGATCCCAGCCCTGCGCTGTACTTTGCAAAAGACATCGATACCTCCTTGTCAGAAGTTACACATGGTATCAATAGGTCATTTCTTAGGTTGGGTATTTTTGTGGGAGGAAATTAAATTGATATTCCTTTGCCTACTCTGGCTGGAGTACAGAAAGAATGGAAAAAAGATTAGGGTGTTCATTTTAACCTAAAAACACTAGAACCTACCTACTTCTACTGCTGTAAGTGAACATGTTGGCGCTTCAGTCTACACACACAAAATGGGGATGAAAACTGATTTTTCTTAACCAGTCACTGGCTTTGTCACTTCCCCTTTCATTGATCTAAATGGTGCTCATTTATAAACATCCACGGTGCTGAATCTATGTCCTTACTCTAGTGAGAGAGCAGAATGATTTAGCATATTTTCCTCAGCTGCATTACTAATTTATACCTACACTGGGCAAAAGGTGGCTACAGGAATAGCATCCTTTCAGCACTAGTTTTTACAGATGCAAAAGAGGAGCTTGAACTTACCCTTAAAAAAAAGCTTCTGTTACAGAGCATATGTGCAAACCATCTCAAAAAAAATACGCATAAGAGAAAATGGCTACTCCTTTACACGAGTAGATTTAAGAAGGAAAGATTCTGATCCCTACACAAGCATCCAAAATTTCTTCCACACAAATTACGTTGGAGAAAACCAACATTTCTCACTGTACTCATAACCCTGTTCAGCCTAATGTGTGTTCACTGCTATGTGTTAGCCAAGATTTTGCCTCAGCCAGCTATTTATAATCATTACAAATATTCCACGATAATGCTTTTTCCATAAGTGATTTATAGTATTTATATGCTAACGGAGAAAACCGAACATAAATTTGAATAATAATGAAATTAAATAGCATTTCCACTATTAAACTATCAGCTGTGGGCAGCAATTCACTTCTTACTTAGGACTCGCCAGATTTTCCTTGGGAAGTATTAACTTGGTAATTGAAGGACTTTATTACTACAATAAAATATATTAAGCAATATCTATTAAATCAATAACCTAAAAGATAATTTAAACTCTGGTTCTAGATATGTGAAAATTATTCCAAGAAGCAGATGCAGGGTTTTGTTTTGCACTGAATTTGCATAAGTTATGTAACAAAATACTTTTAGAGAGCCCAGTAAAGTCAGGTTTCCAGGCCTCTGTGCAGATTCACTGATTTCAGCCATGGTGAACACTTCAGGAATCACAGAGCCTCGCAGGGAAGTCTGGAGTACAGATAAGGAGATATTTGTGCAGCACAGATACACAGCAGTTCAAGCTCCAGCACCCTGGCTGAGCTGCATCCACTTGAGGAATTCACACCCTTCTGAGTTCACCATGTTTCCTCCCTTGGTTCTTCTAGGCCCCAGAGCAAACAAAGGCAGTATCAGCTGAATGCAACTCACCCCCATGCACTCACCCTCATTTCATCAGGCAAAACTGTGCTAATGCCATCGGAAACGCTCCTGATAACTTTAATGAGATCAGCACCTCACCCCAATAGATACCAGCTTTAAGAGCTCTATGGTGGCAAATTGATTTTTGATATTTCTGGCATTTTCTCTGCTGTTTCCCTTCCAGAACTACTATTCAGTGTTCTGTATTGTTCACTTGACCTGTCTTTCTCATGCCTTTTGTCAGAGAAGTACTTTGGTTTTGTGCTATAGGAGGAGACTGGAGCTTTAGTCTGTAACGAGCAATTCATTCTGGACACCTTCCTCCTATAAATGACTTTAGGATTTTAACATATAACACTAAGATGTCATTTTATCAGAGTATTCCCTAATATTTACTATTTTTCAAATATTTGTCAGTAACACCCCTCTTGTTCAGTGAAGTAAAGACACATTTACCTTAAACGCAGCATACCCAGGTGGAGTTGAGTCTCTCTCTCAAAGTTTTCTCCTATAAGGAGAAAATAAACAGCAGCAGAAAAAACTTCACTAAACAGCTGACATGGAGCTGCCAGCTGAGGTGTTTGTCCAGCTGAGCAGGAGGTCCAGCCCAGCCCGGCCCAGCTCATGGCATTCTGAGAACACTTCCGAGAGGCAGCTCATTTCCTACCTCACTGGCTCCTTGCTACAGCGTCTGCTCAGAGACAGAAGTAGAACATCAAAAGAGAAAATATGTTTGCACATGACTTGGACAAGAAATCATAATGCAAATTCCCTGAGGTCGGGAAGCGTGGCCAACCCACAGCAGCGCACAACTTCAGATATATTCATAATGCAGGTAACAGCGCAGCACAGAACAATCGGAGCTAGTTTTAAACAAGCCATATAAATGGCTCTAGGTCCCTTTAAACATTTTAAGAAGGTAAGGTGCCTTGAAGTTAAGGCTCTAAGCATCCACTGCAAGTTCTCCAAACTGCTCTTTCCAGTTTTATCAGGTACAAACATTAATAGCTGCCAGATAAAAAATGCTACTGAGATCTATCAAGAGGCCTGAAGTAGACAATGCGTGGTGCCTGTTCTGAACTTTCAGAGATGCCCCATGTAGTCTAGGTCTCCAAAAAGCCTGATGTTCTCTTTCCCCAAACCTCAGATGCTGTGGTGAGTCAAAAGGATGCCACAGATGAACCAGAACCCTTCATTACAACTTCCTTCTGCACATTTGTCACTCTTCTGTTTTGGCATTACCATTTTGAGTACTTCACCTACAAGCTCAGTGACTGCCCAGTTCCTGCTGGAAAACACAGGCTAAATAAATAACCTAGATTTTTTTTCTCTGTCCTCAGTACAATTTTTCAGTCTGGTGTGAGCCATCTGAAATATTGTAGAACTTTAACCAAACAAACCACAATACTGATGTATGTTTAGTGACATGAAAGCGTCGTGCAGAGGGGATAAGTACACAGCCCCAGGACAGCAAAAGCTACAAAAACGTAATATCAGTGTAAGCAAACAGAAAACCCTTTAGGCGTACTTCCCATACTTACCTCACAGAATAACTATTGCTTCAGAACAACTCCAAATTTACTATCATATTCACAAATAACATAAATCCCAAAGCTAATGGCTGATTTCAGGCACTTACATTTTAATAGGTGCATGGCACAGGGCCATGTTCAAATCTGTCTGTCTAATCATGGTTTCTATGCATAAAGCATAGCATACAAAAGTGTATGAGATCGCTGAGCTAAGAATGTTGAAAACGCCATCCTGGACAAATCCCTTAGTGCAAATTAACAGTGAAAAGTCTTTACTGATGTTCTATTAGATAAAAATTTTCTATGCATCATTAAACAAAATTCTTCACAGAGGACAAAGGTACATGTTTTTCTAAAGATTTCAGTAAAAGAGAAACGAAGACTTTACTCTGTAGTATCCACCTGGCAACCAGACCAGAGATGAAGCAATTGTCTGAAGTATTTTAAGACTGCAAGTCATGTAATCGGGAAAACATCTGACTTGAAGTAGACTTACACACGTTTGCTCTGAGGCAAGTTGTCAGGGTTGCTCCGGCACTTCTGTCGCTTGGTTTGGCTCCATTCATAGATCCTGCTTCTCTAGAGATGGGGGACACATTACTGCAATTGATCATCAAGCTTTAAGTGCCATTTCAAAAAATTGGGCAGTGCTCTGAGGGTATCATAAAAGAAAGCTCCTGGAGTGAAGTAGCTCTTGCTGAAGAGTTCTCAGAACAGGAAGAATTCACTGCTTGTTTTTTTGGATTCTCTGCTTTAGCTCTTGAATGTCAACAAGAGGAAAACCAAAATTATTATATAAAAGCCTGCAGAGTGGATTCACATAATCATTAAAGTGTTTAGATTTTCAGAGCAGGGCTTTTTAAGGATGCCAATTTAAGAAACTGAATTCTGCAACCTGTTATTGCACAGAGCACTGAAATGGAACTGGGAGAAACTGAAGCGTGAACAGGGAGGCAGCTGGAGGTGACCTTCAGGAAATTGGAAAGGACTGAATCACCAGGCAGGGAACCTCATCATCAGTGCATTTCTTCAGGCTGTCCCAGGCACATTTTCAACAGACTACTGAACAACACCACCCCAGGAAAAATATGGTAGAGAAACACATGATTACATGGTTAATAATCATATTTTGTAAGTAATGACATGCCTGTGGCAGTACCATGGACATAGCTGGCTCTTTCCACCCTGTTGCAGAAAACTGACCTATTTATTTCTTAAAGAGAAATAGGAGATACAAACACTCCAGGCTGATGCAGAGGCAAAGTCACTTTCTAAGACAAGGGAAAGAGCAGAGACATTATGTAATGACATTATTTTCTCTTTGTTCTACTTTTCTATGGTGTCATCTGACAGCAGGAGTTGTCTGACAGCATTTGAGCAAAGCAGAATTCCAGAAAATGAAATGCAGGAATTCTGAGGTGCAGACTAATTCATCTATGGATGTTACACTGGGTAACAAAGCATATCCCCTCAGATATCTGCAGTAGCACCCAGATTTCATCACTTCAGTAAGAACTGACACCCAAATTCGCAAAAGAACAATCACTTCTCTTATTGTACACTCAGTCTTTCTCTACTTCAGAGTCTCACGTGGAAGTGGGATACTTTACAGGGCCACAAAATACGAAGATGTATTTGAGCTGAAAAATATTGTTACAATATTTTAAATATTCCTTTATATCATAAAACAGGAATAGTGTTAGTCAGCATTAATATTTCTCCCATTTAAAACATATTTCACTTATGAGAAACTTACTCATCATTTGGCAGATTTTATGAACCATTTACAGAGAAAGTGGGAAGACAGTTACAAAAGTTGCAGGACTGAGATCTTCAGGAGGCTGTCTATTCCTTCAGTGACCAACTAAATGGGACCTCAGCCATTGCCACAGTACAAATTATACCAGTTGCAGAAAGAGAAAATAGTGTTTATTCTCTGCTTTGAGTCCATCTTACTGTATATTGCTAGGAATGCCTCTTTCACCAGCAAAGTTTTGACATTTATTTTTTTCCCCCCTATTATCTCCATATAAAAGTAGAGCACTGAGCTCACATCTGGTGTCACTGGTGCATATAAACTTACTGGCCATGATTTGTAGATGGAGGGAATACATTCTCACCTTCATTTCAGCATATATCCAGTGAGAAGATGATAATTTACATGTAAATTGCATGTGAATCAGGATCCCTCTTACCACAAATACATGATGAACTGGTTCTTACAACACTGTTCACATGTTCATTATGTGCTACTGACCTCTATTCACATTCACCTTCCTGGGGTGTGACACACAAACTGGAAATATGTATGGAAAGCTTGTCTGATGCTTTAATGATTCCATCTTGAAACCCTGATGGCTTCTAAGACATCCGTAATGTGCTATCATTGAGGAAATCAGAGAATAAATTTGTCTCTCCCTCATGCAGTGGAGATAAACTTGTTCAACGAGTAAACCAGACCCCAAAGAACTACAAGTAGGTATTTCTGGAAAAAGGATTGCTGTGGTACTGTATCTCTACACACTGTGATTTTCTTACTAGCAAGCCTAATGCCAGAATGTTCTTCAAATGCATGAAAACATGCAAACAAATGTGTTTGAATTTCTCCTCTGAAAGGATAGCAGTAGACAGACTATTTTTGATGGCACACTGGCTTATATATGAATATTAGGGAAAGAGGTGCAAAAGCATTAAATCGCCAGTCCAAAACTGGTACATGAGGGACTCAGCCATTCACAAGCATCAGGTTTCTTCTTTTCTCCTTGAAAAGCTGTGCAGGGCTGCTGTTTCCAGACTAGCACAGCTATTTTGTTTCCATGACTTTGCAAAAGCTTTCTCGTTTTCAGCTGTGGAAAGAGAAGCAAGGAATTGTACTTGTCATTTGTCTGCAGATTTTTGCATAACGAGTGCTTTCTGCATTATTCCAGCTGTTACTGAAGATTAGTCATTGTTAAACCTGATGGACGTTTAGGGAAATTTCCCCTCATCTAATGCAATGAAGATGGGCAGAAATTCAGAGTCTCAGCTGCTTTTCTGACTAAGGGCTCACCAAGCAGTTAAGGAATCAAGTTACCATTAAATCCAATAAACTACGAACTCAGAAAACAAATTTTCTTCTGGCAAAAGACATTTGTTGTCATGGTGCCAACAGCACCAGGCATTCAATTACTGTGACTTTCAGCTCTGTGGGATGGCTGCTGGAGTAGGAAGTCTCAAGGCCCTAAGAAATCTACAGAGACAACATCCAGCATTACTCAGCCACAACTCAGTTTGCTTTGTGAGCAGCAGAACTGCTGAAGTTTGCTTCATCTCCCACAGCTGAGAGCTTTAACTGAGGCTTTGGCAGAGAACTCACTGCCTGGTGGCTTCTCTGATGCTCAGTCAGGTAAGACTCACCCTGTGGTGTCCCCCTCGATAAAGACACTCCGTGGAAATCCTTTGCCCAAACACTATGTACTAGGAAGAAACTTGTCTGACCATAATTTTTACTGTTGCCTCAGAGAAGTTTGACAGGAATTAGCCAGCAGGGAGAGAAACAGATTGGGAGAGGTAATTTGAGAGACATGAGACAGACACTGTCAAGGATAATGGGAATTCTTTAGTCTTTTTTCTTTAGAAACCAGGCTAGAGACAGTGGAAAGCAGTACAGTTCTTTCAGTGTTATGGACAACAATATCTAACATGCACTATTTCATTTTCTCTTGACTTGCCCTCAGCAAAATATCATCAGCTTGACTCCATCAGTCACTTGTACAACAAAACAAGCACCAACATCCAGCCATCAATCTGTGGCTCTATAAAGCAAAGCCTCATGCTTTCCAAGACACCATTCAAAGTTAATTACTATTAACACATACTCTATTCTAATTATTTGTCAGATTTAAGGATTGTCTGCCTCTGTATAGACAAGAACGTTGGTGGCTTTATCATCCCTTCCCTGACGTAACATTATTTAGGCCCATGCAATGTACATTTATACAGCTTCCTATTTGTGTTGCTGAAACCAGTGCCTCTGGATGTACCTGAAGAATGAGGATACTGCGGGAAGATAAGTGCTCTTTCAATCCAGCTGCTCGAGTGAGCCTTAGGCTCTGATGGCACAGACACTTCCCTCTCCACCAATGAACTTGGAATGCATAGGAACTGTGCAAAAAGTAGCAAGAGCTGTCAGTCCTTTTCTGCAAATAACTTTCAGTGAGCCTTAGTTGGAAACAGAAGCAGCGGCCACCCCTCCCATGGAAGCTGAACTGCATTTACAGCAGCCACCATGCTGGCTCTCCCAGCCCATCTAAAAGCGGGCTAATTGTTTTTGAAAACCCTCACTCAAACCCCAGCCCCAGGTGGTCACTATCTCTAATGAAACTGACACAAGGCATAGACAATTCCCTAGCTTTTTCTACACTAGAGGAATATAAATGATTGAACTGCAACCCAGGAGATTCTACCCTTTTTGTTTTACCCTTGCAGTAGATTTAACTACCCAAATGCCTTCCCAAAAGTCTGTGTAAATTTGGTACCATCCCCTCAATTTAGGGAAGAGCATAATCCAGTAAAATTGAAATTCTTAAAAATGCTTCTGCAGAAAGATCCAAGTATAAGGTAGGACAGATCACTACACCATTGGCCTGTCCTAGCACAGAACTCCCTACACAATCCAACCAGAACTGTGTTGCGTATCCATGCTGTGAAACCGAACCACAACAACAAAAACCCAGCTAATTTCAGAGGTAAGGTTAAGTGTATGGGTACCATTACAGACAGGTTAAAAGTCTGAAAATCTGGAGTCTGTGTTGCATTCTTTGTATCAGTCATTTTCTGAAAGCCAGTTCTAAGATCCAGCTTTAAACATAAGCAGAGACATTATCCAGGATACATTTTCCTGAGTGCACACAAATGAAACATTCTGACATCTTCCCTGCAGAAATCCTCTCTGCATGATGCACAGTCAGTCCAAAGAAAAAATTCCCATTCAGTTCAGGAGGAGTTTTCAGTCTGTACAAATGTATTTTTCTTGGCTAAAATGCACAAGCTTTGTAAGTGAAAATGAGTGTGAATGATTCTAAAGAGTAAGATAGTTACAGCTAATTTAAATTAAAAGGAAAACTGAAAATAGTGCCAAACTTATCAATAACTGGAAATCCAGAGAATTTTATATATATATAATGTTAATTAGATAACATATGCCCTCAGTTTTAGCATGATCCTCTTTCATCACCATCCACTGCAATATTGTCAAACAGAACAGTCTTAAAGTAGCACCATTTGTGTTATCAGCAGGAAAAACCTACTTGGAAGTTTTCACAGACCCTTAATGGACCCACTCTGCTCTTGACCTTGATGTTTCAGTCTATGCCACCATCCTGAACTTGGCTCATGCCAGTTTTGAATTATACTTCCAATAGCATTAAGTAAAACCTCAAGTGTGTTATCTATCAAGTGACTGTGCTTCAGTGCATCCAGATGTACCAGATCTTCCACCTCTGCTTGCCCCAAGGGAACACCTCCCAGACAGCAGGGCTGCCCGAAAGAAGGGCTAATTAGGAGAGCAGAGAACAAAATGCCCTTTGGAAGGAACACGGTTTCCTTATGGATCTTTGTGTCCATGACACCGTGTCTCCCTGTAGGATGTGCCTGTTGGTGCACATCAAAGGACAGCTGGAAACCACACGAAACACTTCTGCATGTAAGCAACTGCAGTGGAGCAGATTCACTGGGAGGTCCCAGCAGGACAATTTCCTCCGATGCGAGCTGTACGATGAAACAACTGGGAGCTGCCTGCTGTGGCACAATGCAGCCCTCCCCTGCCCACTCACTCTAAATGCCACAGACAGATACATTTAAGTGCAGCATAGGCTGTTGTGTTACCTGCAGGCAGACACATCTCTGTCAAATACTACAGCAAGAATTTGAAACAAAAGGTGTCAAAGGCACAAAGGGATTTGGTACAAACCATACAGCTACTTCTGCCTTTCATTCTCTTCCAAGGCTGCACTAGGAAGACATGTGGCAAACCAGAAAGCCGAGAGAACAGAAGAGATGAGTTTAATGTATTGCTCATAGGGCATTTGGTGAACTAATAGGAAAACGCCCTCTCTCCCCAAAACATTAGTTGTTATTTTTACCTGATAATGTATCTATTAATATCTTGTCCCTGACTTAGGTTCTCTGTCCTTTGGATTTTTTTAAGACTATAATCAATACTTGGCAGCATTTTAAAATGAAGCATGCAGTTTACAAAATAAAATCTTTAGTCATCTCTGCAATGATTTCTGAACTTTTTTTAAAGCATGTCTTACTTAATGCATTTTAAAACCAGCTGCTTCTATCCAGAGTGCATTTGTAAATGAAAAGTAAGACCAGCAACAAACTCCACAAACCTGTTTCTGAGCTACCCAACACAAATGCAAGAATTGAATAGAGTAACTCAGTATTTTCATCCTCTTACTTGATTCTCCGCTGGGAGGAAACAGAAGATTTCCAAGTGCCACAAGTGCAGCTGGGAGGCAGGCATACGGGACACAGCTATGTAATAAAATGATGGAAGATAAAAATTCTTCATTACAAATTTAGATGCTTCTGTCAATTTAAATCACAGCTCACAGTGCACGTTCACAGCAACTCATCAGGGGCACAGTTGGGTGGATCCCACTCACCCTGACGGAACCATTCATACATTCAGGGCTACTTGTGAGCAGTTACTGACCCTGGAGATGGTTCTGAGCATCCCTGAGCCACATGGTGGCACTTCTCAGGATATCATTCCATTAGTCACCACTCACCAAGGAGCACCAGCTCAGGGAAACGGATTCTACATGCTGGAATAATGCCACTTCTTCCTAGAGCAAGAGCAGTATCTCAGCTGCAGCAGGAGAACCTCAGGACAGCAAATAAGACAGCTCTGAATGATTTTACTGCAGCTCTGCTAAAAATTTTTTTAGACTTCCTTCAGCCTTCTGAGAGTGGTTAAATGGGCACTCACTGCCTGGGACATAAACTGTTTACTATCCACTGCAGAGAGACCACTTTACTCAGACTTAGATAGAGACATGGCCACTGCAATGGAAAGGTTGTCATGAAGTTGAGGAGGAGGAAGGTGGCAGTTAAACCCTGGCAAACTGACCTGGAAGCATCCAAGGGGCATTTGTCTCTTCCTTTGCATATGACTGGATTGCTGTGCTCTCTTCTCAGTTTCAATGTTTTTCCTGAGGATATCACACATCCATGCTGACACAAGTGTGAATGCAGTTTTACTGAGCCCAGGATCCCAATTGCTCAGCCCTGCAAGTCACCTCAACTCCGGTGGGCTTCATCACGATCTGAACTTGCACTGCGTCTCTTGATGCCAGGAACCCAGGCAGAAGGCGTCTGGAAGTCTGAATGCAGGCACTGCTCAATCCCTCCCAGCTACACAGCCATCCTTAAATGCCTGCAGGGCCATGGTTAAAGACAGCAAACAGGCACACGGAAGCCCAGCAGTCTCTGAAAGCAGAGTAATATTTGTACCACTTCGAGTATTTTCTGTGCTTTCTCTCGGTTCTTCTCTCCTGTGTAGTCCCAGCTGAGAAGATGAACGGCTATAGAGACTTGAGAACAAGAGATCAAAACTCCAGATCCTTACCATGCTGCCAGGAGGCTTTTACGATTTAGGATTGTACTCAGGCTACTCAACACAAGTTCTCTCCTGGGTGCTGTGATTTCATTTGTAATGCCCCTAAAGAGCCAGAACTCAACAGGCTCAGGCACAGACCATCCCAATCACTGTCAGAACACCAGAGGTCTGAGGCCTGAGTTTTGAGGCAGGTGCTGTGTACGGTCTTTAAGGCTGCCCATGATATAGAGATAAAGTTTTCTATAAAAGTTAACCTGCCATCTGAATGTCTGTAGCATCTTCCTCCCTTTTGTACTACAATAAACTGCAACAGAGCGTCCACACTGGAGGCCAAGGACACTTAGGAACCTGATCTACAGATTCTGTGCAGCGTGAGGTCAAACACATTGCGTATTCAGAAGCCAGAAAATAGCAATAAATCCAAAAATACAGGTTACCCAAACAAAAAAAAGAAACCAAAAACCCAACCACCTCTACTCTTGTCTTCATCAGGACTGGAATTTAGATAATAATCTGATATTCCCTGCCACACTTCTGATTGCTACCGGATCACTATCATGTGTGAAGTCAGCTGAGATCCAGAGACATCTCCCTGCCTATGTAAATTCAGCATTGTCTCTTTTCTCCACTAATGAAATTCAAGCATTTAGACTAATGTCTCACACATACATTTGCTGAAATAAATCAGATAAATCCAAGCCTCCTATACAGCTTTACAAGGTTCTGCTTCAGATTCTTCAACCACTGTCACCAAGACCTCAACCCACCTTTTCTTAGTTCAATTTCCCCCAGTGGCATTAAAGACATTTACTTCCATGGAGTGTTTTATGCTGACTTTAGCAAACAAGAATCCAGCTACAACAGGTATGAGATATCTGGGGGTACAACAGTTTAATGCCTCAATTACTTCTTTGACTGACTGGTTCCATGCACTAAAACTGTCAGGTTCACTATGGAGACATACGCAAACGCTCTGCCAAAAATCTGACAGACTGATTATTTACACATTTTTAGAAATGCCTTGTCATGAGACCTCAGTTTGAAGATCTCAGACCTTGACTCTTGGCCCAAAGGGATCTCCTGCTGGCTTTACTTCTCAAAACAAAAACAAATGCTTCCTATTCATAGGAACATCTCTATTGCAATAAATTCAGGTTTGCTTTAGCTGAACTGCAATATTACTTCCAGTTAACCATTGCAAGCTGTCTCTGCACTAAGGATATGTAAGGATCACTAGCTGTTTGGATGAAAATTCTCCTGTTTTTCCCAGTGTTTTGCCCTTGTTTCCAACCATTGCTCTTCTGTGCCCTGGTGCCACTGAAATACTGCACAGGAAGCCTGTAAACCACATCACCTTACGGATGTGTTCTCCTCACCTGTGATCTCCAGGAATCTGACAAGCTTCACACAGGGCTGGTCAGAAGCCGGTGCAAGAATGAGAGGACAAATTCTGTTTGCAGTGATAGTTAAAGCTGGGAATCTGGTCTGCGAGGGGCTCTGGAGTTGTTGCACGGAGCAGCTGGCTGGTGCCTCACTGGGTACCTGTCGGTCACAGATCCCATTGAGGTCTCAACACCACAAGTGGCTGGGTGGGAGCGAGGGTGGTGAGGAAACCGTGTCCCTACGGAATGTACTCCAACCAACACTCCGTCCCTTCTGAGGGAAGCACAGTGTGGCACTGGAACAGAAGGATAGCACTCTTTACTAAATCACAGCAGTAACATCCTGGGTTTTCTTTCTTTCTTTCCCAGCCTCTGAACCAGACTGAAATATGCTGTTTACAAGAGCTGATGAAATCCTAGCTCCAGATGGGAGAGCTACGAGCTGCTGTGTCCGAAGAATAAACCTCTACTAGAAAATGCTTATCTTTGGATATTGCAACAAGGAGACACATATCTGGTGTGAACTTACACTAGGGTCAAACCCAGAGAATCCTACCTGCACTCAGGTCAACAGCCCCTGACTTACATGGACAGAATGCCAGTGTTTGTTTAGTCCTGGTGCGCAGCAAAGCCACCCTGAGCTGGTGGCATGTGGTACTGAGGGGCATCTGTGTTCAGGTGTTAGACTCCCTGCTTTACCCTGAACACCTCTGAACTGCACCTGAAGTCCAGGGTTTGTTCTCTTGTGTGTACTAAGAAAAGCCTTTTCTAAGCTACTTGTCAGCAATCTCACAGCACCTGTAATGGTTTGCAACAGAGGCAAACTGAAGGCAAATCTCTGAAGTCTTTGACAGGCAACCAACCACCACCTCATTTTGTACCATTATATTCAAACCTTGTAGAAACAAGTAGTCAAACATTCATTTAGGTTTCTGGATTCTCGTATAAAGATTTTTAATATATTTTGTTTGAAAAGTGTGATAAAACCCAATTAAAATGTATTTGCTTCTAGTTTCAGCAACAAAGAAATGATGTGCCATTTTTTCCAAGTTTGCTGGTGAGCAGAGGGAGCAGACAGTTTCACAAAAGAAAATTTAGTCCAAATCAAACAGCTCAAGCAGAAAAATAATTTATGAGCTTATCCCCCTTTAATGAGAAAAGAAAAAGATGGAAGCACACATTTTTGGCAGCATAGCAACATTAGCTGGAGAACATTAAATAATTAGTTGGCAGTGGTGAGCCTTTGATTCAACTTCTTTGCTGTGAATGAGTTTTGCATTGCAAAGCAGGTTTGTAAAATCTAACAGCATTTTCACATTATAAATTTTTTTCTTATGTTGAGTATCTCAAAATTAGCTGGGCCCCCTGGACTTTAATGCTGCCGCACTCTGGCAAAATAAAAAATGGAGGCTTTCAAAAGACACAAATGGAAGTTAAACACCCAGCTGCCGACCTTCAGCATGACTTTCAATGGGAACCAAGTATTTAACCACTATTTATGTAGGGAAGAAAATGTAACATTTAAAGCGCAGCTTTAGGAGATACCCACCTGCAGGTGTGTCCAGGTGCCGGGACCACTGAAACACAGCCACTCCAATCCCCTCTCCAGCTGCTTGTCCCGTCTCTGGCTTTTACTGCAGCAAGACACCACATACAAGCACATTCAAATGCTCGCCTGACAAAATCATCAGTTAAATAAAAACATAGTTCTGATTAGTCCGATTGATTTGTGTTAGACAGCAGCTTCACTGAGATGAGCATGGCACCACACCCAAGAGGATACTGCCTCCAACAGGGAATGGTGACAGCAGAGGGACCACGATGGGAAAGAAACTCTTCAGCCTGGCCCAGGAAGAGGCACACACAAATACAGCTTTATTTACACACTGCTGCTTCCAGGCCAGGGGAATGGGCAGCTCCAGGAACATTCCTTGCAAGGCAGTCAGAACTGGGTGCAGAATGGTCAAACACAAGCTCCCAGTCTGAAAACTGGAAAGCTTCAGACACTCATGCAAGGAAGAGAAGGCCCTGTTCCCTTCAATCTACAGATCCTTCCCTTTCATTACTGTGAAGGTCACAGCAACCCCCATGACAAGAAAATATTCAAAACTGAATTCACAGCTCCCCTTCAGAACAGCATGCTTGATGCGACAAAATTTAGGCTTTTTTATACTTGTTCTCTGGGTCTACTTACATTTTCATTTCAGGACCATTGAGGTTTTGTGTGGTGATTTTAAAAAGCCTGCATTTTGTTTTACATTGTGGTGATAGTTCTTTACATTTTGGCACAAGAAACCAAAAGTCTCTCCAGCAGTTCTATTAATAAAAATCCTTACAGGTAATACAGCTGATCTGACAGCTCCACTAAGATTTAGGAAGCAAGCCAGCCTTCCAACCAAGATTTGGAAAGGAGCCTATAAATAGTCTGAATACTCATCCGTTCAGTTGCTCCCCTTCTCCCTCCCTGCAAGTCCATCCCATGGAGCTGCTGAGTTGTCTTATGTCCATTCCAGGTGTGATGCCTTCCAAATATTTTTGGTCACTTCTCACTCAGATTCCTCAGCCACATCCCAGTTCATCTTCCTGCACAGGAGTTGTCCTTAAAAATGTCTGACCTAGAGAAGCACAGGGAAATGTGCGGAGAGCTGATGACAATGCACTGCCTTAGACAAAAGCCAGTCCTGTTCTGAAATGTTCTGTGTTGAGAAAACAAAGATTATTCCCAATGCGCTCACTTATCACAGACCCTGAAGTAATTTTGGTTATATCAAAATATCCCTCTGTCTTTGTCTCAGAAGAGGGGCAAAAATGCAAAAGGTTTTCATCTGCAAAATCTCAACTGAATAATGACAAAGAAAAATCCTTACTGAAAGCAGTCCAGCACTAGAGTCACAGAACCTGCTACTTGTTTGGGTTTTGTATGGTTTCAATGATAAACTAACTTCACTTCATGAAGAAAATAATCTAAAGCATGAGTATGGCAACGGGATGTCATGATGAAAATATTCATAAACTGTTAAACATCAAAGGATTTACCTCAGCTTCATAGGATTCCCCAAATCCCCAAACAATCCAAACAAAATTATAATAGTAGAAAGGAAAATGAACTATGATTTGGCTCATTTAAGTCTACAATTTGACTGCTATGCACTGATAACATTTTTCCTCATTTGGTCCTGTCAATTTAATGGCTTCACTTATGCAAGACTTGTGTTAGGACTTGCAGTTGGTTGGGTGAAAGTACCTTACGTGAGGGCACAAGATACCAGGTTGAGGGACAGAGAATGCTGGCATAAATTAAGTTACACTTAGGCAGCTCTAATTTAAAGGCTCTCTGAGCCCAAGATGTATCATTCCTTTCAAACGAAACAAACGCTCATCTAGAGGAATCCAGGAAACCACTCTAAGTACAGTGTCCAGAGAAAGCCTTTCTGAAATTAGCAGAAAGCTATTTTTGTCAAAGGGAAAAGTAAGAGACAGCTTTTTGTGGTTCACTAAAATACCTGTAAATCTATTTCTTTTTGGCATTGAGAGTAGTGCAAATGAAGACAGACTTTTTTTTAAAAAAAAATAAGAATCAGTGATTTAACTCTCTACAGGAACAGCTTTCTCCCCCACAGGAAGAGCTTTTTTCTCCCCCTTCAAGACTCTTTCTGTTGGCATTAGCCTCAATCAGTACAGTGCAGTCACCTGTTTTATGAATTATATAGTTCCCAGCAGGAAATAATGGGAAACGGAAAACTTTCTCAGAAAAAAAAAGGGAGGATAACAACTCAGCTTTTTCAGTAACAGCGATGAAACTTGTAATAAAGACCAGCTGCCAGTGAATTATTTTATTATCAGACAGATCAATTGAATGCACCTTACGTTCCACACACGTTGTTATTTATATCCACAGCCTGTCAGTGCGTGGCTAATTCCCACTGAGAGGGTAACGTGATTTACGGGTGCTGTGCACAGCTGCAGAGCCAGGAATGGAAGTGCTGACTCTCCCGTGACTTCAAACAACCCCACTGCTGAAGGACTCTGTAGGCCTGAAGGGCAGACACACACAACACAATAACATCAGGACAACAGTTCCCCAGAGTTACAGGAGCAGTTGTGGGTGTGAATGAAGCAATGAAGGAGAGCTAAAAATCACTGGAATGTTTTTTTCAGGATGCCATTACACTGTGCTGCTGGAAGAGCAGTAGTAGGCTGGCAGGATGGCATCAAATGAGTAGGATTTATTTAGGCAAGTTGGGAGAGCAGAATCAGGCCCACAGAAGGATGCAAGCAAAAATATTATGAGGCTGCATTTCAATGGTGTCATAATTTCATGTATAACCAAAAGGAAATTTAGTGTCTATAGAGCCATAGAAAGACTTGTACAGAATGTGTGAGTCACTGCTGCAAACCAGCAGTTGAGAGCCAAGATACAGCAAAAACAATCCAAGAGAGTCAGTCTGAACTAATTGCTGGGGTGCACAGAAGCTGAGCCAGCTGTGCTATTTGCTAACTGTAAGACACAATAGCTGGCTGATTATTCAGCTTGTTTGTACAAACATGATGAACTGTTTTAAAATAAAAATAAGACAGCGTTTTTACTACGCAAATCCAAGAACAACCCAAGGCAACCCAGGCCACTTTTCCATATGCAAGATATTCCCCCATGCTACTCAAAAGCAAAAGAAAGTCAGCAGAAAAAGGGAAACCAAGGAAACTGTCTCCAACACAAAGTGCCTATGACAAGTGACTCTTTAGAGGGCTGTTGGCACTTTGTGTCACTGGTGATATCCATTTCCATAGACTCTTGCTAGTACAGTAAATTAGAACAGTTTCAACATAAGAAAGCCAGGTTTTGAGGTAACCTCCCAGTGGAACAAGTAACCTAATTAGTTTAAAGATGAAGCCTGGTAGATTTATGAATGGTGTAGGCCACCAGCTCCCACAACAAGGACCTGGATTTAATCACACAAGAATCCCTGTTTGGTCCTGCACTGCTAAGCGAGAGGGGACTAATTTCTCACGTGCCTGTAGGTGCCTTGGTTGCCACTCAAGCCTTGCACAAGAGTCACAGAACAGTAACAATAAGGGTTTGCACCAGGTTAGCTGAGCGGCAAGGCCCCTCTGGGGAGCTGGCCAAGGACAGTTCTAAACTGGAACAAATGACTTACCTTTCCAATGGGCTTTAAGCTTCTACTGTGTAGTCTTCCATCATCATTCCCAGGCCACTTTTAAGCCATAAAGGACCTGCAAATCACACTGCTTCTCAGTAGTAATACTAAACCTGCACATTAAGGTCCTATTTCTGCAAATTGTGTAAATCCTTGGGAGGTGTATTATGGTCTATATAAACAGCAGTACCACAGATAGCGCAGATAGTGTGACACTTTCATGTCATAAGCAACTTACTGACTTACTAGAACTTACCAGGTTTATCAGCCACAAAATTTATCCTTAATATCAGTGTGTATAGAAAATATCAACAATGAAACTTCACTGGAAGTGTGACCTACTAGAGACTCTCTCTTTCAACTCATATATCCACTTCCAAACATTTATCAGTCACGTGAAGAAAAGCACTAACTTCTTTATACACTGATATATTCAAGCTCTATCCATGCTATTCAAGACTTGTGTTTTGGCTTTGTTGCTTTTTGTTAGAATTCCCAGTCTGAATCATGCTTTTATATTGACTACTTATATAAAACACCACCTCTTTCTAGTGTCTTATGCCCTCATCTCTGGAGGGCAGGGACATTTCAGACAGAGAGCTCTGCAAATGGACTCTGTAGGAAGTACAGTAGACAGTTCATTCAATTTGGTAAGTCTAAAACTTGCTGTTAGGTGCCAAATACATCTTAAGCAGTGTGGGTCAAGATTTTCTGATTGACAGTTAGGCTGACATAATCAGAAACTAAAAATAGAAAATGAACCCCAATCATAACGAGCTCAACAAAATGTTACAATCCAACCCAAAGAGCTTGATCTCAGTAATTTATAGGTACATCCCTTTACACTTAGTCACTTTAAATAAGAAGTAATTCTCATAATGTTTCACATACTGAGGGAAAAATATGAGAAAGCTCAAATATACTTCCTTTCCTGTCCTATAGGACCGCAAATGTTATTTATGAATGTGAATTTATGTGGCACTTCTGTTCTGTAAGTGCTATGACCCATTCATGGTTTACTGTTGGTGACCCTACTGTGCTGCACATAATTCTGACTGTAAGATATTAACATTGTCTTTAACCTTCAAAGTGCTTTCTTAAAAAAAAAGTATCGGGCTTCTCACCATGTTAGAGCCTTACCGTTCATGTTAGGAGATATTTGATTGCCTGTAAACAAGGAAATAATCAGCATAAATTAATCTTTTAGGCATTCATGTAATTTTACCTTCATTAATTCTTACTGACTTCCCACTAACCTGGAAAGTTGAATGGGGGGTCCACAGAGGGGTGGAAATACAGCTGGGAGAACAATGACTGGAATTGCTTTAGCTGGTATGCAATTCCCAAAACACCACACCACTGTTTCTCCACTGAAATTCTTATGACTAGAAAAACAGTGGGAAAACCATGTTACTGTATGAAAAAAAGCTGCTTTTGATAGAAGGGGGTAAAGTTTCATCACGAAAAGACACATTTGGGCCTGAACAAATTCACCATTTTGCCCAGAGGGAGAAGTACAGTCATTTACACCATGAATAGGAGGGTTGGCTGGCAGAAAAAGCACACTGTACACTGGATCAAATTTCTGCATACTTGCAAAACTATCAGTTTCCATAATAAGTGAAAATGGGTAGTCTTCTAAAGCTCTGTTTTCAGTATTCTTGATCACTCTCAGTCCTGAGACCAGAAATGCCAAGGTCAAGAACAAGCCCCCAGTTTCAGAGCCAAAAGTTCAGAATGACCTTTTATAAAAATAGGCATCTTTTGACTGGTCCCTCTGGGTCTCCTGCACTTACACTGCTTTTTTCACAAGTAACCACTTTGTAACACTTCAAATTAACAGGCTAAGTTACAGCTTTGTTAAATCAAATCAGATATTACAGGTGGAAATGCTTTTCTTCCCACTAACACTCCTAAATCTTCCAAAACAAGAGAACACTAAATCAAGAATTAGTTTCACTACGCCATCTTTCTTACTTAGATTGCAGAAAATTAATTTGCATGCATTAATAGTAACCTAAAATATTCTGCATTAATTGGGGCCTGCTTAGAAGGCAGCTGACATTCCAAAGGTGCACATCTGTAGCTTGCACAAAGACATCCTGCTCACAGAATCACAGAAGGGTTTGGGTTGGAAGAGACCTGAAGGAACATCTCACTCCAAACCCCTCCGCCATGGGCAGGGCCACCTCCCACTAGATCAGGTTGTTCATGATTAACACTCCTCAATGTTACAATAATAACGTTCATCATAATCCAAATTCCCTCAACATAATTCCAGAGGAGACTATAGCTGACAGTGAGGTTTTAAATCATCTCATATTATGGTCACCTCATCAGTCCTTTCTGTAGAAACATCTCTAAACCTACTCAAGCATAATAAACCATTTCGAGAACACTACTGCTAAATTGTTCTCTGCAGTGGAGTGCTGATAATTCATTTTTCCTTATGCAAAGCTCGGCTGACTAATACCTCAATTCTATTCCTTTCGTCTTTGCCTTAATTTCATGTAAGAGAGTGAATTAGCCAGGTTCAGTATGATAAACACTGTCCATGGCAGAGGAGTTGGAACAAAATAAATTTAAGGCTCCTTCCAACCTAACTCATTTTATCCTTCTCGTATATACAGCCCACCTATTATTTTTCAGGGTGACTTTGCTGACATTCCGCTCTTACCCTGCCTTTAGCAGAGACTGCCAGGCTTCTTGCTCAGTCCCAAGAATGCTGTTTAGTCTACCAGCTCAGGATGTTTGTGGATGTTTCTGTTAGAAGCTTTTTTTTGCAATGCTACTCCAGTTTTCTTATAGAAAAACTGCTGTACCTAGTGAGATAATCCCATTTTCTCCATCCATTACTGCTTTTATCATCAAAATCTACAACTGAAAGAAAAACTGTACAAACACACATCAGGAAATAAACATTTAGTAAACAGATGCAGAGTCAAATCAGGAGGAGAGCTACACAGCTTTTGTTCCTTGTTAACAGTTTAAAGTCACCCTTTACCTGTCTGACTTTTATGCCAGCAAAGAGCAGGCCTAGGAATCGCTGCAGCTTTGTTCCTTCAAGGCTGCACGTGGACATGAACCTGAGGAGAAACCAGGTGCTAGAGAAGCTCCTCTACTCCTTTTCCAGAACATGCAACCTGGAAAGACTGGATATAATTGACTAAGGTGTGTATACTGTGTAACACTGAATTCAGCTCAGAGCCTTGCCCATCCCAGGGACTTTAAGAAGCAGCTGAAACTCCCTGCTTTCTCCAGATGCTGTCTCCTTGTGTGAATCCTTCTCTAGGAAGGGATTTACAGTGCTGGATCCCAATCTTATTTCCTCTTCAGGAATAGGAAGCTTGGCAGATACTGCCACCACATGTTGCCAATTCTCCATTTGCATAATAGAGGTCATTCCACAGCTAGGGACGAATAAAGCTCAAAGTTTCACGAAGATTTATCTTTCCCGATCTATCTGGGAAGGAGGCGGCGGTCATATCTTTTTGACTTTTCTGGTAAGCCAGAATTCTCATACTTTTACTGAGCTTTCAGCCTCTTTCCATGTCTGTCATCTCTAAAAATCCAATCCCTCCCAAATTAATTCTGATCACCTTTCTGTGGAAGGGGAGAAGGGTGAGGTAAGTGACAGCCCAAGTGAAAAGCCCAGATCCTGAGAATTACAAGAATGCTGTCCCACAGAAATATCCCATAATACCTGAGGACCATTCCAGCATCCCTGCCCGCCATAAGGAAACAATTTTTTACCCTGGGAAAGAAGGTGATGGGAAGAAAATTTAGTTCTGGCTGCCCTGAGCTCTGGGGAATGCTGGCTCTAACTGGTTCAGCCCTGTGTGGCCAAGTGTGTGTGTGGTTTTAACAGTTCTAAGCTGCTCCTGCTTGAGAGGCAATATTCCATTTACATCCAAGCTATAAAGTTTTGGCAATGGTCTCCTCGGTTTATAACAATTAGGGACTAGGGCAGATATTCTTCTCCCTAACAGGGAAAGGTCAATATTTTTTATACTGGTTTTGTGATTTTAATTTTTTTTAGTATTGCAAAGAAAGCACTTTAAATCTTTGTCTGTTGCCTGAATGAATTAGGGAATAATATTGGACCACCCTACAAGCAGAGCTGAATGGTTGTCATTTTTCAGTATTTCCCCTCAAGTAGTCTCCAAGGAAAATGTGTGAATGATAATAGATCATTCTTGTTACAAGTAATTCAAAGCATATTTCCAATTCTCTAAGCATATCCAGCATGAATCCAGCTGGAGCTCCCCAAATCAACTTGCAAGTCCCTGCAAAGGCCAGAAACATCTACAGTGGCAGTGCAGGGTAACAGAACTCTAAACTTTTGCTGCTAACTGCACTCTGGGAGAGACAGAAGGGAAACAAATACCTCCAGAAATGACAGAATGAAAGTAACTGAGAACTGTAATGAAAACATACCAGATTAGAAACAAATTCTGCTTGCCTGCCTTTAGCAGCCAGAGGAAAAAAAAGTTATTTGCACATTAAATATGTTGTGGAAGCAGCATTTGCGGGCAGTGAAAGTCTTAACAGCAGGATCTGTCTCCAACTATTTCTGGAGAATGAGGAAGGAAACTCTTCCTCAAGCAGACCTTGCTCCTGGAGAGACTGAAAGGGAATACCTAGGCAAATCCACTGTGATTTCTCACAGAATTCCTTGAAGAATGACCCACTTCTGGGAACAGATTCATACCTACTGGGCTTTCTCAGCAAGAACAGAGGTGTTATTTCTTCAGCATTCACTTCCTTTTCCTATCCAAAGGATGAACTACAGAAAGTGGGGAGCACCTTCTCTCAGGAGGTGTGCTCTCCCTTCAGCATCCATATCCAAAAGGCTCTTGCTGGTGCTCATTTTAGCCAAAGTCTACCCTGAGAGAAATAGAACAGTCCTAGGAGAATTGGCCTTTTCTCTTTAGAGTCAAGTGATCTGAGTTCACAGAAACATTTCTGCTAGGCATTCTTGTGGAGGTCTTGAGGAGCTAGAAATAGCACAGAGTCTGATGTGGCCCTGAAAAGGATCCATAGTATTACCTTCTCCATGGAAGAATCTAGCACAGCTAAATTGGGATAAAAATTCTGCAAAGTTGTACTCGGAGAGCTTTCTTCCCTTGGGTGAGAACTACTGACAAAAGGGACATCTTTTCCATTTAAAAATATTGTTACGCATCTAACCCAAAATCACAAAAACATTTATAAAACCAAAGCCAATCACATTACCTACTCACTTCTTGCACTCTATTTTTACCTGTTTCTTCTTGTTACGGCAGGGATACTGATTTCTATTGCTCTAACTCAGATGTGTCCAACTTCCAGATTTTTATGCTTCCCAGTGAAATTCTCAGCCTGTAACTTGGAAAGGACAGCTTCTCCTCAAGTTCCCTTGAAAACTTTACAAGGCCCACACACCTCCCCCAGTCAACACCCCAAATCATTGCTTAATGCAGAAACTCTCCCTCACTACGTGCAAACAGGAATGCACCAGGATGAACCAGCCCAGAACATTCCCTATGAAAGCCGTAGATTCTCCCCTAACATCTTAGCATATGACAATGTCATTCTGTCAGTCCTCAGACAATGACAGAAAAATACTGCCGCCAGAAAAGCATCATGTGGAACTGGACCAGGACAGATTTACATCACCAATGAAAATAACTCACACTGTTCAGTTAAAGTGATGAACTGCTTAAAGATATCCATATATACAGACAGTGAAAAAATAAATTTGACCACACCAAATGATTTTGACAGTACCAAGGCCAGTTCTTGCCAAAGTCTTCAGCAGAGGCCATCCAGAACTTGCAGCATTCACCAGCAATCCAACAGTGCCCATTACAAAACACTTGCTCTTTAACCAAGATCTTACCCATGTAGGAACAAACGAGATTTCCTTTGTGGCTTCACATCCCATAGTTCCACAAAAACCCCATATAGATTGGCTCTCCTGCATTTACTTCCTGTGAAATACAGATGATCAGAAAAAATCATCAGCTTACTTTAACACCAGCAATTCTTGCTTACTGGCCAGTTACCTTTAAGTCTCTAACATACTTTGCAGAAGAGGGCTGAACTCTGCTACAGACACATGAGCCTGTAGTTTTCCTAATGGATTGTTTTCCCTTTTAAATACTGGTTCTATGTTATCTACTCTCTAATTACATAGCGACACTCCTACATGAACAGAATCCTTAAAGTATTTGCTGCCTCACTTGCATGTTGTATTTCAGAAGTTTGGATGGATGACCAAGTCTCAGAACAGACTGCTTTGCATTTTGGTTACACTCCAGACAATTCCAACACAAACTCCCTCAGTCCCATCCCCAGTGTCTGCTGAAGAGCAGGATTAGGAAAAGCTACCAACTTTTCAAACAGCCACAGATAATGGAGGAACCATTGCCTTTGTAGAAGTTTACCCAGAATTAGCAGCATTTCACCATCTAGAGCTTGTCTTGGAAAGCCTCTAGTCAGCTTCACACAACCTCATCACTGAGTTGTCTCTGCAGTAGTGAGTCCAGTCTTAGGAGCATCCCTTGAAATATCCCATCTACACAAACAGTAGCTCCTGTGCTCCAATCTGTCTTTCACAGTTCAAGACACCACTTCGTTTGCATCAACTTGCTCATGAAGACTGGATTCCAGTCCTGGCATTTCCTGCCTTTTACAGAAGCTGTGCAGGAAGATAAGGATGTTCTGAGTCAGCACAGAGCACAGTGGCTGGCAGCACCACATACTAGATGAGTGTTTGTCTTTGGAAGTACATTTTATTCTAGTGTAAGTGCATTATCAAATTCAAGGGCTTTCCTTTGTGAAAGACATCATTGTCAAGCCTCATGTGCTTTTAGGCTGCATCTCTGTCAGACTGCACTGCTGCATTAATGCCAAGTCATAACCAATTAGCACTTGAAACACACCTTCGTTTTGCACAAAACCTTTTTGACCATGGCAAGCTCAACACAACCCCTCTAGCAGAAGGAGTTGTAAAGCAGCATGAACATCAAAACATCCCCACAGACTTACCCTGAGCTCTGTCCTGCCAAAGTGCCTCCTCTGCAGGGTAAAAGTGAAAGATCAATTACAGACAATTCCAGCTACGCCAGTTAGAGGCATAATTCCAGATGTGTCAGGGATAAGCACACTGCTTGCCTGTACTGGTTCCAGAGGACTGATCACCTCTAAGCCCAGCTAGCCTGGGAACTAGAAAGTACAGCAAAGTAAAGGGCAATTCACATTAACACCTACTGAAAGAAAAAAGTTATCACAAGATGTGCTGATTTAATGCAAGTTTTGAAGTAGCTTTGAATAGCTGTAAGAATCAAATCAAAGATATCCAGCCTGCCTCCATATTAGAAGCTGCAAAGATTCAGTTCCAGAACACACACTGAGGGGGACAAACAGCACAGTCACCAAACAAACCCCATGTATGTATTTGCAGAATGATTTGTGAGGAAGCTGAGGACAGACTTCAGATCAAGCACCAACTATTGTAAGAAAAACAATATCAATATCTAACAATGTGTCAGGTTCAAGGACTTGGTTATAACCTCACATGCAATTAACTCTGAGCATTTTAAGGAATTACTGCCCTTCAGTTTTGTCAGCACTGGCTTGTGCTAGCTGGCACTTCAAATGGACACAAGTTTTGTGGTCACCAGCTCCTGAATCTCACTTGACAGACAGGACCCCTTAGCTCTGCAGAGGTAACTGTGTTCACATCCAACTGCACAACACATACCATTAGTTTAAGTCATCCATGAATCCCTCCAAAAAAGTCATATTAAAGGTACAATATACACACACCTTATTTTTGGTTACTATAAAATGGCATAAGATAAAATGATTCACTGGGATCTCCTAATGAATTTTTCATTTTTAATCACAACTATCCAGGCACTGGTATGCATCAATAATAGAAAAATTAAAAGGTTAAAAACAGTGTACAGTTTAGCACAGAAGGCGACATTTGAATAGAAGCACGTAATTTTAATTTGCTTTGAAGTTTAAAGCAATCCAAACAAAAAGTTAACTATATAAATACAGAGTAAATGCACATACTTTACAGCCAACTACATGAACGCAAGAATAATAGCAAACCTCACATGAGTACTGAAGTATTCTCCATCCGTCATCTGTGAGTGTTTAGCTATGACTCTGAGGGCATAGTTATGTTCACATATGCAGGGTAGGCAGACTCAAATAGAAGAACTGAAAAAACTTACATAACTCAGTCTTAACAGACAGAACGTTGAACAAAGTAGTACATTTACCTAGGCACACTTCAGCATTCAGCTTGTTTTCCAAATTTGAACAGTTTAAACAGGAAGCAACATTTATAAAGGCTCTTCACTCTTTTGTCTCTGGAAGCATTCTTTTACAATGCTACAGTCTGAGGAATGTTACAGATGTCATAAGAAAAGCTGAAAAGTAGAAACTGTCATTAACAAAAGAATCCGCTGTCATCAATATCTCAATCAGCAAAAGAAGATGCGGAGTGCGTTATGTAAACAGACACAGGGGCAGTGTTAATGGATGAGCGAACAGGCAATGTCTCAGTTACAACTACAACAGCCAAAAAACTCCACAGCTCCCTCGTGCAAACCCACTTCCAAGCACGCAGAGCAGAAACTGGGCCAGGCACAGCGGATGTCCCCGCGCACAGCGGGCTGCTCCCGCACAGCGCTGCGGGGCGAGGAGGGCTCAGGGACGGCATTCCCGGGATCCGTTCTCCGTGGTTTTACCGGCCCTGAGTCCCGCGCAGGGCGCGCCGCCTGCCGGCCCCGCCGCGCACCAACCTCGGCTCTGAGCACAGCCAGGGAAACGAGCAACGAATTCATCACCGGGAGTTCTTCACACATCCTTTCCTCTAGCACAGACAAGGCTGACACAAATACATGACATCCAAATACAAGTCAAGATGACCAAGCTACTGAAAGTTTAAATGCACTGCTTTCAGCTCGGTAGTTAAAGATATTATTGAATGAAGCATCCTGTTATTCCCTTTGAGTTTTGATAATAAATATCAAGAAAACGATATAAATAATTTAAAGATCTTTGGGAAATATATCAGAGGTAATTTTGCAGGTACTTGTAGTTTAAAAATAATGAAAAATCCCAAGAAATTCTGGGGTTATGTTTGGTTATGTAAAGGAAGCCAGAACGATCACCCCTGAAGTTTAAAACAAAGCTGGAACACCCTTTAAAGAGGTGGAGTAATAAAGCTGATTGTCTGCTTTTAGCTGTTATCTCCCATATTCAACTGTCCTTGTTAACATGTCCTACTTATCAACTCCAGGGGCTCTGCTCTCATCCAGAGAAGGCACACACAGTACCCAGGGAATTCCAGGGAATACCCAGGAATGGGAGACAAACACAGAACCAAGGGACAAAGTATCCAGAGGAGAGAAACCCTCATGAAGCCTAGGCTACTTCAAGTGTTCACCGTATTCATGAACTCCAAAGCTGAGTATGGCCTTTGCCAATTTAAGTTTTGGCTGTGACTGAGTAATGTGGATAACCTGAAGAGTGACTCACAAACCTGAAGAGTTTCTACACCGCAAAAATTACAGTAAGCCACTATTCCTTCATTTATTTATCTGAACAAAAGCATCGCATCAAGGCTTAGGCCAGTCATAAATACTCCAGTCTTTTCCTAGAGAGACCACTAGAAAAAGCCCACTTTAAAACACATTTAAGCACTCCTTTCACTTCTTTGAGACAATCAAGTTCACCATGGTCATGCCTCAGACCATGCTATGTCTTTAAAAAGGGAACATTTTCCAAGCAGGGAAGTCAATACAGCACTGCAAGGTCGCTGTACTTACTGTGGGTGGCTTTCAGAGGATGAGCACTTAATACAGAGAATTACACAGAGAATACTCAAATACTCTGACACTGTGGGGAGAACATGACAAGGGTCAAAATAAAGGCAAGCAAACGAGAAAAACCCAGACTGATTGTTCTGCAAGCTTTGAGGTTTTACATAGAGCCTACAGAACCACTGCCACAGAGATGCTATGGATTTACAGCATAAACTCCTGCACAGCTTACACAAAAATCAAACCACATGCTTTGTTTAAAACCAAACTGCATGTTTCAAACACAGTTTGATTCCAGATAATCAGTAAGAGGAAGAAAAGTCATAAGCCCTAAGAAGGCCACAAAGTGCATAAGAAGTCATTAATAAAATAAAGCCATTGCACATGATGCACAGTTCAAGTGTACTGAAGTACCACACTGGAAGAGCTGAGAGCACAGTTCTGTCCATGCCAGTGTAGCAGCATTTATATGGAGAAAGCTATTGACCCCAATTTATAATGATCATCTTCCTCGTAAGGATAATGGATGCAGACTGAGAAGATACCTGTCTGGAAAGCTGTAAAACCTCCTGTAACATCAAACTGCTTGACACTCCAGTTGTATGATTTCGGAAAATTCTGTAAATTATGACAGAATAAACCAGCTAAGCATCACTGCTGATGCAAGGCATTATTTTGCAATTGGCTTACAGAACAAAACCAATGCCTGAATAATCAGACAATGTGGAGGACAAGGTTGTACTGTCAGCTGCAGTTCAGTACATAGGCTCAAGCTGACAGAAGTGATACAGCAATTATCAAGGGGAATGCTTTCAAAAAAATTTCATTTACAATTTCTCCATCCTGCTGCACAGAGCCTGTCTGCACTGACAAGAGCTACCACGACTTCAATTGGTTTCTGCTTTCTGGTCACCCTAGCCACGGTGATATGCGTTTCCCCCCAGTACTCCTATATCAATACTGGTAATCCAAGGCAGGGTTTGCCAGACATTTAAGGGTAATACAACTTGTGCTTAGGCAGCATGAAACTATCTGAGTGAATCTTGTCTTCACAAATGGGAGGCTGGACCAGTTGAGATTTCTCATCACATTACAAATCCTTAAAAAGGCTATAAAGTAGCAATCAGCAACTTCTTCCTTAGCTGTGTGAGTGACCTGAACAGGTTGGCAAGGAAAACTGATGATATAGGACAATGTCTCATAGGTGTCTCTTATTCAAGAAAAGTTACAGAAAAGAAAAAGGATGATGCAGCAGGACTAGATGTCCACATACACCAGCATTAACAGACTGATAACCTGAAGAGTTGAACAATCAGACCCTCTCTTACTAACCTACAACACTGCTCAAACATCAAGGATAAAAAGAAGAACAATCAAAACCAAACCAAAAAAGCTACACCAAGTATCACCTTTTGTAGTGAAGAAATAACTGTTCTGGGTCCCTGCACCATATTTTGTCTTGAGGTAGCAACATGGAAAACTTTACACACTGACTACTACCTCAGTCTCTTTATGAATCTTCAGAGCAACTAAATGGAAGTTTCAGGTACAGAAAGGTATAAAAGTAGTCTTGCCCATTCTTCCAACAGGTCACTGTGCAGTAAAACAGAACAAAAATGATGCAGTTGAGAGCAATCAATAAGAGAAGTGAATACGGCTGCCCAGGAACATATTTCACGCTCCCTCCCTCACCCACTAGGTCTCTGAAGATGACTCAATGGCTTTGTCTAGATTAACAGGTGAAAAGAAAGGAATAATTCTGAATTAAGAGATGTATGAAGGCATTCCCTAAGAGGCAGTTCCCATTTGTCACATCGACATGAGACCACACAAGAAAGGCAGCAAAATTATTCAGAGTTGCCCACAATCAACCTTCTGTTTTGTCCATAGCTGCTTGTTCCTGATACAACGTTCCTTTTGCCCACCACATTGGCATTGACATTGACATTCAGTGGTCCACTCCAGTCTTTCAATCTTCCACCTTCTTCCAGGAAGCCTTGTCACACTGCTATCCATCAAGTAAGTAGACTACAACTTCATAGGTGGACATCATGATAGCAGTGTTTGGAATCTGTCTGATCAGGTGTGTAGTTAAACCTCGGTACAGGGAGCCGTACCCTTCCTCTCGCACAAGCAAAGAGAGTGTCTGGAAGAAAGATCTGTATTTTGTTCCCTCTTCTCTTAGTCTTGTTCGTACAACCTCTGTACAAAGAAAACCAGTGAAAAAAAAAAAAAAGAAAAAATGAGTGGTTACTTTCACCACTTTTCATTATTTTTCCCAGCAACCAATCAGTGATTTTCACATGAAAATCCCCCTCCTCGAGTTCTCAACCTCAGAACTCCTCTTTTAAGGAAGGAGCAGGAAAACGAACAGAGTAGCAAACCTAGCATGTGTGAGAAGAGAAGGAGTTACATTTTTGGCAGTATTAGATATGTGACAAACAAGGCAAATTGATTTGCTTAGCTACAGTCCAGAAGAGGACTGTTGCTCAGGCTTACATTTTAGCCCAGAAGTTGACACTGGTTCAGTACACAGTTCATTAACAAACAATGTATACACAACTACTTTGCAGGAAGATCAAGTCCAACTGAAACACAAACTAGATAGCCTGTTTCCCTAGAAGGGGGACAAGAACCTGCTGGCAAATTATGGAAAATTGCTGAGTATATGGAAAGATTCCAACTGAAAAATACCTCTTTGAGTACCTTCGGCCATACCCTGGCAAATCCATTGGCAAAATAAACATTGCCTAAGAAAAGGCCATGCTGGATATCCACTGTAAAGCACTTCCATTTCTGAATACTATACTCATGTTGACCTGCTAAATCTGGTATTTAGACAGGAAAGTATTTCTTGAGCAAGTAAACCAAAGTTGGCTGCGAATCTCACTGAGAAGGCTCCCTTTGATGGATCTGACTCAGGGTCTCAGCTGCATGTGTGTCCCACTTACCATGGGGATATGCTATTGATGTTGCACACGTTTTGGAAGTGGCAGCAGCCATCATCATTCGAACAAAGTCCGATGCTTCTTTTACTGATTCATCCTCATTGTCCAAGGCAGAAGCAGTCTTGTACTCCAGTAATTTTTTCTTAATACTCTCATAAATGACAAAGTGAATAACAGTCTCAGATATGCCTGCGTAGGATGCGGACATTCCCCGGTAAAAGCCTTTAAAGCCATCCAAGCGATAAACTTTGCGGACACACTCAAAAGCGCTCATTCGCTTTTCTCCACGATTCCTAAAAAGGAGAAAACAAGTCCAATATCAACTGGTGCAACCAGTGAGACTGGAAAATATTAAACAGGTTTGGAGCAGTGAGAAGACTTAGGAAATACCCAACACTGATGCTGAGGGGCTCCAAGTCACATACAGCTAAGAACACACAGAACTTGAAACCCTCAAAGGCCTTCAGCACTAAATGCAGGTAAAGCATTACAGGGAATCCAAGCCAAACTTCACACAGCGACTAAAGAAAAAGTATCACATAGAAACACTGAGCAGCTCCAGGCCTCTCTAATTCTCATGCAATAATAAACTAAACTGCTTGGAAACAGACTCCCAAATGGGCTATCAATGTCAGTGACTCATGAGAAAAATGACCATTTCCTTTTGCATAATGGATTTGCCCTAATTGTTGCCTCAATAAAGAGCTCTACAGCATTCAGTGGCCAAGAGCTCAAACAGCAGCCCTCAGCATTACAGCTCTCAGAAAACAACTGGCACAGCAACCAAGGCAACACTGGGAGCTGTTATTTGATTGAACTAAGCCACTGCTGATGTCAAGGAAAATGCTCATTAGGCATACCTGTTTCAAGCAGTATTCGGCAAATAAAGCTTTATTCCCATTTTGAGCTTGCTCACTGAATTGAGTTGTGCATATTGAAGTAGTTAAAATACTGTACACAGCTAGGCAAACCCACGACAACACTGCATGAGATGTGCTTCGCTACAGCTGCAAGTGCAGGCACACGGATCGTGCCAGCAGAGGTCTCAGTGAGCAAGTCACAGAATAAAACAGCAGATAACCTTCTAAGGAGTTATGGTAAATTATATGGACCCATATCATAAAGCATCATATCAGTGTCTCCCTACAGTTTTAAACAGATGGGAATATAGAGGTCTGTCTTCCTTCCTATTTGCCTAAAATTCTATTTTCATTACAAGATTCATAATAAACAGTTTCTATAGTAAATTCTGTGCCAAGTCCAAGCAACTTATTGACTATCCCACATTAGGGCAGTTCCTGTGTTTCTATCTATGAAAGAAGTCTTTCCCTTCTTATAAGCTAGAACTCACTGTATATAAAAAAAAAAAACCAAAGGCACAACAAGAAAAACCCTGAGGATGTCTAAGGCCTTTTTCTAAACATTTACTATAACACTTAATCCATATTTCAGGAATGTTTAGCTCAGCAGTTAAAGAGAATTTATTACTCAATGAAAATGTAAGTATATTGGTAGAACATGATTTTAATGAGACTGTTAACCTTGTAATTCATCCCAAATTTGCTGGTCAGTCTACTACAGTGCCTCAAGCATGTCTCAGAATGGATTAAAATAGAGAGAAATGATAGTGTAACTTGTAGAGAGCCCAGCATCAACTTTCCAAATGTGCAGTGTTGAATGTTTAAGAATTCATTCTATATTGGAATGCAGAACAGATTCTCAGCACTTGAGTACAATCTTATCAAAGCAGTGAGGTTTCCCATTGTCACTTTACCTTGCATCAAGCTGTAATCGTGTCTTTACCAACCAAATGGGATTAGTTGTTGTGATTGCAGTAAAGCCTAAAAAATGTAAAAATATCAAAATTAGATGTGATAATATCGCAAGAACAGCTGCATCTAAGTTCCAAATGCACACAGTAAGGCAGAGTGGATGCAAAAACTCGGACTATACTGATTTTTCTGAAGTCCCCATTTTACTGA
Organism: Rhagologus leucostigma; assembly: GCA_013397725.1. Lineage (NCBI taxonomy): Eukaryota > Metazoa > Chordata > Aves > Passeriformes > Rhagologus > Rhagologus leucostigma. Next base: position 1,383,953 of record VZTD01003481.1, read on the forward strand.
CATTTTGTGAATACATACAGCCAATAAACACTTAGATTGTTTTTAAATTTTACATTAATATTGAGTAAGTTTGATTCTTAGCAAGAGATGCCCCATACAAAATAAGCCAAATTAAGTACAGTTCTCTGCCTATCTAATACCAACCCTGTTTTGACACCACAGAACAGCAATGCCAACTAGACAAATATCAGCCAATTGGGCAAAAATGTCAATAAGAATGCATTGCAGAGACAGCAATAGCAATTTGAGATGCTATAAAACATTGTCTCAATTTACTTTGTTACCTGAAATACAATCCGAGTTTAAAAGCATGCAGAATAAATACTACGTTTGGTGCAGTTAAAAGGCATTTATTACTGTAAATTAAGGAGATATTTTAATACTGAACTATAAAGAGCAGTTAAATTTGAGTGCTAATCTTTTATTTAGTATTCAAAGCAGAGATTGTTGGCTGGCCTTGGAATACTTTTACAAGCATATGAGTGTTTAAATTGTTAAAATACTGACTTCTAACTATTCAGACAGACAGCAACTACTCAGGCTTGCATAAGGGCCGAGGGTTAAAGCTTTGATTTTCAGTCCACTAAAGAAAACAGAAGAAAAAAGGAAACAAAAAAAGAAAAAACGAAAAAAGAAAAAAAAAGAAGTAAGAATCACTCTTACTTCTGCACAACCGTGGAGAGAGAGAGAGAGAGAGAGAAAGCAGAGTGTAAGGCAGCTCTGAAAAAAAGTAGAATTTAAAAAATCATCTCGAGCTGTAATACCACACATGCACCATCAATGAGGTGTCATGTCTGCAGGAGAGAATAGGAAGAGGGAAAAGCTGGAACATGGCCAGGCAAGAGATGATAAATTTAGACACTTGCTCTCTAAGTGACACACATGGCTGGTATATCACTACAAAGACATGCTGCTCTCCTGCAAGGGGACAGACTGGGGGTGTGGGGAAGGACAGAGTTACCTTGCTCAGTGCTTGGCTGGGGCACGGTACTTATCCAGCAACAGGCTATTGATAAGCTCGTTTATCAGATCAGTAACAGCTCACAGAAATAGATTTAGCAGAACTGGTTGCATATATGTTACTCCTGATCAATCACAATCTAGGTTTACATTGCACACAAAGGTCTGCAATACTCAGAAATGCCAGGGGATCTTAACTGTTCTAAGGTTTGATCTGTGCCCACCCCCAAAGCTTAAACAGGTCATTACGGTTTTCAGCTCAAGTTCTAAAAACAAATTACCAGATTTGGCAGCTACTGAGATTGAGCTGGTTTTCTATACCAGAAGAATAAAAACAGATTGGAGGTTTCTGTTCAGTCTTCTGATTAAACAGATTTTTTAACTGACTCAAACTTCTTAATTAAGCAACTTCCTGTGGTACATAATAAAGGTTTGGAGTCGGCTTTCTTTTTTTCTGATTCACAACTCATTTTTCCTTTCTCAGTACTTATAGACCCTTCGTATGATGGAGTGAAATCTTAACAAGCCAAGAGTTTTACATCTCTATTTCATGGAGGCAAATAATGATGTAAAAACTCAAAGCAGTGGGGAACTACTCTGCCATAACAAGGCATGGGATGTTTTTAAAACACCACACGTGCAAAACAGGCTCTGTAGCTCAAGTAGCCAGAGCCTGACCTGTCAATGTCACAGAAACTCCACAGATTCCAACAGCGCTTGAGCCTGAGTTCAACTACACTGAAAGGAAACTTCATTTTTGCATGTTTTTATTTCTTTACACTGGTACTAATAAAGTTTTAATTGTCTTTGACTTCCAATCAGAATCTTTGTGGCATGAAGTGCACTAGGAAATGCACAGAACTGCAACAGAGGCTTTGAAATAAGGTGGGGAAAAATTCCTCACTTCCCCTACCAACCCATCTTCCAGGAAAGACTTCTCTAAAAACCAAAATTAGTTCTTAAGTCTCCTCTAGTTCTTAATTAGAAGTGAACAAAGCCAAAAAGCCTTTTGCATTCCTATTTAAGTTGCACATCAAAACAAGGATCTCTGCAAATCCTGAATCCGGAACAGGCAGTGCATAGGTACCACCAGTGGCAGAGGCTGTGACAGCAGTGACTGTGTTCACCCATAGCAGCAGCCTGATACTTCTAGGCTGGCTGGGAAGGGTATAGTGGAAATTTCCAGTGAAAAGTGGTTGGCACAGGATGCAGCCCCATCTCTACTCAAAACTGCACTCTGGGGGTCACTGTAAGCATTATTTAAGTGCAGCACCTCCAACAGCAGGTCAGACACACAGCAAAATATGGCCAACATTTTTCCCCAGGGCTGTCATAGGCCTAAATTGACAGTTCAAACCAAAGTTTTCAAATCAAAGGGCCTGCAATAATTCAGGTTTCAAGATGAGATGACTACAGGTAAATTCTAATTCAGCTAATGTAGTAAATGCAGTTAGTGAAGAAGAAAAAAGAATTAAGAGTTGAGCGATGCCGACACTAAGGAAAGCCCTCCAAACCACAAAACATACCATTTGGGATCCTTGAGATGATAAACTTTAAGTACAGAAAATCTGTAGCAAAAATATTTGTTAAAACAAAGTTTGGGGGCTTTCAACAACTGCCATGAAGCTCCATCAATTGTTTCCTTTTTTCTTTTTAAAAGCCTCAATGATCTTTATAATGCTTTACAATGCCTATCAATGGGTTGCACCCTCAAGAAAGATCCCAGATTCATGACAAATACAGATAAATTCGGCAATACTATAAACTCCTGTAGTTTTATATGTTTTATTTTATTGTATCCCAGTTTCAGAGACAATTACCTCAATCTACTTTTTCAGCTATCCAAGCTACTGACAGGTAAGATCCCAGGTATTCCTATTATGCATCATATTTCAAAGGATAGGGTTGGTGCTTTTTAATCTATAAGCCAACGTAATTGATACAGACGCATGTGAACATGGAATGATGAATTAAAAATCCAAAGTAGTAAAATAAAAACAAACCAAAAGAGTAAACAGAAAGAGACAGAAAGGAGATTATATACACATATTAAAAAAGAAAAAGAAAAGAGGTCTTTGAAATAAATGTGACAACACAGAATATCAGCTGCAGCATTTTAAAGGCAGCTCTGGAACACTGGGAAAAAAAAAAACCCCAAATGCCCTGTTTAACCCAGTAGGGGCTTTCAAATACCCAGAGCTAAGTACAGTAGCAGCTCTCAGTGAAAGGTATTTCCTACCTTTCCCTGAACTGCACAGAAAAAAAAAAAATCACTCTAAATAGAGTTAATGAAAAGTGATGTCTTTGCACAATGCACATCATCTGAGTTCAAGCTAGAAGTGCCTTCCCCTTACGTTGCTTATTCAATAGATATCACAAACCCAATGTGTGGTTCTTACACTAGAGGCTGCAAGAGACGCTCAGTTCAGTACTCACGAGGTTTAAGTTAGTCCATATTGCTGCAGGAAGTGACCTGCGGAGGGGGAGCATGAGATGACACGATCTCACTCTTTTCACGGGAGAAATGTACAGTAAATGCCTAAAATAGACACAGGCTTTTCTGTATCATAACAACAAGCAGTGACCTCATCAGACACAAGTGTACAAATCGAATCCCAGCGGAAGGATTTGTCAATTAGTTATTGGGAGATCTAACTGTTTGCAGGTAAAAGTTTAGGGAAAAAAGAAAGAAAAATAATCAAAACAGGCCACAGATATTAAAATAGATGTGTAAAATGCACTGAGTACTGAAATTTCTGCTCATTTGCAGCAGTTTAATTTTACATCTCCAAATACTTACCTATATAGCAAATTTACAAGTGAACCCTCCTCCTTCCCCACTCCCTTGAAAATATTATTCACAAATGCTAGCCTAGTCTTAGGACTGAAAAAGCAAAGAGAGATGCCTTATGAAATCCAACTTTCTAAGGTCAGTGAACTAAATATGCATTTCATTTGGTATGAATTAACTGTGTACATAGTACTAAAAACTGACAAAAGTAATGTATCTCTACATAATAAAATGGTCCCAATTATTTTTAAATAGATAAATAAAAAAAAAAATCTGCATTTGGGTCGGTTTGCCAGTAAAGCTCTAGAAAAAACAGCAACAGCATACAAGGCAAAGTAGTTTTGCAGCAGATTTGCAACCATGTTGTCTGATTGAGGCTGTGAATCATTAAAAAAGCAAACAAGAAAGCCATACAGAAATCAAGTATATCATTCAGTTCTCTACAGCTTTTCTTCTCTGTGGTGAGAGAGGCTGAGTGCAATGAGAAGGCAGAGTTTATAGCGAATCTGAGAATTTAGCCTAACTTGGAAATGTCCAGAAATCAACTCTCTTCACACAAGCAAACACTCTCAGTCTTGTAGTAAGCTCAGATTTATTCCCTGCCCTAGTTTGCAAAAAGAGAACCATGATATGCTGAGGAGTAAGCAAAAAGATTGCTGAGTACTTCTTCATGTCAACACAGATATTTTAGGCATGAAGGGGATGTGCTCTATATGCTGGAAACTAGCACAGCAAGAAGACAGCATTCATTTCTACTTGCATAAGGCATCAGTTACTAATACGTAGATAATTCATTCTCCTTGGGATAAAACAAACTTAGTAGAAGAATCTTAAGACCGTAAACATATATTTTGAGAAGGAAGAATCAGGCCTAAAACCAACCAACAACAAAAAAGCTTAAAATACTATACCTCAGCTTTTCACTCCCAAAACCACCATGTGGATAAAACAATCCTTATTGAACAATGACATCAGTCTAGCCTGAGACACGTATTAGCACACGATACAAATAAACAGAATTTAAAGTTGACTAAAGTTCATCATTTTTAGTACTTTCATAAAACAATGTTACAATTGTTTTTTTTAAAAATGTAGTTTTGCATCATTACTGTATTTTGCAACCTACAGGAAAAGCTTTGTAAGTGCAAATCCCACTTCATGCTAATTAGGTATTAGACTTCATGAAACAGAAAGATCATATCCAAAAATCCCAACCCACCAAAAAACCACCAACAAAACAACCCTCATTTAAAAGTGAATTACTCAATTCCTTACTGAAACCAATGGCAGCTGAAAAAGAAAAACACCAATACTGATTATTTTTTGCTAATTCTGAAGTATTTCTCCACCTTGCCAATTTTGAAATCTTAGGTTCCAAAGCAAGTATTGCAATGATCTTCTGTATTAACCTGTCAACCAAATGAGAGCTCACATTTGACCTTGTCCCTGTTATTTTGCCATTTCTTTAAGGTGATTTGCATCATATAGCAATACAAACCTTGCAGGTAAAACTGTTAATAGCTGGTTTAAGTGCATTTTCTGAAATATATTAGAATTACAAAACAAGGTTAGCACATTCCCAAGAAAGCACTGTTAATTTTAACTGCAGAGTCCTTTTCATATATGAGAATAACACCAGAACAGAAAATTGAAATGTTTGTCAAAGAACCTGAGAATTTCTGTACTGTACAGTGCCAAGACCTACAGTGTGAGCCTACACTGAGCATTCTGTTTCACTGACTGTGGTTTAGAAATACAACTGCAGAACCTGGGAAGTGTGCGAAAGTTAACAGCCGCAAGAGCTGTTCAACATTAAAACTTGTACACAAAGTAAAAAAAGGCAAACAGCAATTAAGGCTCAAATCCATCTCCCCAGTCTCCCGCAGCTGTACGTACCCACCAACCTTCTGGAAGGGAAGCGGCTACAGAGCTCCATGACAAACTACAGCCTGAGGCTGCAAACACTCAGGAAAAGGCACTGCAGCACATCTCCATAAACGTGCTTTTCACTACAGAATGAGGGCAGGAACTGCCAAAGATGAGGAACACTCAGAACCTTCATTTGTCTGCAGCACTGAATGAGACGCACAAGTTGTCTTCAATTGAGGACACACTTGTTTATATCACCCACACTTCCCCCTGCCCCCAAATTAAAAATGTGTTTTATTCCCTTGACAAGGACCTGAAGACTCTTCATTTTTCTTCATGCAATTAACTGATTAGGATGAACTCTTCATTAAATCCCCTTCCATCCCATTCCCCATGCTGTTCACCTACAAACAGAAACACACACTTCTAGATGATCAAAAAACCAAACCCTGCATCATCCTTGTCTGACTTGGGTGAAATAGAAGAGCTCTCCTTAGATGTTAAAGATTAAAAACTGCCACAACATTTCATGTGCCAGAGATGAACATCAGTGTCATTTAGATATAAAGCTAACGTCACTTATATTTCATATGCTGTATAAAATCTCTATGTATCAGATTATTAGCAAGCATTCAAAACAATACTAATCCTATTCCTTATCCTGACATCACACCTTTGTGAGTCCATTCCAGATTGCTGGTACTCACATTCTATAGACTGGTTGTAAAATTTGATAGGAATTAGAAACTTCAACAATTACGTTGTCAGAGTTCATCTGAGAAGTGCCCATGGCCTATAAAAAAGTCTGAAAATTTGTTTTTGTGCAGGAAAGGCACAGGCAGCAATAGATAAAGTGTTGCCAGCCCAAGTTTTGATTTTCCCGGCACAAGTCCATGACCATAACTCAGCTCAGTTGCCTTTAACTCCCCCTTGTTAATGATCCCAAAGCACAGAATATACAAATCAAGCAACAAATATTGGTAGCTGCTAAAATACACCAAAGTTACACTGCAGATATAAAATAAGAATTATTTCTTCAGAGGTGAAAAGACACAAAAACTATGAAAAATGTGCTCTTCTCTGACTCTTTAATGGTAGAGCAAACTTCTCATAGACTGCTATTTGAACAGAGGAGGGAGGAGTGTTACGTATAATTTACACAAATAACTGCAGGCACATTTCTGAAAAACAAAAATAAGTCAAATATACAAAGCTGTAGCAGAAAGTGGTGGTAAAAAAACTGATTAAGAAGAATTAAACCAGAAGTCAGTGCAAACAATATTTATAGCTTACAGAGCAACAAGTTACTGTTTTGAAAGGTTACATTTTTCATTTCACAAATTTACAACTGAAAAAGCAGGCACGCAGGTTTTCTAGAGAAGACCGCTCACACACACTGTTATTTATCACTCAGTGCAGTTTCATGCATATATTCTCCAGAGAGCCTGTTTAATGAGAGGCCAAGGCAGATAACCATTAAAAAGACATCACTCAATTACTGAACATGTTCTGTTTTGTTGGGGGTTTTTTCCACACTTATTGTCACCTCTCATTTGCAGATATGACTGTAGGATGAAGCTAAAAAGTTACAGATCCTTACCTGCCACACCAGCTGAAATCATGTGTACCTGGGTAGAATCCGGATTGAAAATATTGTTCAATTTTTCCTTGCAGTTTGAGTAAGCAGCAAAATATATTGCTCTAAAATTAGAACAAAACCCAAGTTATGTTACATTTTACATGTCAAAATTCTGAATGTGCAGAGCCATTGATTCAACTGACTGAAGATCATCTCGGGCTAAAACTTCCTTCCTCAGTAAAGAACTACTCAAGGATTAACTCTTGCAAAGTAGTGGGACTATTCTAGGAAAGGAAGAGAAAAAACTAAACACGACACCTGAACTTTTTTTTCCCCTCACAGCAGCTCCAATTACCAATTAGTGAGGGGAAGGACAGATAGTTTGAAATATGGCAGTGATTTTTGTGACACCAGGAAGTTCAGCCAGGGAAGACAAACACTGAAAAAGTTTCAGTATTCTTCAACATTAATAACAGAACAAATTTCTTCTAATGGACCTGAAGTCATTCCAAGAGCAGGACAATTTGAAGAGAACTAGCAAGCATGTAGCTTCTTAAAAAACCCAAACAACATTCTTATTACTATAGCATTTAATATTTAAAAGTGGAGAACTTGTGGTGATAAATATTTATACTTTAAATGCTACAACAGCTGTGAGGCTGCGATTCACATTTTGTTTCCAGAGTTCTGTATTTATAATAGACACTGATTTTTGTCTCTAAATACACCATGAAAAATGCTGTAAACTTGTGCTACACTCAAGTCTGTGAGCTGGTATCAAAACCAAGCTAGACAAAGTCAGCATCCCAATTCAAAATATTATGAAAAATCCTTGTTTTCAGTCATTAAAGCTAAAAAACTTACTTTAAGCACATCTAAACCTCACATTTCAGGTTGTAACTCAGTTGTTTTAAATCTACAGACACCTCTCTGCAAGAGAAAAAAAATGAACGTGCCGCTTTTCCCCAGCAGAACATTAACCTCATTAGCTGTGCAAACATGTTTTTCTTTATTACAAAAAAGATAAAGTGCTTGCTTTATGGGTGTAATTTCTAAAATGGAACCTGAACTCAGTTAAGTACACTGGATGTGTTATGAAACACGCTTCTCTACAGCTTATTTAAACAAAGAGCTGATGTTAAATCCACTTAGCTGATGCTTAATTGAAATGAAGTACTGGTTGAAGACAGAATCAGCCAGAGGGAAACAAAGATGTGCTTATAAATAAGGTTTACACACTATATCAAGCTGACATTTTTGGCATGGTGGATGGGAGGCAACAAGCTAAGTATCTCACCTGGGGGAAGAACCAAAGGGAAACAGAAGGTTTAACATATAATTAACTGAAAAGATATAGACAATTTTTTTTTCAGCTGAGGATATTCTTCATGGAGGATAGACGCTTATGCAATGGATCCCATTCCTGGGTAAAAATTGCTATTAAAGTGGTATCAGTATTGAAGAATTGATAGAACAGACAGGTCTACTGTACAAAAGTACAGGCTCTCCAGACTAGGAAACGCTGACATCCCAGAGGTGTCAAGAACAAAAATGCTACTGGGTTTACTTCAGCTTTTCCAAAGAGCAGTGCTAAGTTAGTGATCAGAAAATACCTCAGATATTCCCAAATCCTTAAAAAAATTGCTAAAATATAGATAATCTAATTCCTTCATTACGTTTTTCTCTTATTTATGCAGAGGATCTAAAGAACATTACCTCATCAGATCTAAAGTTCAGTTTAGCAATATTTTTCAGAAACATCCAAATACCTCAAACCACAAAAGTTAAGATACTCTCCAACTGAGTGTGCAGGAGATAGGAATGTTTTCTCTTCAAACAAAATAAATAAACAAACAAAAGCAGGGCACTAAGTCAAGGAAAGAACAAAACCTTCATGGAATATATTCCTTCTGCATAAAGGCTCTTCTCTTAAACAGAAGAAAAAATACGAGCTAGGAAACAACTTCAAGTATCCTCATCCAGGCCTAAGGAATTATATTACTTTTACACAGCTTTGTTTCTATAGTCTTCCTATGTATTCTCCTATTTTTGGACTGAACTTCAGCTAACAGTTCTATGTAAGGATAAATTCAAACTCTGGCACAATCTGCTCCTCTCTCTGGCTGCCAGCACCAGCTGAGGAGCTGGAGTATTTGTGTTGATGCAGAGCAACAGACAACAGCAAAACCACTGCCAACTAGATCAGGTTTACATCCTCAGCCCTGCACTGCCCCAGTACACCTCAGAGCCCAGCCCACTGAGGGATCTGCTTTCTCTGGGACAGCTGGTAAGTCTCTCATCCTACCCAGTGTCTCACCCTTTTTGAAGTTTCAGAACAGGCTTCCTCCTCCTGCAGGGGAGCACCAGGCTGTGCTTCACCAGAACTCAGGAAGGAAGACCCAGTGTTTTGAGGCTACAGTCACATAATTGCTTCCTGAAGATGATGGATTAACTGAAAGCTAAGTCTACCTTTGTATTTTCCAAGATCCAAACTTGTGGTTCACATGTGCAATTCCTTTTTAATTTTTCTTTTTAACTGGACAAAACTCTGCACAAGGGATAGTACACAACAGTAAATACTACTGCAGTAGCACATAGGATAAGAAATGATGAGACAGCTGGAGATCTGGAGTATATAAATGCCTCAGTTCCTCAGACAAAAAATTACCCCAGGAACCAAAGGTTACTTGCTGCCAATTAAGTATTTACAACTGTAGATGCAAGACTTTTTTCAAATAAACCTTAAATCCCTTAATGTATTTAATTCATTGTGCATATTTGTACTTACCTGGAAGGTGCAACACCAACTAAATTAGGACCCAGCCCTCTGAATAGAGAACGAGGGCCTTCATTTTGCAAGATCATCCTAGAAAACAAAAAGACAATACTGTAGCATTCACAGCAAAATTAAGGAATGCACTAACCACCCAAATGACATCATGTGAAAAACTTTCATAGTAACTGACAATAATACAGTGCTGACCACAAAAAAAATTAGTAATTTCCTAGAATCAGCATAAAAAAAATTGCATTATTGCTCAACATACCATGAAAACCATAAATGCAGAAGTAAGACTTAAGATCTCAATACAGATTTAACTCGTATATGGGAACACATACATGCATGGAGTTGTCTGTTAGGAAGTTAAAGAAAGCCTCCTTGAATCAGGGAGAAAATACAAAGCATGGAAATGTTCCCATTCATGTAGGTTGTAGATTGTTCAGGAGACAAAAATACTCATTCTACGCTACATTCCTTTCACCACCCTTCAGCTCCCAATGTTTGTGAACTTTTTTGAGTGGGAGGGCCAGGGAACAAAGGCCAAGAGAAAAGGAAAGGAGAGAGACTTCAGAAGTTCAGTTTCACTGAGTCATTGCTGCCCAAGAGCCACTCTGGAAGATGTTGCTCTATTGCTTATGACACCCAGCCAGGGACACCTTTAGCAATTTATTATCTCTTCTCAAAAAGAGACAGACTTCAACATGGCTTTACATGTGCTACCCCAGTGTGATTCCACAAGGTTCCCAACAAGACACCAAGTTCCATGGCAGAAGTTTGTATCTGTAAGGCTGCTTTCCTCCACGTCCTGCTTTTCTCACATCCATAATACTGAAATCCACTAAGTATTCAACAAGAAGCCCATTCTTAGCTTTTTCTTTAAGGCATGGTGATTATTCTGACTACAGCAGAAGGAAGCTGAAAACTTCGATGTGAGAAGTGGCCCTTCCTGAAGGCTGGCAGGGATTCCCTCCTATCAGTTCTGAACTGCTGCCTGTGTGCTCCTACCCAAGCACTGCTGCTGGGCTGTGGAGCCAGTGGTTTTTGGCTTTCTGTCTTGTTCCAGAGAAGACAATCCTCACCTGTCCACACAAGGTAGTCCACTGATAGTAACTGAGACAGGAATGTAACCCATGCAGAGTCACAGCCACAGTACAGTCCTCACATCTGCTGTACCATGTGTACTATAAACACAGCTCAGGAAAGGCTGCTCAGGTGGCAGCACAGTGTAACCTTTCCCATTTGTGGAATTTACAGAGAAGCAGGGATACAAGCAGTGAGTTGAGACCTCAAATAAGGCATTATTAATCCTTTAGTTTTGCGATATGGATCCCATGCAGTTGTGGATTTTAGGAAGAGCTGAAGACCATTATATAGCAATGTACTCTGGCACAGTAAGAGGCTACACATTAATATTCAGTTTTAGTGAAATCAATCTGCCCCACAATCTAGATGCTAATCACATTGGTATTTTACAAAGTATGGTAGGACACAGAGGAGCAACAAGGACTACCTGCATCCCATTACTGCAAATTGCTCCAGCAATTACTTTAGAACCAGATTTAAAGTTAAGAATTAACTACATACCCAGACGCTGCAACACAGAACCCTGTGCTTATTGTTTTAGAAACAGTGGCCAATGCACACAAATAGTTCTCCTGTATATTTCTTCTTCAAAAAGCCATGCAGGTTGACGACAAGTCAATTACTCAATAAAGCAAACTACCCCTTGTATAAATGGCCATTTTATTTGGAATTTACTATCAGAACAAACAAGTGAAAGCAATCTGTAGCACTGAAGGAGATTCCAAGCCTATTCTGACTTCCAGTAGCTAATACACCATTGCTCTGCTGCTAAATCAAACTGAAAGTTTACCTTTACTTTCACTAAGCAAAAATAAAACAGTGGTTCTGCAGTCATCACTGTTGTTTAGGAATACTGACATATAATGTGCCCAGAAACATTCCAGCTTTGTGTGCATAACAATTAGCTATCGTTTCACTATGTGGGCAGCAGTGCTCCACAGCAGTAATTGGACTATTGAACACATACTCAAAGACACCTTGGAAATACAAATGACTTGGACCTTTTTGTCATCCTGAAAGCATTTTTATGCCTTGCAATGCTGAACCCAATTAACATGATCTGTGTTCACTTAAATCACTACTTAAAATCACGTGTTACACATGTATACACGCACATATAGCTATACATGTACCCAAAGCAGCAGGAATCTCAGGGTCTTAGAAACTTAGGAATGAAGTGTACCAGGTCTATTTGCTTCTTTTGATCTACAGTCCCAGAATTTGACAGAGAAGCAAAGAGCTAAAGAGAGGTTGCAACAGACAGGATTATAATGGAGGTAGTTATTGATGCTCTTTTCCATTCATACCAGCTGGAGGAGTGCCAGGAGGCTGCACTGAATATAAGACACAAACTTTTGCATTAAAGAGCAGATCCCAGAGCCTGCACTTGTTTATTGAAAGCAGCTACGGGCAAATCCATGGTTGGAAGAGCAGGACAAGTGCCCCATATGGCCTCAGCTGACCTTCTTCTGTCACATGGAGAGCCTGCACTGGGAGGCTGGTGAGATTTCCATTAGCAAGACCTCAGGTTTAAATTGTGCAAGATGAATGATGAGAATATGTAATATGACATGCAACACATATCTAAGAATAAAAGAATTTGTCTTTGTTGCCAGTCAATAGAGTCACCTGTTCTTCTGAGTTTGTCTCCTGACAGAGATGCCTTTGAAGTCACCTCCACTGATGCTTAAGATGCAGAAATGATTCTAGAGCAGTCAGTTCACTGAAATTCTGACATAATTTGCTTGATTCACTCTGCCTTTAGACTGAGTAATGTGAGCCTTGGAGCACTGCATTGAATTTGCTATGACACAACCAAACTCTGACAACTATGAGTCAAAAAATATCAACTGACAGTAAGGGCATGACAGTGACAAAGGAATCCAGTTTTATTTCCCCACTAAATAGCCCCAGTATCTTAACCAAGAGTAACTATGTCCTGCACCTATGTATTTTTATTGTCGCAGTCCACTGCCATGTCACTTGGGATTTCTTCATATTTACTGTACTTAAAGACCTTGAAACGCAGAATTTGTCAAGACTCACCCAACTTTCTAATGCAAGAAGCAGTAGCAGGTCCTTCCTGGAGGAAATTTCCCCTCATCCCCAAATACTGAAGGTACCTCCCCCTTCCCTTAACTGGTGAGCCTGAGCCCCCCAGGGTGAAGTGAACCCTTCCTGTGGGTGGTACAAGCAGTTTAACTGCAGCCTTACAACTTTCCTGCTGCCTCCTGAACTACACAAGTACTGCCAGCAAGGAGAGGAAAGGCAGCCCCAGTTCAGTGAGGCACTACACAAACAAGACATCCCAGACCATTGCAAAATCTGGCCTTAGCTATTTCTTGCTAGCTCTAGAAGAGTGTTACTAATCACACATCCACCAGAACACATTCAAAGGCATAAACTGTGTGGGTGGTGAAAGTCAAAAGAGACTAAAAAGCTGAGTTAATTTTAATAGCCTCCATATTCAGTAACTTCCATGATTTGGACACAAGACAGTTAAAAAAGTCTTAAATTAACACTTTTTCAGAATGAACATGAGAGTTTGGCACTTAAATGTTAGAGCGCTGCCAGTGAATTCTGGGCATGCAGTTAGGAGCTGTGAGTTGTACAAGTTAAATCTGCTCTGGGTACTTCAAGATAAAAGCTCAAGCGTGAAGGACATTTGAAAAATTGGAAACACAGTTACAAGGCAAAATAGGGGAAGCCATCTCCTGGTAACATCATGACAAACTAAGAGTCCGAATCTTTCACACAGATTTGTCCAGCACACCTGTCCTCCTCCCTCCCCAAAATGAACCCCAACCTTTGTGCCAGGTACACTCACTTCAGACAATGGAGAGGTCCAGGAGAAACTCTGGTTACTCGGTTGACGGTAGCACCATTGACAGTGTTGAGATGAACTTCAGAGATGTAGAGAGTCACAGAGGAGGACTGCAGTCGTGTTTTTACAACTTCCAGTGGACATGTCAGAATTGCACCAACAGTACCTCCACATCTGCAAAGGTAAATAGGATGGTCACATTTTTAACTGCAAAGTAACTGAAGGATACATTCACACAGAATTGACATTATACCCAACACAGTCACTGCAAAAGGTGAAGAACCAATGGGAACATGTGTGACAACGACAGTTATTTGCCCTTGAAGGCAAGCAAACTGTTAAGTCAGTTTGTAAACCCCAGAACTTGAAGTGAAAATTTAAACAGACAAAAAGTAGTCAAGGTGCATAGTCTTCAGTACATGCTGTTCAAATCAGTTCTGGAAAGTAGCTCAGTAGCTTAAATGTTTAACTTCTTATGGTAAATTTTAACTTTTTTTTTTTAATGTGAAGTGTGCTCCTGACCACAAACAAGGTGCCAAAAATCCTTAAGGGCAGAAAAGATTAATGCGCTATGCACACAGGGCTACATGTAAAATCTGTGGTGTGGCAATTTAATACCATCTTCAAAAGCCTGACTGTATTTTGGTCCTTGTACCATGAAAGCAGCGGCTGTCCAAGTGCTTCCCAAGCTCTGCCCATTTCAGCAGGGCAGACCAGGTACTGTAGAGTAGAACCTGTAAGGCCAGAAGAGCTCAAGTGGCTGACCAGGTGAAGACTCAGAGGGTTTGCTTCAGTCTGCCTCTTGTTCCTGAGAGCGAGCCAAGGCAAGCCGTGCACGACTTGTGCTGACAGAGCAGTTCCTGCCGTTCTCTCGAGCGCAGCGCAGCCAGGAACACACTGCCCTGCACGGCTCTGCTCAGAGCCTTCCTGGGCTTCCTCCGAACTCAGTTATTAATATCTACATTCCAAGCTGTGCAACTACAGCCTCAGAGGGAAAAATAGCAAATCCACAAGTTCTGAGTTCCAAGACAGTCTCTCGAATGTTTTCAGAGATCAGTATTCTCAACATTGCTAAACACCCATCTTAAAACTGTGGCCAGGACACTATCTGTCTACGTCCTTTAATAAACAAACTAACTAAAAATCCAACCCAAGGAAGCAAACCTAGATTTCAATTCAGGTATTAATGCTAACTACAGCGCAGTTTGAAATCCACTAACACATAAATATAATTTGTACTAAATTCAAAGGGCCAAGCATTTACTTCCCCTAATAAATATAATAACATACATATAACTAGAAGAAGTGCTTGATTCTGACAAGATAGTTATCAGCTATTTGCTTTTCTAACACAAGAAGCTCAAACACCCCCAAACCCTTTAATAAGCTGTAAGCCTGTTCAAGTCTTTTTAAAATGTTTTCCAAAACGCAAAGGAGAGTTCGGTCCAAATTAGGAGTAAGAGTCAAGACTCAAGATCTATAAATTTTCACAGGAGAGTAGTCTGATGACTCTTCTACCACAGAGAACACCAAAAATACAGCACTGCACCCTACAAACCTAACCTGTTTGTATGAAGTGAACTGAGAGTAGAGCTGCCAGGTAGAAGTTTGATGATGTTCACTTACCTCTCCATTTAAATCCAGCAATCTAGAGGTACCCTATCACTAAGCCTAAAGGCATCTTGCCCATCCCTAACTCCAACAATAGACTGAAGTCTATTCTCTTCCAAGGTTTAACTGGGGAAAGATACTGAGTTTCTTTGCCGGTCTGGAAAAAAGAGTTATCACAGGAAGATCAAAGACAGTCCTGCAGTACATGCTGCACACAGGCAGTTACAGCCTGACAGAGACCTTAGAGCAGCCTGCTCTGAATGAACAATTCACTTGTTTCTAACAGTAAGCTACAAATAAACTTGTTTTAAAATTAAGAGTTGCAGAAAGACAGAGTAGATGTGCTAATATTTATTTTAGCCAGGGTTGGAAGTAGTAGGAGCCTGTAATATGTTAAGGCTCATGACACGAACAGCACATGAGAAGCACAGGTAGATAAGCTCCCAAAACAATTTGACATGAAGCTACTGAAGCTCTAAAGCTCTGAGACAGACAAAGTTGTCTGTTTCCTGCAGTTCAAAACAGACTCCACTCCATGGTAACACACCTGTGCGGGCAATGTAGAAAGTTGGCTTTAGAGTTTATTTCCTTTCTTGCAATCCCTCCATTTCTGTTCTGCTTGAGCTTACTCTCTTGAAAATGTTTCTGTGTTTGATTTTGGACAGGTGAGACAAGAACTTGTTTTCAAGCAACAATAAGCACAAGAGAAAGCACAAGGTATGATTTATATTAATGAGATAAATGCTATGGAAGTGGGGAAGAAATGAGGACAAAAAAAACTTGACCTGCATTCTTGAACAGGGCTTGGAGTTTGGAGCCCTTAATGCTCCTTCCAGCTACATCAGAGCAGAAAAATTTCCCAAAGTTGAAGATTAATGCTGACCTGGAGCTCATGTCCTGCATGCTCCCCTGCACCACACCCAAATCACAAGGGATGCCTGACTGCAACACTTCTGCCAGACATCCACCGTGGATGGGTCACACATCCTTCACTCAGCAATGAATTACTGCGGAAGACGGCTGACACACAGCTACTCTGTGCTTGCTCTTTGTAAGTCTGCCTACAGCAGGCACTGGTCAGTGACAGCCAGCAGCCGTAACAGCAGCCAGCACTATGATCACATGCATCATAAGGAAGCAGCAGATCACCCACTGCTCTTAAACAGCCTTTTCCTGCACTACCTTCTGCCATTCAAGTAATTTCAAACGATCAGCACCCTTGGCAGTTTCTTGCTGTTATTTTGGTTAGGCTTTTCTTAAACAATTTAAGATGTCTTGACTGAACCCAAGAATATTTTTAACATTTTCCACTAACTATTGACAGTTTGAATTAAACGTCTTCTCTGTCCCCCGTCTTCAAGATCTCAAATTGCTAGTTAAAATGGCTGAAGAAAGCTGAGAAGTTTTACAGTGCTATGTGGTTCTGTAATGCAAGTCTTGGCAAAATTCCCAATTTCTACTTCTGTCAAAGTAATACGCCACTTTCCCAGCCCTCAAAAAGCCTCATATGATAGACACAACATCTGAAACTGAAGGAGTGAAAGAAATATCTTGATATGTTGAGGAACCAGAACTTTCTCAATGGTCACAAGATGCACTGAGTTTGAATTAAACTACTAAATGAAGGTATAATCCAGTAACTACCCTGACTTGTCTACTTAATCTGACCTTTAAGATAAACACCACAAGGTTTGACAAAAACCTGTTTATGAAAAACTGTCAGTAAACAGAGCTTGTGGGTAAACAAAGAAGAGAAACAATTCAAGAACATGCACTCTGTACAAATAAGCAACTTCTAAGAAGCAGAGCAGCTGTTCTGTCACCAGCATCAACAACAGTGTATTTTACTTAGAAATGTATTTCCAGCCTTGCTTATTTAACACACCACTGGGAATACCATCAGAGACAGCTACATTTTTGTGCTCAAGTCCTGGCAGGCCATTAACAGCCAGCCACCAGCTCCAGCCTACAACAAGTGCTCTATAAATTGCCAGCAGACTGCTGCCACCTTTCCTGCTCCCCTCCTCGCTGGCTCAAATTAAGGCGAGTATTTTTAGTGTGTGGTTTAACACACATTAGGAACTAGAACAGTTCAGAAAAACATTTTTTTTAACAGTTTGAAGAATATTAGATTTCTTCTCCTCAATAATGCAGGTGGGATTTTGTAAACTACTTCAGAAACTTCTACTACCTAAAACCACTCCGGGCTTGAGTCTCTCCAGTCATGCATGCACCAGGCCCCAACAAGTGTGACTTGCAGGAACACTTACTAATGTGTAACTTTTTCTCCAGATTAGATGAATTTCACCTGCTAGAGTAAGTAGGTGAGCAAACACATTCCTGCTGACACGGTATAAATGGGAAGTGAAGAATGGCAAGACCTGGGACACTCCTGTGTCTGAATGCTTACTGCAGTTTCCAGTGAATGCTGTTCAGAGGACCACTTGCTCATCTTATCTCTCCTAAATGTGACATTTGCCTCTCATCAATGTTTTCTACAAGCCTGTTTCAGCTTTCTCAAGTGAGTATAAAAAAAGCTTGTAAAGCTGACTTGAAAACAAAAGCCATGGCTGCCTAGTGCTAGTTTCAGATTCACCTTGCACGGTATTTGCAACCACAGCCTCAAAGACTTAAAGATAACCTTTGACCCTGTTATCTTGGGTCTACATTCATTCATGTATTTTACCAGCTACTTATCTTTCCTGTACAAAAATGAAAGCTCCATGCAAACACTGGCTGTTGAAAGACATAGCAAGAGTCAAAAAAAAAAAGTATCCAAGCAACTTGCAGTCAGAACACCTTTCTATCTCTTCATCACTTACTGCAAATTCAGGTCCCAAGTCTATCAGCAGTTTCATGGAGATGTCTTAAAACCAGAGTAACTTTCACATCAACAAAGTTGCAGCTTTGGATATTAAGTTCACAGTATCAGTCTTCAGAGAGTTTAGAAGGGCTTCAGCAAGTACAGCTTTCAGAAACAGCATTCATTAATCCTGAATTGTCAGGGTTTTCCTGCTATTATACTGTTCAACTTGAGTACTAGCAGCCAAAAACCCTTACTCGTCAATTATGCTTCTTTGCTGAAACTTAGAAAGTGTAAGTGAAGCTCACATCCTTAAACTACAAATACTAATCAAACTTGCTATTTCTAAATAAGAGTGCAAAAATAAAATCCCACTGAATGTGCTGCCACATAGAAACTTACAAGTGAAAACAGGAAAAAACACCACCAGGGGATCAAGCATCACTGGGTTCCATTATCCAAAACAAACATCAACATGAACAGTGTAGCTTCTATTAGGAGCCAGGATAAATCAATATTTACAATAACATTTGTATTAAGTAAAAACAGCTCAAAGCATCTAGAAAGAAATACGAGAAAAATACCAGTGGCACAGTTTCCCAAGTACTGACAGCAATTTTCATGCAATTTAGTAACCCCATGGAGCAAACCCCAAGCTTTAAACAAACACTCTCTTGTTTCACACAGAAATGTATCTGAATATAAAAATAACCTCAAGTTTGGACAGAAAGGCACTAACCTCCTTCTCACTTGTTCTGAAACACATCCAGGGTTATGCCAGGAATGTATTTTAGGGCAGAGGAGCTGAGAGCTTGGCAACTCAGTTATGACTCAAGTGGCTGTTTTCTGAAAGGGCATAAAAAAGCCCCCATCACAATAGCCGCTACACATTTTTAACTATCTTCTGAAATAAAAAAAAAGCCCAAGGATCTTTAACCTTTACTTCATACATTTCAACAGTGTCTGATCTTGGTGAGAATTCAAACACTTATTTTAAATACATTTTCTGCACCTTAACCATTTTAGCCACTGCAGGGATTTGTCAAGAACGTCTGTCAGACACAGTGATTACAGTTACAGAGCAATTTGAGGCAGTTCTATAATCAAGACAAATAAAGAGGCTCCTCCCTATACTTCCTCGCATATTAAATTAGAAAACAGCCAGATTTCTGCAAGAAACACCAAGAGTGAAGAAAAGAAGCAAACCCGAGACTATCCAACTGTGAACTCAGAAAAGCAGCCGTCCACCTCCTAACCCAAACTCCCTCCTTTTGCTGAGGAAACAACACTCACCCAAGTTCACTGCTCTGATGGAAGTTTGTATGATACAGGATTACTGTCATAAACTTTCTGGAAATGAAGAATAAATCATGAAAACCTGACCACTATTTTTGTAGCCAACACCTGAATTTTCACTGTATGGTTGCAAGCCAGAACATCCAAAACATATTAATCTTCCCTACAAAGCAAAACATTAAGGTTTTCTACTACTTTTTTTAAATGAGTCTAACAACTAGAAAAGCAACTATAACTTACTACTTGAACTAAAAAATGTTAATCTACATCCTATATTTCAATCATGACTTTTTAATTTAAGAATGAAGAGCGTTCAACTGCATCCTTGCTTTAGAATAAAGCACCTGAGTTTATATCACCAACATAATATCTACAGTGACAACAGTTGCTATTTGACTACACGGTGGAAAAAGAGAAGATATACAAAAACCCCATACAGCCTAGGCAGCTACAGAGAAATCCCAGCACGGCCCCACTTATGTTACTAAACCAGCAATGTCATCTGTTAAAGTTTCATTACAGAAAGCAGGAACCGAAGAATGAACTTGAACATTTAAAAAAAAAAGTCAAAAGCCAGCAGATAGAGATAATCATGTTGTTTCCATAGAGGCTCTGGTGCAACTTAAAGGCAAACAAAGCTCCCTTCCTCTAAGTTTCACTGAAGACTAAAGATCACTCAGGTGATCTGTAGTGCACCACGCTTGCAAAGTCATGAGATGACCCCAAAAAACTCTTCTACTGCAAAATGTGACCAAATAGACAGTGCTAGCTTGGCTGAACTAAGGCACAGGAAACACGTGGCTGGCACTCAGCCTCTTCCTCATAGCGTAACGCCTGACCCAGCTGGCCAGCACCTAACCATCGACCAGACTGCTCTGCAATAAATAGGAACCAGCAAGCTGAGCTGAGCAATCTTCATCTGGTCTCGAGTTTCAGGTTTATAAACCTGTTTCTGACATAATGCACAATTCTGCCCAGTAATTTCCCCTGTGCAGAGCTGTCAAGCTCAAGGGCTACAACCAGGCACCACTCACAGAATCCTTAGGGCTGGAAGGGACCTCTGGAGATCATACTGCCTAATGTCCCTGCCAAGGCAGGGTCACCTGGAGCACGTGACACAGGAACATGTCCAGGTGGGTTTGGAATGTCTCCAGAGAGAGAAACCCCACAACCTCCCTGGGCAGCTGTTCCAGTGCTCTGCCACCCTCAATATAAAGAAGTTCTTCCTCATGTTGAGGTGAAACTTCTCGTGTTTCAGTTTGTGGCCTCTGCTCCTTGTCTTGTCGCTGGGCACCACCGAAAAAAGTCTGGCGCCATCCTCTTGGCACCTCTTTGAGATAATTGTATGCATTAACGAGATCCCCTCTCAGTCTTCTCTTCTCCAGACTAGGCCAGAAAACAGGCCCAGCTCCTGCAGTCTGTTCTCATAACAGAGATCCTCCAGATCCCTCATCATATTTGTAGGCCCCTACCAGACCCTCTCCAGCAGCTCCTTATCTTTCTTGAGCTCCTGCTACTGCTTTTCTGGATGCTTACAAGGATGCAAAGTCTGAGGAAAACAGTACACATTACTGCATCTTGGGCCTCCTGCTGTATAACCACTCCCCTCTTAAACAGGGTGCAAGAAATTAAGGGGATGACAAAGCCCCCACAGAAGCACTAGATCAGGTGCACGATGCTGCAAAGTGTGCCAAAAAGCAGAGAAAGTACTCACGTGTATCCAAGTCTCTCAGACTTGCTCAGAATCAATCCACTATTCTGCCACCTCAAACACTTCAGTCCAGAGGAAGCAAGCTCATTTTTGTTAATGAGGAGCACAACGGGAAATCACAGCTTCAAGCTCTCTCATGGGATGTAAGGTGTGTCCTCTGTCGCTTCTGCACAGCCATGCTCACTACCCAAACACACTTTTACAGTCAAGCCCATCAGGACCTCCAGCGTTCCCTTTTAAGCTGGGTGCCCTTCCCACCCTGTCCCTGGAAGGACCACAGGCTTCTGAAATACAGCCCACACATTTTGAAACTTAAAAACATACATTTTGAAACTTCATTAGTAGCTGTAAAGGTACAAAAGTTACCTCAAACCTAACTAAGGCTACATCTTTACTTCAGGGTACATTTTCCCCTCCCATTTCTTCTGCCTTTGTGGGTGGAGAGCTGCATGACCGTGCCAAAGCCCCACACGGAAGCGCAGCACACACTGGAGCGTTAAAATGCATTCCATGGACACAGCGGCCCTTGGGCAGGAGCGTGACCAGCGGGGCATTGCCAGCCCGCGGAGCCGCCAGGGGAGTGCCGGCAGCCTCTCCGTACAGCGGGGGAGCCCAGGCACGGCGGGCTCTGCGTGTTTCTGCACGAAAACGCCACATAAGGGACAAACCCGGGAACGGCCATCAGAGGGAGCGGGCTGGTTCTACGGGAAGCCTCCACCTCCGCCTCCCCAAGGGCCCGCGTTCCACCCGTGACACAACGCAACACCCGGGGCCGGGCCCGACCGCGCAGCGGGCCCGGAAGGGCCCCAGGGCACAGGGCGGGAAGCAGAGCGCGGCCCCCTCTCTCCTCCCCGCGGCCCCTCGGGCAAAGAGGAGCGGGGCAGCCCCTCACAGCCCCACCGAGATGTCCCCAGGCAGCTGCTCCAGGCCGCCGCCGCCGCCCGCGCGCCCAGGCCAGCCAGCAGCGGGCCCAGACCCGGAGCCCGGGGAGGAGAACGGGAAAGGGCACGAGCCGCTCCCGGGGCTTCACCTACCCGCCGGCAAAGAGATGCACCAGAGTGTCTCTTTGGCTCATCCTCGTCGCCTACACCCGGGCGGGAGGAAGGAGGTGCCGGGCACTTCCGCCCCACGCTCACGGCGCCGCTCCTGGCAGGGCTCGGCATAAATACGGGCGGGCCGGCTCCGCCTCCCGCTGCCGGCGGGGCTCCGCACGCACACAGGCCGCGGCTTCCTGCGAGGGACGGGAGAGGGGCCGGGCCGGGCCCGGCCGGGCCCGCCCTTCGCCGCGGCCGCTGCGGCACAGAAAGTGCGTGTCTATGAATATGCATGAGATGAATATACCACGAGACCGCCCCCCAGCAAAACGATGCTGCTATTGGCTGCGGAAGCGTGACGTCACGCAGGCACTAGGCCCACCTCGTGAATATGCAACGAACCTCCTCGCCCCCAGAGAAGTAAACAGAGGCCGCCATTGGCTGCGGGGGGTGACGTCACGCGCGCGCTGCCCCATAATGTCGGGCTGGCGTGGCCCGCCGTGAGGGGGCGGTGCCGTGGGCGGGCCGCGGTTGTGGCGGGCCTTGTCCTGTCCCTCACATTCCGGAACTGTTTGGACACGGTGCTGTTCCCTGCGCTGTTCCCTGCGCTCTTGGATGACCCTGCCTGAGCAGGGAGGTGAGACCAGATGCCCCACTGTGGTCCCTTCCAACCTGACCCTTTGTGTTACGCCCGCAGCCGCTGAGGCGGGGAAGGTCGCAACCAGCAAGTGCAGAAAAAGTGGGGAAAAGGGTATGAAAAACAGCCCCAGTGCCCTCAGCACACTCAAACAGCAGCATTAGCAAGGTGTGTGGTGGCCTTAGTTTTTGTTTCCTCTTATTATTGAATTCTGCGTCATCCCCTCAGCTACTGAAGCAATACATCTCCCAGACACTGCTCCTTGGGTGTTTTTGAAGGGAGCATCGTGGCTCACTGAGTGGCTTTCATCTTGGTTTTCCTCAAAAACATATTGTGCCGGTTTGGCCAAAATCTAGAAATATAGCCCCTGAGAGAAAAACCAGGTTGCAACCACCCTTCTCCCCCACAGGGTTCGGGGGAAAAAAGGAAAATTCATCTGGGTTTTTTTTTTTTTCAAGCTCAGTTTAAAGGCACAGAAAAGGCACAATACTACTTTTTGGGCATAGAGCATGATAGGGGATACACATGATAGAGTCACCCCAAGACACATATGGATAAGGGAAAGTAAATAAGACTAAACAGGAAAGCACTTAACGTCATGTGTAAAATTGTCATCAGAGTTAATATGTTGAAAATCCAAGTACCTGAAAGCAAATACACGACTTACTAAAATGTTCATGAATATCCACAACAACCCCCTCCCCCCCAAAAATATAAGCAGATATTTCATAATAGCAGAAGAGTTTTTAGTAAAACAGGAATGCATTT
Source organism: Rhagologus leucostigma (assembly GCA_013397725.1). Classification (NCBI taxonomy): domain Eukaryota; kingdom Metazoa; phylum Chordata; class Aves; order Passeriformes; genus Rhagologus; species Rhagologus leucostigma. The sequence goes on from VZTD01003481.1 coordinate 1,407,701, forward strand.
TCAGAGCTATTTCTTAAATGATAAATGCTCCTCTGAGCAAGTGAACTCATGCGGAAGAGAAATTGGAAGTGTAATGTGAGATTTTTCGAAGTGTGGTGGTAGTTAAGGAGGAGGTTGGGTGGGAGAAGGCTTGGACAAGTGTGAGATGTGGAGATGATGGGGAAGAAAGTTGTTACATTGAACTGAGACAGGTAAAAGTAGGACAATGACTTTGCAGCTGGGATTCTGCATTGCCACTGGACACAGCATGTAGTTGAAACTAGCAAATGGATGAGGAATAACTGTTACAAAGCAGAAAAACATGCAAGACTTTCACAAGCCTGTAGCATATGTGTATGAGATATATTAAATTTAATACTCAAAAGTGAGAAAGCATCGTATGCTGCTTGGCACAAGATTTCACACTGAAAAGAGTAAATATATTTAGGTTAATTAAAACAGATACATTATTTTGAAAGTATTGTTGGAAAGCTCCAACAGTGATTTTATTAAATCCTACATGAAATATGGTCATATGCCAAATACTTCGTGTGAGGTCATGGGTCCAATTTTTTTCAAATTCTTTCAGTAGCTTAAAAGGGAACAGAAGATGGGTTTTCTGCAGGCCATGTGATTCCATCCAGTGAGCACATGTCCCAGTAAACTCAAAAGAGGATTCAATACCAGACACAGGCTCTGCTTTATTCTGCCTCTGTATAGGTGATCTCCTAATCTGGGAGCTTTTAACTTCATCTGGCATGCATGATTTCCACGGTGACAAAAAAATGTGATGTGATTATTTTCATGAATACTTATTGAATAGCTAGAATAAGTTGAGCTATTCAAACATTTTGTTTATATAACTAGATGCTTTGTAATTTTTAAAATACATCTTTTTATAGAAAATTTAGATATTCCATTGAAATGTTTAAAGGGCCTGAACCGAAATATTTTCAATTTTTATTAGGAGCCTGAAGCACTTTGATTCAAAATAATTTTGCACTGTTTCTTGAGAACTGACTTTAATACCACTTCTATTCTCCTTGCTAGGCTGGGCTTTCTGGCTGGACTGCATATCCATAATATTTGATGGATATGGATTCATACAGTGTATTTTCCCTTTCATCCATCAGGGTAAGTGTGGAAAGGGATCACACCTGAGAGTGCAGAACATAAATAGAAATATCCAAATTGCATGGAGTCCCATTTTCAAAAAATCTCATTCATACACATCTTTGTAAGATTCTATTCTTTTCCATACTTTTACTGCAAAAACCTGAGTAATTCTTCTAGTTAATATTCTGTCTTTTTTACCTCTGATTTCTTAGAAATAATAATTTAAAATGGAATTTGTTTGGATGGGATTTGGGCTTAGTTTTCCTATTCTGCTTCATGTAGCTAAAGGTGTAATAGAACTCAACAAAGATGTCATAGGAGAAAACATGTAATAAAAAAAATTGAAGACTTTGTTTCAGTTTTTTTTCGAAGTTTTCCTCAAGATACACATAGCATGTGCTGCGCTTTTCCTCTTGTAGCCTTTGAACAGAACACACCCTTTCTTAAATTTCATCATTGGCTTTCTGTGTCAAAAAGAGCAATAGAATACATTAGAATACTTGATAACAGCTGGGTTTTTTCTGCTCCTTCGTAGCAACCTAAGGTGGGAGAATAGATTCTTCCCATGCAGCAGAATCTCTGCTGCCTTTTTTCCGTTGGTTTGCCAAAAATTGCATTTGTCTTTCTCTTCAGAACTACTGCATTGGATTCACATCCTCCTTAATATGGTTATAATGACCCTCTATTTTTCTAATATTTATATGGCCACACTTCACACGTTTAAAGTATACAGGAAATGGGACCATTACTCCCCATCTGAAACATGGATTTAGTGTAGTCATGGCTTTGTTTACCCTATAGCATTCTTCAAACAAGCACTAGCTATCTTCTGCCAGTACCAAGGTTAACCCTCATAAAACAACAGAAAACAATATTTTTTTGCTAAACAACCACTTTAAAATATTTAGCATTCTTAGATGCTCTGTTTATCTGAGGGGTACATTATTCCTTTTCCCAACCAAGCTCACAGAAATATATTTTCTCCCTTCAAGAAATGGGAAAACAAGGTTTATTCAGTTGGGAATTTTGGTTCTGAGCAATTTTAATCCACTTCTTTCTCCTTCTATGAAATTTTCCTGCCTTGGGATAACATTATTTATTGATATCATGCAGTAATGGATGTATGTATTACATGCTCATGCAGACAGAGGGAAATTTGTATCCCTAGGGGACTTGAAAGTAGGTAGGATCCTTCAGTCCGATAAACTTTTCAGGTTTGTGTGAATGAAAAAAACCCAAACAAAACCAAATAAATACCCCAAACAAAACCCAGCCCCTCCTTTCCTGTTGGTGAATGGAGCACTGAGGCTGAGGAGCAGCAGGCAGTGGCACAGAGCTCAGCTAAGGGGCTGGCTCAGGGAATACCAGGTGGATAAAGGAGGCTGCGTGTGGCCTGTGGTGCTCCCGAGAGTGGAGGCAGAGTCCAGCCTCTCTTTTAAGGCCTCAGGAAGCACAACAATTGCTGTGAACTTGCTGGCCCTTAGCTGCTGGGTTGTGAGATGGAAGAAACAAATCTCCCTCCAGCAAGCAAATCTATGGAAGTTGCTGAGCGCAGGAAGAGGCCCAGCTAAGGTGTGCTGCTTTGTTTTCTTCCTAGGAACTACCTTTTCTTGATCTCCTTTATGCCTACTTTGAACGATCATCCCATTCACCGTGCTCTGCTTGTGTCCAAATATCATGAAAAGCAAGCAGAGATGTCTTAAGGTATTTCCTTTAAACACATGTATTCAGGAATGACAAGATGTGGAAAATAAAAAAATATGAATACTCAGAATTCAAGCCTATGAAGTTAAGTTTTTATTCATTTTCTTTAGTCTTTCTAATATTTCAAGAGCTTCAAGAAGAGTGAGTGAATGTAGACTGTTCACAAAATTGTGACCACTAACTTCATGTTCTCCTCTTTAAGTATTTTTTATTTCTAGGAACTCTGCACTTATAATCTGAGAAATTGTCAGAGACTACAGCAGATTTTTTTAAAATTTCACAGGGTAATGTTTTGTGTAATTGCACTTGTTGGGGGTTATCCTGAGGATGTGTGATGTTCTCCTGTATTTCTTCCCAATGGAATAAGATTGAGTGTATCAGGCACTGCACAGGGAGTGAAGAAGGAGTGGAGAAGGAATATTCCCACTGGAAGGTGCAGTTTTCCAGGGCTTAACATCTATTCTGTCTCAGGGCCAGAACTGGTACCGATACAAAGTTTCTGTGCGTGAAGAACTATCATAGGTTGTAAATTCCAGGGGATTAAGTTTGGGAATACATCCCAACCAAACTGGAATGGTTAAAGGTAGCCTGTACTGCAGGGGCAGCTCAGGTGAGGCCTCGTTACAAGTACACAGAGTGAGATAAAGCCCCAGGACTTGGCAGCAACAAAATATGAGTGGGCTGTAACTCCAAGAGGGGAAACAGTGAGCTTCTCACAAGGAAGTCAGGCTAACGTTAGACTTTAAATTACAACTTTTGTGCTTTGGGAAAGGAGTAGTGGGCGATTAAGGCTTCCTTTTTTTCATAATATTTTCTGTGTTCTATGGAAGGCATTTTTAAAAGCAGTTTGATTCAACATTTGTAAGTGGATGAAGTACAGCTTGTTAAACAGCCAGCATTAATCTCCTGATATATCTGGCTTAGAAATGAGACTTGATCTCATGCTTATTAATGACACTGAGAAATCGAGCTGCTTCATTGTTGCTAATGAAGGTGGAAAGGTTAAATTTAGATTCAAAGTAAGCCTCTGCAAAGAAACTGGATGGGTTTCTTTAGTACGTGTTACATGAGCTATATATGAGATTTTTGGGGAGGGGGTGGTTTTTGGTTTTTTTTCCCCTTTTAAATACCCTTTTCCTGATATTTTATCTGGTTTGTTTCCATACACTGTTCAGAACAGGGGAGATGGTGTTGTGTTCTCACATCATGTTATTTTCTCTCTGCTAGTATGTTCACAGAGCTTTTCAATGAAGGGAAAAGAATTTTAGACATATAAACTGCAAAATCTTAAGACTGTCCTATAAATAACTTGCCTTCTGACTTGTGCAACTCAGACTCCAGGGATAAACACCACCAGCATAAATGGTGAAATTGGGATTTTTGTTGCCAGGAGCTGGGCATATTTTAAATTACGAATCTGGAACCATAGGAGGATATTACAAGGAATGCTTTTTAGCTCATAAAGTGTACTGATTCTGCAGGTGAACAAAGTGTGTTTGTACTGCTCCTTCGAAATTCTAGAAGTGAATTTGTGCAATGGTGTAAAGTACAAGACATCTACTCTATCCTAGCAAAAGCCGACCACTCCGAGAAATTCAAAAAGTGCCTTGATTTTATTAACACACTTCTATCAATCTGCTTATTAATATATTTTTAACTCCATTTCACAAATAAGGAAGCAGAATGAGACCAGACAGATGTTTAATCAAAACCATTGGACAGATCAGTGACAGATTTAGAAATAACCGTTTGACCAAGAAAGCCAGCAGGGAGGGCGTGATAAACAACTGTCTTTATAGTTTGTGCAGACCTTTTTCGCTTGAGAATGGAGCAGCCTCTGTTCCTTGAGGACATAAAAACCTTTGTAGTACACATTTGTAAATACATATTTGTAAGTCTGTTGCTCAGTTGCTTGTTTATCTGAAGTCTGTAGCTTACAGAATATTCAGAAGATAAAGGAGAAGAGGACAGGAAAAAAGGATAATAAGTAGGGAAAGATGAAAAGAGGAGCATCTGATCTTTAAAAAAGGTGTGGGATATCAGTACCATGTAAATGAGGACTGGGAGAGTGGTATATGGGTTTTACAGTCAGGAACATGCAGGTACTTAGTACAGAGTAAAGGAAATAGTTCCTCGTAGTTGGCCCTCATGACATGGTGAGCACTTTGCATGACTTAGGCTGCCAGTTTTTACAACAGGTTTATTCAGAGAATCAGGTGTACAGAAGAGCCGTTCAGATTATCTGCAAAATGAATGCCTTATCATATCAAAGAACACTTGGGAGATTTGTTTTGTTTAGGCTGGGTAAATAAAGACTAAGAAAAGATATAATTTCTGCTGAAAAAATATGTCAGAGGAATAAACTACAGAGACCAGAGAAGTAAAATACTACAGAAACCAAAGGTCAATATTAGCAGAGTCACCAGAGGTCATGGATAAATTCAGGTAGAGAAAAAAAAATGAGAGTCTGTGATGTGATTTTCTACAGCATCTGGAGGGTAGGATGAAAGATTTCAAGTGTTGTATGCACTGTATGCCCAGTTAAGTTTCAAACTGTGAGGAGATGAGTGGGTTACCTTGTCAAGGCATCCCTCTCTTGAAAGGTGTGAATCCAAGATGCAATTCTGTTTCTGCCCATCACCATAGCAAGGGCTTCTGTCCTTAGCTTACTTTAAGAGAGCTGTGCAAACAGTGTCCCACGGCTCAGAGATAAGTTTCCTGATGTGAAAAACTGCAAATATTTGAGAAATTTACTCACTTCTAAATGAAGCAGAACTTCTACTTTTTCTTTTTCTTTTTTTTTTTAAATCAAAAGGCAGAAGGAATTGTGGCTCATTTGGAAAAGGTGAATGTGTGACTGCATAGGTTTTGCAAAGCTGGAGTAAGCAAACCCAGGGAGCTTAGCAGTTGTGTGGTTACTGCCTGCACCTCGCTGTTGTGTTTCTTGGGAGAGGCTGGCTCTCAGTGCAGAGCAGGGGTCACAGCAGCACACGTTGCTCTCTGGGCTGTGTTGGCCTTCGGTGTTTTATGTGAGCAGCCTGCTTTGGACAACTGAGCAGACCCAACCATCCTAGGTGTGCATGGCGGCCATGGAAGTGTTCTCAGGCCCCTGGCAGTTGCCTAGGGAGTCAGTTACCTTGCTGCTCTCCCTTGATAAATGTGGTTTAATAATTAATGTCCATCTAGAGGAGGTGTTACTTCTCTAGCTTGTCTAAGCCTGGACAAGGAATTTGCTGACCCAGGTGTACATTAGGGACATGAGCTTCATTATTGCTAATGAAGCAGTTAAACACATATTGCCAGGAGGCTTTGCTTTTTGCAAGAGATAATTCACTGGAAGTTTTGGTGTGTAGTTGTACAGTATAGTTTGTTTCCTGGATATTATGCATATGACACAAAGCTCAGTTAGAGCCTCAATTTTGAAGTGTAGAAACCATAACTAGAAGGAAAACTGTTACATCAGCTGCTGCTACAAAGGGAGAAGGTTGAGTATTGTTAACAGGTCGTTCATCCTAATGGGGCAAATATTATTTCAAATTTTATTTTTATTGTATGAAGTCTTCACTGTTTCCTGTAGGCTATGGAAATGTCTTGTCATGTTCCAGATTCTTCTGACAGTCTCATTTACTTCCAGAAATGGTGGGGGAACGAAGTTTGTTTGGATTTGTTTTTTTAAAAGGGTCAGATTGTAATTGATTTTCTGCCCCTGAACAGCCTGTGGAAGTGATTCCTTTGCCTAGAAAAGGCACTTTGAGAAATGGAAAGAACCTAGTTACAGTGTAAGCAATGCCAGTTTCAACGATGTTTAACAAAACAAAAAAGAACACTTACAAGTTGCTCTGTTTTATTCAAGACTTTGTCGAACATTGATTTACTTGACCTTTGATAACAAATTAACAAGATTATGATGAGCAATTAATGGCTCTGGGACAGGGCATCAGGTCAAACAGATGAAATCCCCATTTGTTCTGGAATTTATTTAGCACAAGTAGGCTCATGTAAGTCCTGGGGATACATCACAGTCTCGGATACAAAGCCCTGGTAACTCCTCATTTCTCAGTGCTGTTATTTCCTCTCCTGTGAAACACAAGCTCACTACATTTTTTAACCTGTTTGCTGATCAAATGCAGTGAGTTATCTTTCCCTAGTTCTTTGAAAATACTCTACAAAATCTTCTGTGCATTTTTTGTAAGTTTAGACACAATGAACCTCAAGTAGTTCCATTCATAACATGCTGTATGTGCCTTAGCCTTGACGAAATTGCAGCTTGGATGAATTTGCTCTTATCAGCCTTTTGGAAAGAGCAGTGGTTTTTGTGATGTGAAATGAGTGATATTTGATGAAGGTGGCTTTGACAAATTAATCTGTCAAGTCTTGACTGGATTTGGAGTTAGGTTCTTATTCACTGTGGCAGAAAGAACTATATTTAATTTTTACCTATGGCATGAAGTGATGAGGAAATTGAATTTATTATCTTTTCATGATAAAACATGATGTATTTATCTCCATAACTGAAATAGAAGTTCTGCATAACCCAGTGTCAATGGTGACCTAAGATTTTAACCCCTCTATTTTTAATCATACTATGAAATTTTCTGTCTCTCTTTTTAAAAAGAATCTTTTCAATTTCCATCTCTCAAAATACAAGAATTTCTGTCTAAGAATATACTCTTTATTCTTTCTTCCAGTTACATTTGAATCTTATCTTGATTTTAGTTTGCCGTGTGTGCAAAGCAGAAGTCTATGTGTTCACAAAGCCAAGTCTGTGTGAGATTATGCAATACACATGTACTTCAAGTGTCTCCAAACAGAATTCAAATGTTCCTAAATCCAGCTGTGTAGTACAGTGCTGACTTTGTTTTCTGTGTCATACAAGTCCTGAGTTCAGATCAGTGGAAGTTTGATTCCTTGCCTGTTACTGTGTTTTATCCAGAATGGAGCAGTGTTGAAATTCTGAGATATTTGACCACATTTTTCCATGAAGTGGAGTCTGAGGGGAGGTTTGCTGTGTAACTTGAGGCATATGTCTGTCTTCTGTCAGAGCAGATGTTTTGAATTATTTTTTTAAAGATACTACCAGTTACTATAAACCAAGCTATCTTTCCTAACCACCATCTGTCACTGCAAAGAAAGGAAGGGACATCCCCACTGGAATAAAGGTGGAGTAGGAGTAGGAGCCCAGCTCCTACTGCTGCTTCCCACTGTCCTTCACAGTCTTTTACTGATTTTTATGGTGTCAAGAATAAGAATACTCAAATAATGAAAGTCATCATTCTGGATGTTGAAATCATCCTCAGAAATGGATATGGCCAATTCTTATATCTAAGGGAGGATGGGGGGAGAAGCATTACCACTTGGTTCGAGGAATTGTCAAAGTTATATGTAGAGCCTGCATCTCTGGGATGGTGGTAGATATACTGATAGAGGGGTTCTGAAATAAATGTTAGTAATAAAATGACAGGTTTTTATTTTAACAATGTGTGAAGGTCTCTTTGAATGGCTTTAACCTCTGATCTTTGTTTTATTATTATATTTTTTTAAGGAACGAGCACTGAATGACAGTACTGACTTTCTTCTTAAAAATCTGAATTTGTAGCATTTGGAGGAAAAGTTACTTGCCATTCTGCAACAATTATTTCCAGAAAAGTAAGCTAATGGTGAGTTGGATCTAAGGTTGTTATATCTGCTGCTTCCTTCAGGTAAACGTAGACTTAAATTAAGAATGTATTATTCTCAGAGCTTGAAAAGTACCAAGGATTTATCACAATTAGAACACTGCTTTCCTATTGTTTATAAAAAACACTGAAACAAAACCTTTAGGTTATAATTCAACTCCCCTACAATTATCAGGCTGACACTTTATAAAAAAGCTATTGATGGAACCCTCATTAAGAGTGTGTTCAAACCACCTTTGAAAAATATGAGTGAAAAGTAGTTCAAAAGACACTGGTGAGCATTAAAGCAAAAGGGTCCATGGTATTTACAGGAAGCAGTCATTCCATATTACGCAAGACAGTAACTGGAACCAATGGCAGTGATATATTTAAATTATTGGGGGGTGGGGTGGGAATCCTGAGATCTGAACATATGCTAAATGATAGAAGTGAGACTTTCAATGTCACTTAACTTATATTTACTGCGAACAGATGGGATTTTTGTTTTCTAATTCTGAGTTGCCTTTAGGAATTCCATCCTAGACCAAGCCCAAGATACAATTTTTTTTCCCGATCACTTAGTCACAGAAAAGACTGAAGGTATGAGGATATGTTGAAAATTGTTCTTTTCTGCATTTTTTGCTTGCAGTTATTAGTGATATTTTCTAACTGGAGGAACTGTAATTAAAATCAGATGGCAAATATATCCTGAAATTTTTATGCATGAAAAATTTGCCAGCACTGCCAGCTGCTGATGCGATTTCAGAAACATAGTTGGTTTTGCTTGTCATACCTGAATGGGTTGCTGTGGAAGTTTATTTTCAGTCTCAGCCTAGTTCTGGAAAGAAATAGAAGAATAGCTTAGAAATATAGCTCCAACATTTTCCTCATTTTTGTCCCTGCTTTAGAAGAAAAAGGATTACTGCTGAAATAGGATGTTGCTCATACATTTTTAAACAGTACTGGTGTGTAATGCTGGAAAGGAGCATGTACCATAATGTTAATGACATGCAATTAGGTAGCAGTCTGTGAAAAACCCCAAAACCAAAACCAAAAATATTTGGTGATCAAAAGACAGGTTTATGTTCCACCAGGTCAGATAAGCAAATCCCCTATTCTGACTACAGTTTCCAAGAACTTCAATAGCTGGAATTTGGGATTACAGTCGCTATAGAAGCTCAATTTAATTTGCTTTAATGATCTTTGGCCAAGCGACTTCTTTCACTGTCTTGGAGGTGATGCACTGGTGTGTGTGTGTGTGAATGAAATACTTCAGTTAGAATAAAACTGAGCCATCCTCAAACAATGTGACATTTCCAGCTCCTCAGACTCTGCGTGGAACCTAATTCACACTGAATGTAATCAGTTGCACTTCAGTGTTGGCTAATCTTCAACTGCAATCAATAAATCAGCCAGGACAGGGAGAGAGTAGGCGAGTCAGAAACGTACTGTGATGTTTGCTTTTGCAGCCTTTTTGAGAGGTCAGATAATGGAGACATCAATTAAAATCAGAATAAACAGCAGGCTTCTTACAGTGCAATAGTGTTTCCCTTTCTTAAATGGGAGTGTGAATTTAGCTTTAGAGGAAGCAGCCAAATCATTGGTTGTGCTTATAAGCAATATAATTCAGACATGGCAGGTAAAAACTTCAGTGCTCAAACGTCTTTCATAGAACACAGAGTGTAGATTTTGAGTGAAAATATCAATGTCCAAACCTTCTTTACAGAAAGCAATGGTTTGGGTTTTTTCAACCTCATTTATTTTCCATTGTTTTTTTTCAGTTATTTCAGTGTGGCTTCAACACTCAAAATGAAAGCTGGTTGTGATGCACTTATGTGTAAAGGAAGTACTTCAATTTGGATAAAACTGAGCAAACCTCAATGTGTCACTTCCAGGCTGCAATGGAACCTAAGTGTGTTATCTCCTAAGTGCCTTTGTCGACAATGGTCATTTCTATGGTGGCTGAGACTACAATATTTATCCCTTGACCTTTATTATCTGGGTTGTTTCATGCAAATATCCTCTTTTCCTCCACTGCTTTGTAATCCAATAGACTTGATAAATACCATGGTTTTATCTCTGTTTTTGTTGTGTGGATATTTTGGCCCCTGGCCATGTTTCATGGGCCCCAAGCAATGATGCCTCCGGTAGTTAGAGGTGTCATTGCCGAGATCGTTGTTTAACAGGAAAAGAAAATGCTGAATCAGAACATCTGTTGAGAAGTGCTTTGGCAGGGAGTTTGTCCTCAAAACTAGGAAGTAGGTTGTTCTGACTCCAAGAGCTGGTAATCTTGGGCTTGCAGAGGAGAGAAGTACGTGAGAGCTTAATGGGGTTGTGTTCTGCTCAACAACAGATGTGTTCATTTGGCCGTAGTTCAGAAGATTTACAGGAACCTTATTAGAAAAGTGAGCCAAAAGGCAACACGCTCTGGTAGTTGATGGTGATTTCTTACATTGCTTTGGATACTGCACAATAATTTTGCAAGAGGGCAGAGCCAGCTGTGAGACAGATGGAGCCACATATGTTTCCACACCCAAGAGAGAGGTTTGTGTACAGAATTGCAGTCAGGAATAAGGCTGAGTGAATGATATCAAAGGTTATTCACACAGAGATGTCTGGATTTGTAGATAAATTCACTTGGATTGGTTGTTTTTGTGTTAACTTCCTGACTATAGAAGAGTTTTATTGCATTGAAGTCTAGAAAGCAGTAAATAGTGAAGAAGCACTTGAAGATTATTCCATTCTGAACTCAAGAACCTTGCATGACTTGTGTATGTGGTCTCTTTCCCAAACTTGAAATGTTCATACCACTTTCTTCCCTTTTCCCCAATGGCACCTTGCCACTACCACCACCCAGAAAAGTTAAGTGTGAAGAGAGAGGCCGTGTTTTTCTCTCTCACGTGCTGCAGCACCGAAAACCTATGCAAAATGAGGTTAGAGCTTCTGCCATGCTGAGCCTCTGGAGCAAAGCAGAGAACAGACACCAGCCAGGCTCCTGCTTGCTTGCTGCAGCATCAGGTAGAGAGGAGAAAGTTCATTCAGCACTGCTTTGATTCCAGGCAGCAGAATCCTAGGACTGGAAACAGATCAGGGAGTGCCAGTATCACCCAGGGCAGCTGAAGCACGTGACATCTCATAGACAACATGTGTAAAAGGAGTGTTGTCTCTGGTGTGAGTAAAAGGAGATTTTTTTAAGTGTTCAGATTGTTATTCACTGTTATAACTTCCTCCTTTAATCTTCTGCCTTTTTAGAGACAATGGACTAAAAAGACTTCTCTGTGTTTTAGCCTTATTAAGTCTCTTTTGTGAACATAAAATGAGAACAGTGCTGTGGAGAACTGAGCTCCCAGAGTGCACACAGCTAAGAGCTGTTGAGGGCTGAGTAAATGCACTAAAGGTAATTTGCAGACAGATAACTGGATCTTCCTAACGAATTCCCTTCCGTTGTTACAGTCAGTTTAATGTACCATAACACTCTTCCTTTTGTAAGTAAGGGAAAAAAATCACTGCTGGGATTAAAGCAAGCACAGAGAATTTCAGATGAGGGACAAGACAGCAAAGTTTGTGAAGCCAAATGTTGGTAGTCATAATTGTAAAGCTTCCATTCCTAGGCTACTCAGTAATTTCCAAAGTGACTTTAAAAAAAAAATGTAACATTTGAGGACAGATGTTGTATATCTTTTCTAGTTCATCCTAGAACAAATCACATGTGTATGGCTCATAATTTGTTTCTATTACTTTGTTATGTATCACATATATTTCCTTGAGGAGAAGTTAGTTTTCAGAAATACTAAACAAACCTTCAATTTAAGCTGAAGAGCTGCAGATAACTGACACTGCTAAAATGTAGGTCCCAGTATCTCGGTGAAGACTGATTTGTATGAGACAGATACTACTGCTGTCAACAAAATTAATTCAGACGGTAGAGATCCTACAGGCTGAGGGATTCTACATGTATTTGTAAAACAAGTTCAAGAAAACTTAACAACTTAACAGTTAATTTAACTTTACAACAGGAAGTTGTAAATGGTTTGGGGTGGGCTGTAAATATTAGCATATCCAGCCTATTAGTGAGCCACTGCTGAAAAGTGGAGTCACAATTCCAGAAGATGGGTTGGGTGGGGGTTTCCCAGTTTAGTTGTGCACTTTCTTCCAGCCATGGCCTGGCTGGAAACAACGCTGATGAGCAGACACGAGAATACAGAGTCTGCTATGTGACATCACACATTGGTGTGTCACATGATTCGGGACACGTAGGGGTCCTTCCTTCTATTGCAGGGTTGTCCTAGAGAATCAGCCAGGTAGACTGTGGTTTTTCCCCTATATCCTGTAACATGCTTAAGTACTTCTGAGAGTAAGAGACCAGATACAGTGCTGCATTACCCCTGTGCTAGAGTAGCTCACTCGATTTCTAATCAGGATGTGTCGAGCACTGTTTAAATTGCCTAATATTAAATAGACACATGTAGTTCTCTAGATACATGAAGTTCTGCCTACTTCAGGAAGAGCTGGTAGAAAGGTACTCACAAGCTATGACTCCCTTTACTCCAGCCTGTAACAGAAAAATAGGGGACTGAGCACCTGATATTTTGGCACCTATCTCTGTTCCTGCTTTCTACCCTTTTGGCCTCCTCTTTGTTTTTGCTGTGGTCCCGTGGTGACAACAGTAGCTAGAAGAGCTGGCATATTCGTTCCCATTTGGCCTTTCTGGTAGCTGAGCTGAGTTGCTGTTGCAGTGGCAGCAAGTCCCACTGCCTGCAGCCTGCCCAGAAGAACGGGAAAGGCAGAACAACTGGAGCTGTGAGATGCAGATTAAGAAACACCTTCAAAATATTAAGCAATATATTTCAGCCTAAGTGTATTGCAATAGATTTGCCACAATGTCAGGGGTGTTTTAAATTGCACTTAAGGATGTAGTTAAAGTCAAACAAACTGGAGATAAGTCATCTGCAGTATTTTGTATGCTTCAACAGAACTATTTGACAGAACTAAGTGATCAAACTTTATAGGGCCAGTGGGAGAGACTAGCTCTTTGCTTTGGAACTGACTCTGTCCTTCTGTGAGTGTGCAGACAGTGCCAGCAGAATACCAGTGACAGCAGCGTGACGTGCTCCTGCATAACATCTCTGCAGAGCCTTTCTGCTCACTTTGTTGCCACCTACAGTTTCCCATATGTGCACTATCACCCCACATGTGAGGTAGCTCTTCAGATTTTAATTGCAGATAACCAGTGCATGTCCCAGAACTGAAAGAAGCCCTGAAGGTTTTCAAATTGCCACCAGACTGCCCGGTTGTTCATCTTCTGTTATTGAGAGGTGTTCAGGTAACAAGGGCAAAATTGCCTTTTTACAACACTGTGGTAGTGGTTTATTGTCAGCATCAGAGAATGCCTCTAGAGGTAAATGTTGCTTCTCACTAGAAGTGCTCCAGACAAGCAGGTTGGAATGATAGTGCTGATGATATCAAATATTTAAGGTGAACTTCAGAAGAAAGTGAGTGGTAACCTTTGGAATGATTAAATTATCACCTAAAAATGCATTTGGCATTTGTATATGAAATACACATCTGGCAAAGTATGTGAAATACTTACATGCCATAGGGCAGCTCAGCTGAGCCATCCACTACAAGACCAATTCTGCTGGACAACACTTTATGTCTGGTATTGCTGAAAGCTTCTTGCTCCTATAGGAACCACATTGCAGGATATTAAAAAACTACAGCTGTTTCAAGACAGACTGCAGTAGCTGCCATAACCATTTCCTATAATTTTAAGAAGCTGTAACAAAGCAAAAAAAAGAGAGAATGTGATAGTGAGGTTTAGGTGCAGGGAGTCTAACCAGTGAACTTCCAGTTTTGCCATATGGAAGAGCAAAGTTACTAAGTCTTATAAAAGAGGAGGACAGCTTTCAGGAGGTTCTAAATTTGCAGAGAATTCAGTGTGAAGTGGGACAGCTAAGCTCAGGCCTGACATATTGCTTATCCTCCTTTCTTGGCGTTTGCTATCAGATAAAACCAGCTGGATTCAGAAAAGTGGTTCAGTGCTGAGTGCTTCCATGACCTGGAACTGGAGCAGTTGTAATTGACAGGAGTTCCCTTTCTCGTATTTATCTTGATAAACAAAGTCCTTTTCCTATCACTGATGTTTTCAGCTTCTCTAGATACCCTGTTTTCGTCTGTATCAGTGGCTGTCCTGCTGGAGCCCTTTGGACTCTGCACCACTCCTATTCACATGATGCTCTCACATTCCTCCTGGAGACAAAAATGCGTGCTCATGCTGCTAGAGAGTGGAAACTTACTGATTGTACAGAGCTTGGCAGAAGCTCTTGTTCCAGCCTCCTGACAGGAGCAGGGACAGGCTGCATTACTGTAAGTGCTGAGCCAATCAAAGCCTTCTTGTCTCTGCACTGATGCTTCTTCTCTGCCTGTTTGTTCCTTCCTCCATTCTTATGACAAGTATGCAAAGGAAGAAAGCTTCTTTTTTCTGTGCCTCATCAGTGATGTCGGCAAGGTTTGGAGCAAGTGCAGACCCACTGTAACAACATTTCTGCAAGAGCCCTGGTAGTGGAGCTGCCTACAGCAAGAGCACAGATTATGTTTAATGTCTGACGCAGCCATCTTTTAACATATTAGAGCAGAAGATGGAACAGGTCCTTCGGAGTCCCCAAATGAATTAGCAGTGCAAACTGGCTTTCTACTGCCTGGAGCTCTGTGTATGCTCCTTGTTTTAACTCTTCACTAGCCACAAAACAGACCACAAGGAAAACTGCAGTAAATGATGAAATTCATAACTGCATGAATGTATGTTTTTATTGTAATATTAATTTACGTAAGCTACTGCCTGTCATGGAAACGTGTTGCAAAAGCAGCATCAATGTGTGGCTATATTGGAAGAGAATAGTCAGTGCATAGTATTTTGCCCCATCTTCCTTTTTGAAACATTCCTACTAGCAAGCCTTAAGGAAGTAGTTCAAGCACATCTGGTGACTCCAAAGCCATACCTATGCAGATGCTTTAGGGGAAGATGAGTTACTCCTGAAGGTTCAGAGCAAAGGCAGCCTGTTTC
Organism: Rhagologus leucostigma; assembly: GCA_013397725.1. Lineage (NCBI taxonomy): Eukaryota > Metazoa > Chordata > Aves > Passeriformes > Rhagologus > Rhagologus leucostigma. Next base: position 1,423,217 of record VZTD01003481.1, read on the forward strand.
TACACTTCCTTCCACTGCTTGATGCCCTTTTCATGAAGTCCTACAAAACGTGCATTTTGAATTGGTCATATTATGGGCATTTACACAGTCAGACCTGCACATTGATTAATGACCAGCATTAAAGGTATATCTCCAAATTTTCGTCAAAATATCCAAGACTAGCTTTTCGACTGGGTTATGATAAATTTTATTTTGCAGGTATGCATGTGCATCCAGTATGCCTGAATTTATGGGATATTAAACCTACCAGAACAAAGACTTAGTCATCTGTAATTGTATTATTAAAACTGCCAGTCTGATATTTGGAAATTTAAGTCTGAAAACAAATTTTCTTATTATAAGTCTCACAGGATAATAAGGAGTTCTAAAGAGCTAAGTTTGGCTAAGCTGTAGTGCAGTACTGAGTGTAAATACACTGTCAGTAGATCTCTGGTGAGCATGAATGCCAAGGGAGAGGAGGATTAGTGCTGTACCATTACTTATGCTGAGATGTGTTTTGAAGAATGTGAAAAACTGTTTTTGTTATCAGCAAAACCCATAAGGCCTGGGTTCATTTAGAAGTTTCTGCTTTCCTAAGAAATATTTAAAACTCTATTAAACACAGAGAACCAGCTTGCACTTCCAAGAAGATAAAACAGATGAGCTAATACCTTTTCCCTCCTTATCTTTCTGTTCTCCTACTTGGCTGCTGGCTGTGGCCATGCTGTGACTCACCAGCTGTTGAGCATGGGGAGCACTTGGGCTGGAAGTGAGTGTAGGACAGGTGAGTGCTTGGAGACTGTCCCCACACTCGCCAGTCAGTTCCTTCCTGGAGGAAGTGCACAGCAACATGAGAACAGTCACTGCACTCTTCTGCTGACCTTTAGGTTCAGCACTGTATTCAGAGAAGGAAAGTACCAAACTTGGCAGGTTTTTCAGCAGGACACTGATAAAACATTGATTTGTTCCAGACTGTCCCCTTACCCTTGCTGCTTTCCCTCTCCTATCCACCCACACACAGTCACTGGCTTGAGTCACAGTGCATTTGTCATTACAATCTGTGCTGCAGCGCATTTCTAAAAGGCAATTTTCCCTGCTAGTACTCCTTCTGCTGAGAACCCCAAACCTTTATAGGCTGTAGTAATTTCTAAGTGACAGGATTGCCAGAACGTGCAATGATGAGGAGGCCAGCTTGGCTAAAGTTGGGTAGGCTCTGGTTAAAACCTCTGTAACTCAAACAGGGAGAGGGAAAATGTCAAGTAGCAAATGGACAGGAAGTCAGACAGCTTAAAGCCCAAGATGCTGGTTTTTTCCTAGCACTGAGTATTTTCGCTTTCTTTGAAGTTCTTTTTCTTGTTGGTAAATTACTTTTGCATTGTTTGCTTTTTAAGAGAGAAAATAATTTTTTTTCATGGTAAGCAGTGAATGGACTTTCAGTTTTTAACACAAAGAAAACGTGTTTTATGGAGCCATGGCCAATGTGAGAGATTATATATCACAGTGTTTTCTTTAGTTGAAAATCCTAAGAACAAGTAAAACTCAGAGAAAACAAAAAGCTCTTCGATGCAAAGCGTAGCTAGAGGCCTTGTTTTGGTTAACTTGTTCGATTTCAAGATCAAAGAGAAATTTATGGAGAACAGTAATGCCATGGAGACAGTTGTTTGAACTTTGGATTTGCTAACGCTAACAGCTGCTGCTATCCTTGAGAGGAAGATCCTTGGTAGCAGTGCAAAACAAGCTCACTGCTTTCATCTGCATTGGGAAAAGCTTGGCTGAAAATATCACTGCTGTGAATAGGGGAGCAGACAGAAAGAGTGGTTGTATGGGCTGCCTGGAAAAATCACACAGGTGAAGGACAAAGTGTTCTCAATTTGATATGGACAAAGTTAAGATTAAGATTGATTGGATTTGATTGCCCTGTGGTGGGGTGAGTTCCCTTAGGAGTTAGATTGCATTTTTGTGTAAAGCTTGTATTTCACTCTGAAGTTGGATGGAAATGTTTCTCAACAGGACATATATCTTAGAACTTATCTAGGAAAAACACAGTATATATGGGAAAAAATCAGTTTTTCAAAAAATTGCAAAACAGGAATTCAGAAGTCCTAGTTTAGGCCAGAAATAATGTTAAAGGCATACTGTAGTCTTCCTCTCCTTTTGACATGTAGAAGGATTTGGATTTGGCCTTTATGATCTGCCCCTGTCTGACCTGTAACAGCTCTGAAGAGGATTGTTGTGTTAATTCATGATAAGGCAAGGCAGAACTTGTACCAGAAAGGGTGTTTTTCAGGCCTATCAAAGTTTTTCAGGTTATCAAAGTCCTTGCAGCTTCCCATCAAAGCAAACAAATCCACAACAAAACAAATTGAATGTGGTAGTTGATCCTGAACTCTTAACTACCAACCAGCACAAAGATACTATTCTCTTTGGCTGATGTTATTAAATCCTAATGGACTTTCCCCACCCTTCACCTGTTTGACTTGCCTTCCATCTTGCTTTCAAGTTCCTCTCTGCCAAGCTTTGAACTGTGTTTACCAACCCACTTTGAGCCCAGCTTCAGCTGGAAGCAGGACCAACCTGTGGTAGAAAGGGCCTAAAACTAATTTGTTGTAGCAAAGATGTATTTGACCAAAAGCAGACAAGCGTGTGCTTTGTGGAGTGTTTCATGCTGCCTTCCAGCAGGACAGAGCTGAAAACTGTAGCCCTTTCAAAAGCAGTAATGCAATTATGTGCTGTATAAGTTCTTTAAAAAGCCTTTAATGAAAACCAGCCAGTTGTGTTTTTACCAGCAATGCTGGGGAAGGCAGTGTGAAAGCACGAGGTGTTACATTGCAAGGATCCTGAGCACTGGGGCGAGTAAAGCAGAAACACTGTGACCCCTGAAAATGGTGTGTAAGGCACATATCGAGCAGATAGCTACAAAACATTGTAACATTACCTTCTGGCTACTAAATATGCATTAACAAAATAAAATTACTCCTATTACAGTATTGCTACTACTACCACTACGAATTAGATTTGATCTTGAGGCTGTAGCAAGTGTGGCCTTCGGAAAGTTGCTGCTCGTTTCTACCGATGGCTAAATATGTGTACAAGCCCAAATTATCTGATAGCATATTTTTAGATTTGAGACATAATGCACATTTATATTCTGTAAAAACAGTAGTTTCATCTATATGCCAACTTTGCTTCAGAAAAAGTCCCTTAGAAAGGGCTGCAAAACTGTGCTCGCTGAAGTCCACCTGGAGTCTTTGTAGTCAACAGGCTTGCTTCTGCTGACTTCACAGGGCTTTGATAGCAGAGCATATATGAACTGGAATTTTTATATTCATAAGCATTACACACAGAGCTATCTCTACAAAAAATTGGAAAAAATACACAGCCTCTGTTAGTCTGAGTATTTTTTATATAAAGATGGAAACAGTTTTTTTTTTTAAATAACTCCACAGTTAATTTCTAATATTAGTATCAAATTATATAAACCCTGCTGTGTGAGTTATAAAGAAATCTGGATCAAAGATGTCATTTATCAAACAATGGCTGCTTAGAAAGCTTTCATTCATGTGCTATCCATGCTTTTTCTGAAGCTTTTGGCTCAAACAATGTAAACTTAATATCAGAATAATCAGATGCCACATAGAGTCCAAATATCAAATAGATTTAGCGGTGGCTGGGATGAGACGAAACTTATCTTTCAGCAAGAAAAAAAGAGACCAACTTCTGACTCAAAACTTGCCTTGATGCCTTGCAGCACAAGCCTTCAAATGTCTAAAAACTAAAGCAAAACTGCATGAATTGTTTGCCTTCACTCAGGGTAATACCAGCATTCACAAGATGGTGTTACAGCAGGTTTTTAACCAGAGATACACAAACTAAGGTAGATGCAACCGCTTATTGAATACTTCCTTGGCTCAGCCTGACATCTGCCCAACTCGCTCAGTTCTCGGACTGAGTTACTAGCAAGGCAAGGAAAAAGATTCATTTTGGTGGTTTAAAGATGAGCAGCTTGTGCTTTTCCCCTTCAGTCCTGTGGGGAACGCGCAGAAAGGAGCAGGTTGGTGCTGTTGATGAGTGCAGGCAGTGTATTTGCTGGTGCTGTTTGCTGACCACAACAGCAAGTACTTGGTTCTCAGTGTTACCAAAATAGACCCACACTTCACTGATCCCCAAGCCACTCTGAAATTGCTTTGACAACATAACTTCTGCTTTCTGGTATAATTGATTTCACTGATACCTGGTTTTCTTTATATCACAAAGGTACTTTGGGTACAAAATGTGCTGCTGTGATGGCATTACCTGGCCAGCAGATTGGGAAAGAAAGCAAACCTCGATAGAATTTAGGAATGGGAAGAATGGTATTATTTCAGTTACATTTTTAAGAGACTTTTTTTTAACTCTAGTTCCCTTGTCTGTTCTGCTAGAAATCAGAAAATATGTTTGAGGACAGGTTCTCTTTTCACTTGCTCTGATCAGCAGGTCTCCTTCCAGAAAAAAGACAGTGGCATAAATGGCATGAATGAAAACAACTGCCAAGGTCTGGGCTTAGAAGCAAACAAGTTGTGTGTGTAAGCCTGATTATTCTTAACTTCCGTTGCAAGTTTCCAGCGTTCCCGGGTGCTGAGGTTGTCTTATCTGTTTTATAACATAAATTAACGGAGGATAGTTAGTGAGCCACATTCTCAGCTGCTGCAGATCTCTGCTACGTTTGGAAGCTATGCCCAGTTCACAGTGCTGAATTTGGCCTACTCCTATAATTCATATCTCTGCATATTAATTTGGGCATGGTTGAAGGGGGGCTTGAAAATTTAGCCACTGAAATGAATCCAGTTAGGTGGATGGACATTCTAAAAGACAGTATATGACTGATGCCATGGGCCCTGCAAGCTCAGGGTAATTAGGTTTCATACTTCACTTCTTGCACCTGAGCTGTTGCCTAAGGGACAGCAGAATTTCCTGTAGTGTTCATAAATTCAGTCCTGGCTGCAGAGTCTCTGGACAATTCACTTGGCAACTTCCCAGTGTTTTGTTTTCCTGCTACAGTGATACAGACCCTAAAACTTACAGATATTTTAATTTACTGCAGCCACCTCTTTTAAATCAAGAAAATCAGCGATGTGACCTTCAGAAGTAATCAGGCCTATCTTGGATCTCAAACTTTCCTGTGCTTTTTTTTTTCTAAAAGTAAAATGGAAGTGTCTTTAAGAAAGGTTATAAATTTAGCAGAACAATTCCTTTCTGTGAAGAACATTCATCAGGGAAGGGTTCATGCCAGCTCTGAGGAAAGCCACACACATGGGTGCAGTGTGGAACAGAGACAGAAAGTGGTAGTGCTGCAGGTACAAGGCATTGAGAAAGTCTTGGAGCTGGATCTCACTTATCTGTACAGAATCCACTTCTGTGTGGGAGAATCTTTCATTTCCTATATCCAGCTTTAAATAGCAGAGTCAGATTTCCTCAAATATGCAGAAAAATGTAGAATGCATGTTCTAAAGGAAGTGAGAGCAAGCCTGTTCAAAACCAAATCAATGGCACTCAGTAACGCTTCCATGGGAGTGGTTTTCAGCTCAACCAGTTGTAGTCTTCTGTCCTTTTTCCATCTGAGTAAGTAGTATTAAATACCGTAATTTATTTGAAAATAAATGGAAGGGACACTATTGGTTCAGGGAAAAAATCCCTTTACTCCAATATTTTTATTACCCCCTTAGAACTCCCTGCTCTTTTTAATTGATTTAAGGTAATAAGATCTAATTTTCGTGAAGCAACCACACCAGTTTGAATCAATCACAGGCTGTCAGGCACCATCCTCGAAGATACACTACACTGGGGAAACTACATAAATAGGACAGAGAAAGGGAAGGCATTAGCAAAGTTAAGGTCAATCTTATGCCTGTGGGAATACTTTCCTTTCATCAAGTAAGGTAGCCAACAATCCTCCCTGCTGTGTTAAAGAACAGGGTGCAGTGGTACTGGTTGTAAAAATTGTACATGATCACTGCAGCTCTAGGAATTATGCACACTGAGGAACCAGTGCACACACCCTTCTGATCTGTTTTGTTTCCCTTATATTTACTTCCTGTTAATTAATTTGTGCCTTTGGGATGCAGACCAGAACTGCATGCTATACTTAAGTTGTGGGTAAAGCAAGGATTTCTATAGCAGCAAAGTGATACTTCTCAAAATGTTTTCTCTTTATATTCACTCAGATATCAGAGTCCTGGAAAAACAGATGTTCACACAGCTTTATTTCCTCTGATTCAGATATAGGAAGCAGAAAAGCATCTAAAGATTTACTCAGATTGAATGTGGCAGCAGTTATGCCTCACGTGTTGCAGGGCCTTACAACAGTAATTGCAGGAGGAGGTGAAGTAGCAGCTGCATTTTTGCTGAACTTGGAGTGACTGGTTCCTCATGAGTGCCAATGGTGAGATCCATTCTGTATTGCACTATTTCCCAGCAGGCCAGTCCATCTCATGAGGTATCTGGAAAATAATATTTCTTATTTTGGTGGAAGTATCCCACATAAACAGGACACCTAGGTTTATGGCTGTTCTGTGGTGTTGAAGCAGCATCCAGCACTCTGAGTGTGCAGAAGTGGACCACTAAAACTGCAAGTCATCCCTGTTTGCACAGCCTGTCTCGATGGAGCTGGGCATCAATTATCTCTCTCATCTAGGTATGAGAAGTACAGTAGAAAGGAGCTTAGTACCAGCAGTTCCTGAGAAATCTGTCAGTGAATTATTAAAACCAGTGTTTAATTAAAAGATGCACTCAATCTCATGGCCAGAGAAGCTCAAAGTAGGACATGTGAATGACTGAGAGCCAGTTCAGACCAGTTTTCTCAGAACACCACTCACAGAATCACTGGTAGGGGAATTATTCTAGCAACACTGCTTTGTAAAGAGAAGGAAATCCCATTTTTTCCTTATCAATGCAGGGCCTGTTGTTTTGCAGCTTCTGAAAACTCTTTGACCCTTTAATGGGACTAACATACATCTTATTGTTAAACACTTCAGATACATGCATGTTATTGTTAAACACATCAGATGTGGTTTATTTTTCCTTTACCATTACTACAGGAACCAATTTAAATGGAAAATTTTACTAAGGTGGACTAAATAGGACTTCATCTCAATCCAGTCCTTCTCCCTATGCTGCTACACCCGAAATTTCATTCCAACTGATTGTTCTAACTCACTCTTTTACACAAGATGACTGCCCAGTGAAGCCATGAGGGAGCATCTGCATCAGTTCCAGGCCACTTTCCTTTGAGAGGGATTCTTCTATCACTTTTTCAGATGCAAAACTGAAACATAACTGTGTTATAATATATAGTTATAATAAACTAACATTTATTTATGTTAGAATTTTTCCTTCTGCCTTTTTTTTTTCCTAGTACTTAGGACGGAGAAAGGAGAAAGATTGGTCTAATGGGCAGCTCTGGATTTACTTTTACATGTCCAAAGTCTCTGTAGAACTTCATGTGTGGACACAGAGAAAGTAAAGGTGTAAGAAAGGAAATTCAGACTAATGACTAAACTTCCTGTATTGTTTTTATGCTGGTTAAGGCAAGGAATGAAGAAACTATTCAATGAGGACTCAAGCCTTAAGATCATGATAAATTTTTTAGGTAGCACTGGAGGAAGAATTTCCAGGTGATATCTATTGAGTTATCCATTATCACTGACTACTCATTACTTCTGTTCTAGTCATAAGTATTTAATGGCTTATCGTCATTTGGGAAGAATTCTTTGAGGTGAAAATATAGGCGAATTCACATTTACTTTTTGATACTACCAAAATGCCACACGTTAATGCCAATAGTGGTGGAGGCAATTGGTCTCTGTAAGTGTGGACAGCCTTTCTCAGACTGTGGCACTGAGAGAAAGGGAAAAATCAGGTTGTTCAAATATTCGTGGTGTGTATGTGTGTGAATGTGGAGGGACGAAAAACCCTTTCTTCATTTATCATGGCCCTTAAGCAAATACTTAATAATGGGGGAAAAAAATCCCCTTACATCTGTGCAGCTCTGATTCAGACTCTGCATTAACAGATAGGAGTTGTGTGTAGAAACTCTGTTTATTAATGGCCTATTGATATTTTGAGCATTAATTCATTAGCAAAGAACAAAATATAGGGTACTAAAACTATTTTCCTTAAGTTGAGACAGACATGCATCCCACAGGGCATTGTTATTTATTTGTAGTTACAGAAGAATTTTGTTCTAGTTTGATAACTCTAGAATAACTGAAAAATGCAGACACGGGATCTCAGGCTAAAAAAGATATATGGTTTCCAAAGCTACTTTTTTTTTTTTGGTCTTATGTTTTGGGGACTATAAGATCTCTTTCTTATTTTTGTAATCATCTTGTTTTCAGGACAGTTTATGTACTTTCAAAATCAGTGTCTTGAACGTGCTTTTTCCTCTCTTTTTAAGCAGTTCTATGAGAACATTTTGCCCTCTAGTGGTGCAGAGAAGTGAGACTGAGCTCAGCCCTTGCAAGACCTGTTAAAAACATTAAAAGGCACGTGCAATATTTAAACACTGAAAATTCAGCACCATAGATCATCATCATTTGTGAGCTATGATTCAAAGGCCAAGAGAAATAATGAGTTTTGAAAATGTTCTAAATACAGTTGATTGTTTTATGCAATCAATAATGAATATGGATATATAATAAGGAGAATTGTTCCAAAGTGTCCAAAGTGTTTCCATATTCACAGTAATTTGTTATTCTTCTTTGTTGTAAGGCAAAGGGAAAGGTTAATAACAAATATCCTTTAACCTATCCTAGAAAGAAAACATGCATAATACACCAGTGCTAGAAACAGGCTTTAGGCTTGAAAAAGAGAAGTTTAATCAAATTGTAGCCAAAAAATGTATGAAAGCTTCCTTTGAAAAGTCTCACTCTGAAAGATTAATATGTTAATTTAGAATAAATTTAATTCAGTTACTCAAGCTCAGAATTCAGAATTCAATTAATTTACACTAGAATGCATCTTACTTTATGTGGTATTTTTTAATATCTCTTCATAATCAGAGAGGCGTTAGAGAAACTCCAGCATTACTGACATGCTTGTTCGCCGCTGATGATGCTCCTGGCCTCCACAGCATCCTTTGACTTATTCCAAAATATCTTCAGGCTTGAAAAAGTCTGAAAAAGGAGTTGCTCAGGCAACCCTTGCAGGAGGTTATTTGCTCTAAGCTGTGGGCACACGCTGTGATGTGCCAGGGACAGCAGTAACCACAGGGAGGCAGGGCAGGCAAGCGTTAGTGAGCAGGGAAACGCTACAAAATGCCAAGTGTTTCTGCACTTAGCGCATCCTAAAACACAAAAGGTTGCCCTGTTCCTATTGATGGCACGTGTTGCTTGTGCATTTAAGAAAGACACAGAAAAAGGTTATAAACAAGTGATCAGAGGTCCACTGAAGCAGTGAGATGCTTGATTTTTTTATTTAAGCAGAGTTGAACAGCAGCTGGTGTGCAAAGGAAATGACACAGATGAAGTAATGGTGATGTGCACTGTGGTTTTCAGGAGACCACAAAACCAGTCCCATTCAGTTTTTCCATGCCATGAACTTTAAAAAGCATTTAAAATTTACACGCAAAGAGAGGCAACCACAAAGGGAGCTGGGGCCTGGGAGGAGTTCCTCCCTGTGCAGGTTTTTCTTTCTTTTTTAAGCTCTCTGCTCAGTAGGGTTGAAGCAAATAGCAAGGTTCCCCCTCACACATCATACAAATAACTACTTTTAGAAGGTACAGTTTACTATAGCTTCCCCTTAGCTAAATTAGCTATAGCTCTGGTGTTTCTAGTTTTAAATTGAACACAGGCCAAGATCTGCAACACATTCCCCTCATGACAGTAAATCAGATGCCATTAAAACACAGCCTCTTCCAGAGCAGCTTCCCTCAGTCTATTGTGAAATGACAAACCCATCTAGCATTTTGGAGGACAGTTCTGTGCCATTTTGCGACAAGGGTTTTCACTTGCAAACAAAAAAGAATCAGACAGAATTCACGGTGGCCTTCTGCTTCACTTCTCCCTGTAATTTGCTTGTTGGTCTGAAAATATGTAAGTGTTTGGCAGAGGGATGTTGCTTTGGGGAATCAGTGCTGGTGGTTGTTACAGGTCCTTCTGCCTATATTAATGCCACTGAAAGTAATTGTTCACTTTTTTTCCCCAGGCTTGAAATACAAAAGGCTTGAGTTGTGGCACTGAGATTTTTATCTCACTAGTCAGTTAATGTTACATGTTTAACTGTATTTTATTCACACTGAATGATGGGAGGGAAATAAACTTCATATTAAAAAGTCCCACAAAACTTCAGGCAACAGGGCAGGCTGAGTTGTACAACTGGAAACTCAGTTTTGATTTACCAGAGGATTAAAGGAATTGCTCAGTTAAGTTTTGCTTATGTATTCCTTAGTGTTCAGTGTTTTTCTATAGGCACGGAGACATTTTAACCTGTCTCAGGCACAGTGGACTAGGGAGGTGTCACCTGAGGATTGCTCTTACGGAGTGCCACTGTCCTCCAGGTCTGGGGGTGTGTTAAACTGCAGTGCTAAGGAAAATTTCCTCAACATCTTGACAATTAGAGTACAATTCTTTAAAGTGTTGGGACGCACTGCCTCAGGTCTTTCTGATCTGGTAGAAGATTCATGGCAGAGGTGTAAGTTGAATGACCAAGGTGCTAGGATTTGTTTTAAATCAGAGAAATTTCACTTTTTCTACATCCTTTTTCTGAAGTTGGCAGCTGACTTTCATTCACAAACTTTAGCCACCTTGGAAGTAGCATGAATCCTCTTAACCACATAAAAAACCAACCCACCAAACAACAAAGGCCAAACTAACCGAGAACAATTTAAAATATTGCCCAAAACCTGCTGTCTTTGAAGATGAATATTTACTCCTGTGAAAAAAATTCACCTATCAGAAGCTGAAAAAACTTCTTACAAATACTGACTGGTAGATTTCTCAATATATGTTTAGAATAAATAGTCTCTTTAAGCCTCTCCATGCTACACCATTTAGTTCGAGAAATGCTTCTTCATGTTTACCTTAGCTTACAGCACAGAACTGAAAGTAGAGTTGTTTTGTGAATAAGATTTATTTTACAATGAAATGACAGTGTATTGAGAGGGCCACAGAAAATACTGTTTTTCTTACTTTTCCTGGTCTGATGACTTCAAATTCCAATAGTTGTCTATAAATTTGCCACCTCCTAAAAGAAAAGGTGATTTCTACCTCAAGAAAGGATAAATAGTAAGTAAAATGGACAGAATTCTGGTTCTCACTTCTTTTTCTGAGCAGGGAAGTAGGAGTCTGTGTGACCCACCCACCCCTGCACATTACTAGAAATGTGTCACATTCACAGGGCCCCTGCTCTCTCCAGGAAAGAAAGGCACAGTAAACAAGGAAGGTACTTCACAGGGTTTTTTCTGCTTTACTTTCCACCCCTCTGCTCTCAGAATGGCTCTGCCTAAAAAGAACAATTTGCTCAAATTCTGAGTTCCTGTTTTCTGCTCTGTTGGCCCTCTGAAGGGGCTACGACATAACACAACTGTCATTTCTGCTCGTTTCCTGCTTATAGTACTGAGACCTTTCTGGTTCAATATTCACATTTGCCTAAAGTCATTACTGCATCTGCTAAGTAGTGAATAATGAGGTTGCCGATAGACCAGCACTTTACTCATTTCATGAGGAAAATCTACGCTGACACTTAGCTGGGAGTCTATTTTGAATTTTTCTGGCTATTGATCTACATTCTGAAGTGCACCCCAGACCTTCTGTCTCTTGACCTGACCATAATTTGTAGTCCTTCATTTACAATGAATTAAAAGATCACTTCCAGTAAACCCAAGTATCCCCCTGGAATGTTGCCTAATTTGCTGGAAAGTAGTGTAACTGCTGTTTGCAGAAAGACATTTGGACTTATAGCCTTGAACCAAAGGCTCAGGGCCAAATACTGTCTTCAACTGCGCCACGGTAATTCTAATGTAATTATTCTGCTTGTCGTGAAGCTCCTCTCTTGTCATCCTCTTCCTGTTTGGGATTTGCAGAGTATTTTTCAGGAGCAGTAACAATTTCCTCTGAAAGCATCTCCAGGAAATGGTCAGAGTGACAAATCTTACATGATTTCCGTAGATTGGTCAGTGTAAAGATGGAGAAATCAAGTAAGTTATTACTTGGCCTCTGGTAAGTGCTGTGTAGCATTTCTCAGAAACTAGAGAAATATTATCTGGCAATTCTCTAACTCTATTTTTAGCAAAGAGGCTCTTTCTTCATCCTCATTAGATTCTTAATTTCAACCAAGAAACTCTGTCTTCTCGGAGAAGGGGAGGAAAAAGAAGAGTTGCAGGGATATGGTTGGGATATCAGAAAGCACAGCACCTCAGCTGAACAGGGATGACTTAGCACAGATCCTGAGCTGTATTTTCAAGGTACATAACTCTGAGTGTGAAGGTAAACCGGGTGCCAGTGCAGAGGGCACTGACAAGCCAATGCACTCATTAGAATTCAAAGCACTGCTGTGTGTCTTCTGTCCCCTCGAGAGCAGGCCACAGATGGCTTGTAAAATGTACCTCAGCCTTTGGAGTATGAATTTAGAGCTGCCAGCTGATGCCCTGCTTCCTGCTGTTCGTTGCAAAGTCTGGTTGGTGGAGATCAGACAATATTACAACGTCAAATTGCCTGATATACCTCCACCACATGCTTGCTCCTCAAAAAATAACCTCAAAAGCTCTGATGTAAAAGTATTATCATATATTCCCTGGGCTAAATCATTGCAGTTAGCAAGTGTGGGTAAGAGATCAACTTGAAGGGTTTTGTTTTCCCTGTCAGAAACACTATTTTAATTATATCTCCTGTGGCCAAGCAGCACCTCGAATACTGACTTTAAACAAACATGTCAATTGAGGGTTTTAAACTAATGCTTGTAGATCTATTTTGGCTCACTCCCTGGCATTTAAATGTACGGTTTGCTCTGATAATGTTTCTAAGTTTTGTTCTAAATCCATGAGAGCTTGAAAAGTTCAGAAATGCATCAGCTAGCTCTAGAAATCAGGAGGGCCCTGGAACTAGGAGATCAGCAGCTTAAAGTCACATCACTGCCTATGGATTAAATACTCCATCATCTTTCAGAAAAAAATAACTTGTAAAATTGGACACAGAAATTTAGTCTCCCTCGTAACAGGAAGAAGAAACTGGCTTGAAAAAGAAAGAAATGGGGTGGTGAGATGATAACAAAGAAAACCAAGCTCTTTACACATGACATGGCAGTGGGCTAAGGGAAAGGGCTTGCCTTAGGGAGGGATCTGTGCTGATGGGGAAAGAATCACCCAGAGGGGCAGAAGAGATTTCATTGTGCCCATCCATCACAGGAACCAACCGGGCCAAATCCAGTCTGTCTGTCGTAGTCCAGGCAACAGCACAGGGGTAGAGGTAAAGCTGCCTAAAATCCTGCTCAGTTGTAGCTTACCCCAGCTTGGAGCAGGAGCAAAGCTAGGTGGTGGTTGTCCCTGCATGGATAAAGGCAAAGTGAGCTGCCAGGCGAGCAGATTTATGAGGTGAAAAGCATTTTGAACAACACTGACAAAAAGTGGCAGAAAAATTCTTGTTCTCTTCTATAGGTGATAAAATGGGCCACTCAAAGCCCCTTATTTCCTCTGTGTGCCTTACACCAGCCCTGAGCAGCCCCAGCCTGCAGAGAGGCCTGGCTGTGCCTGGGTACCTCCCACATCCTAATGCTGCCCTCGGAACCTCAGAGTGCCTCACATGGAGTCCTGGCTGCTGTCTGCTTGCTTGGTAGGAAGGGCGGTTCTAACCTATCCAAAACTGATTATATTCTCTAGCTTTGGTTCAAGTTTTAAGAATTTTTTTTTAAAATTTGGGAAAACCATTCAGTTGCATAAGCGATGAGGTGATGCCAAGACATCGACTGCACTTCAACATTTGGTTTTATCAGAGCAACTGAGACTCAGGCATCTATAAATTCCCAACTAGCAAACTAATCTTGTTTGTGCTTTTTGTGTTAGAAATTTCTGACAATTTTTAGATCTGCTGTTTTAAAGGCAGCACTGTAAGTGGATCTGTGTACCAATGCCTGTCTCTTGAGTTGTGGTTGTCTAAAGCCTCTGTTCTGTACAACCACAGCCCTGGCACTTGCTTGCTTTGTTGTTTTCTCTCCCCACAGTCCCCATCTCTCCCCTGCCCCCAAAATGCCTGCAGAATGCCATTTGACATGAAGAGTGCTAAAGGGGTTGGAGTCATTTCTAGATACACTGTTACAATTTCGTGGTTTGGAATTCAAGAGGATTCAGCCAATAATGCTACAGCCTACGCTTGCCATAGACAGCAAAGTTTAAACCAAATGAGATGGTCTAAATGGACTGAGCCACAGAAACACATTTTGTCCTTTGCTACTTTTCTAGAAAAAATAAAATCCAGGCCATTTTGGGATGTAAAACTAAATAGCTGCCTCTGGCAATTAGGAGAATTAGAGGAATGGTGGAGGCTCTGAAAGCAAGCCAGTTTGAGGGTCACATTATTTACTTCTTTCATTTGCTGCTGTTATGGAGATTGGAGCACAGTTGTGCTTAGCACTTGTTTACCAACTCAGATCCAGCTGGGAAAATGCAGTCAGTGCTTCTATGAATGAGAGGTAAAGTTTCTGATTTTGATATACATTCTCTTTGGTAAGTGCTGAAGGTCTAAAATTCCACCTCTCTGAGGTATTTTCTGCTTTTCAGGTGACTTGGACTGAAGATTTCTGACATCCTTTTGAAGGCTTCCTGCAGGAAAGATGAAATTTCAAACCTGTATATTACCTGAACCTTGATCTTATCCTGTCTGCTATTGAAATATATGACCCAAAAGTGCTTCCCTATGAATTAGGCACTCATCATGCATTTTAACCTCCTTGGAGAAAATTATGCAGGTCTCTGAGTTGCCCACATGAGTTATCTTTTATTCATTAGAATCCTAAATGTTATTGACATGCATTCTTAATTATTCCCTGCTGGAAACAGTAGTGTTCCTGAACAAGTATTTTGCATTTGTTATGTCCTGCTGCTAGCATAGTTAATAGTGTATATAATAATAAAATAAGAAACTATCAGAGTAGAATAAGAGAACTTATTAGTATGATTCAGTATAAGAAAATTGTTACTTGTGACTTTCACAGCCTAACAACAACATTTTCTGAATACCTCAAGCATCTTTGTGATAGGTCTAGCATGGAAATGACACTGCCAAAAGAAAAGCTGGCAAGACATCACCTGCTATCCCTCCAAAAGCATTAACTGGAGTAGCACCTTCCTTAGTGGAACTTACGTTGCCAAAAGCTTTCAAAAGCAGTCTTTGGACATGTGTCTGGAATTAGCGGCTGTTTAATCAAACAGAAAATCCCAACCCTAAAAATTATGTTTGTGCTTCAATGTTTCTCCTGTCTACTCTTTTTCCATCTCTTCCTCTGTGCACACACATACATACTTTTCTTTTGCTTTTTGCTGTATGGGAAACCCAAAGGTTTCTAAAAAATTAAAGGTTTGTTCTGGAAAACTGTACAATATTCAGGGTTGCTCTCTGGTAGGAAATCTAGAAGTATCAAAAAAGTCAGTAAAAATGACAGCCTTTTGTTGTGTTGTACACCAGACAGAGTGTGACTGATTTGCCAGCGTGTCCACATCTTCTTCCTTAGTCATTTCCAGCTGGCTGCAATTCCTTAAATACACGCCTTTGTGTGCTGTGCAGTTAAATATCATCCAGTTCCTATGCTGTCATCCCAAAGATTTTTCATTTCATTCTGTGGGATATTTCAGTCTTCTCTGATGCTGATAACATGTCCCACCTTTGACACTGATAAATATCACCTTCTGCATCTTTTTAATGATAATGGCAAAATTAAATATTAAAGAGATGTAGTCCCAATTTCAGACCTTGAAAAGACCATCTAGGAACCAATTTTCAGCCTTCTCATTTCGGCACAAATTATCAGTTCCTTAGTTTAATCAGATCCCTTGCTGCTTTATACTTATTACACTGAATGTTTTCCTCAGCCTGAAAAACTTAAAGTGCTATTTAATCACAGCAGGTCTAAACTACCTGGAATTTCTTATCAAAGAAAATACTAGAATGATGTCAAGGGTGTGTTGCTGGTAATCTGATACAGGATATTATCTCGTTGTCCATTAATCACTTCATCTTCAGTGTTTCTTACCTTTAAAATGTATCCTAAAATCTCAAAACCTCTTAAAGATAGGCCAACAGGCTCATAGTTGATAAGACTGTTTATCTTGCTGTTATTTTCCAGTCATGTGCAGGTTAACTGTCAACAGCTCCCTGTAGCTTTTCTTCGTGTATCTAGAAATCATAGTGTCATAGAATAATTGGGGTTTGACGTGACCTCCAAAGGTCACCTAGGCCAACTCCCTGCTCACAGCAAGTGTAATGAGATCAGGTTGTGGTGGCATCTGTCCAGGTGAGTCTTAAACATCTGCAGAGAGGGAGGGACATTCCACAGCTGCCTGGGCATTTGAGTACTTACATGGTAAGAAAATTTTCTTTTTAATTGCTTTCTTATGTTCCTTCTTGTGCCTCCTGTTGCCTTTTATCCTACTGCTGTGCCTTTCCAAGAAGAATCTGGCTCCGTCTTCCCTGTGCCCCCTGATCAGGGAAGCACAGGCTGCAGTAAGGACACCCTGCGAGTATTTTCTCTTCCAGGCTCAACAGGCCCACTTGTCTGCCTCTCCTCTTCCATCATGTTCTCCAGCCCCCTAAACCATCTTGGTGGCCACTTGCAGAACTCACTCCAGAATGTGAATGTCTGTCCTGTACTGGAGAGAGCAATACTGGATGTTATATCCCAGAGAGGTCTCACAAGTGCCAAACAGAGGGAATGATCACTTCTGTCAACTGGTAGCCACAAGAATACAGCCCAGGCGAAAGCCTCCTAGGCTCCTTTGATCCAAGGACACCCTGCTGATTGATGTGAACTTGTCCACCTGGACCTTCAGCTTTTTTTTCCTGCAGAGCTGCTTCCCAGAGAGTTGGCTCCAGCCTGTCTGGGTTGTAAGGGGTCATTCCATCCCAGATGCAGGAATCTGTATTTGCTTTTGTTGTTTAACTCCCCCAGTTGCTGTCAGCCCATTTCCCCAGGCTGTTCAGGTCTCTCTGCTGGGCTGCGCTGCCATCCAGGATGTTGACAGCTCCTCCCAGTGCTGTGTTATCTGCAAACCTGGCAAGAGTGCACTCTGTCCCATCATCCAAACCATTAATGAAGACATTAGACAGCGCTGATCCCAGCACTGATCCCTGAGGGACACCAGTAGTGGCCGACTGCCGAGTATATTTTGCATCAATAGTTATTATTGATGATTTCTCTCTCGACATGCCAGAAACCAGCAGATCTGAGGGAGATTAGTGTGTCTTATTCACATTTGTAGTGAGATGACCAGTGGCAAGACGGACACAGTCCTCAAAAAGTACTGGTTACTAGCAGTTTCTCTGTGGAGCTTAGTCTGAGTACAAAGTTTTGGGAACACCATCGGGTTATGCAATTTATTTTGGGAATAGAAAACATTGTCTAAAACTGAAGTCTTTAGACTGAAGAAGTCTTTCCAATAATGAGTTCTCATATTCCACATAATAACGTGAGTTTTTTTCAAGCAAAATATGTAAAATTAAAAATATTTCCATACAATTCAGCTGGAGACGATTGAAAAGGCCATTAAAATAAAATACAGCAGTGGGCTGAAAACAAAATATTTTTGTAATTGGCAGTACTAAATGATCCTCTTTACCACTGTCTTGTGAAGAAAAATGAAATGATAAAATGCAAGAGGCAGAACTGGAAGCAGAGCATGTTGTGTCCACTCTGGACACTTAGGCAACTTTTGAGATTTATTCTCACAGCCAGAATAACTGGCTGATGCTGAAATAATCCCTTCCCAGAGCAACAAGAATCACTAGCCTAAAAAAAATTTTTTTACAGCACATTTTAATATCAATATTTTTGACTCTGGGACTTGTGTTCTGTCACTGGTTTTGACAAAGAAGAGAAAGCAATTATAGAGCTGAAACATGTTTGCCATCAGTCGTACTTGAAAAGCCTTCAAGTTAAAAGTGTGCATGACACCAGATTGGGTAATATGTTAAAAGATGTTTAAAATGTACAGGAATAAAGGCTGAATTAAACTCTTTTCTTATAACACTCTTCCACTTCAGGAAGCAGTCAAACAAATCCATACTTGATGTTAAGTAATATTTCTGCTCTGCATCCATTCACAAATTACCTGAAGGTAAAATTCTGCCAGATGACGTACACAGGAGGAGTTTGGTGACCCTGTGAAATTCTGGGTTAACATAACAATGCCTCAGCTGTAACCTGTATCAGAAGAGCGAAATATACAAAGAGAAAATGAAATGATTGGAGGCAAGGCTGAGATAGAAAGGGAAGTCTTTTTTTACACTGCCTTTTTAGAGAGAAAACTGTAGAACAGCTGTTTCAGAGGCACTACCTGGAATCTTATAAAACACTAACCTTGTGGGCAGATCTGTCTGACCTGATCATGTTCAGGTTTTCAGAGCAGTCAGACAATGAATGCCTCTTTCTCTCCAGGCAAGAAATTCCTCAATATACCACTCCTGTGTGAAGTTTCATTGGTGTTTTACCAGGGAGCTCACTAATGAATGCCTCTGTGCCAATGTTCTGTTGACTTTGAGGGTGAGAACTGGACGTAATCACACGGGACAAACGGGCTGCAACTCCAACAGGAGTTTGTCCTGTAATAACAATGTTTTGCTGAGTAAAGGCAGAGGCATTGTCATTCAGACTCTGTATTTGGGGGGTTGAAGTGTGATCTTTCTTCAGTTTCTCCTAAGTTTGGGGTTTTTTTTTTTGTTTTTCGGGGGTAGGCATGGTGTGTGTATGTGTGCTGGTTTACACTAAACGTGCAACTTTAGACCCAGTTTGCCAGTCTGCTGTCCTAATCTTTATGCACCGCTGCCGTCTGACACAGAGCGAAGCCTTTGGGGGCTGAGATTAAACACACCGTGAGTCTCCATTTCTGATGGAAGCTCCATGGGAACTCCACTGGGATCCCTGCTACTTTGCTGCAGTCAGAGTTGTATGAGCCCCTGTGCCATCGCTTTGTGCCTTAGGGAGACAGCAGTACCACGGATACAATGAGAGTGCTCTGCTTTCACGCTTTAGGGCATTCATTGCAAAGAATAGCAATGCTTTCCTCCTGTCCTCAAAGCCACTTGTTTACCCATCTCCTTTGTTCAGAACTGAAATATTTAACTTTAAAACCGGAGAGGAAAACTGTCATTTTTTTATTTAGCAGCAACAGGAAAGTCACACAAAATCACTGTCTCTTTTAATATGCTTATTTGTTTAAGCATGCAGGGTGGTAAATTAGCTTTCTCTTCTCCATGTGGTTTAATACCCCACTCATCTATTGGCTGAGGACAAAACAGGCCATAACTCAGTTTTGCCTGCTGTGACAAGTGCTGAGATGAATTAGATCTTAAAGGACTGAATTATGAGATCCAGTATCACAAGGACCTAAAATCTAGTGAACCCTACACTGACTGGACTATGAACTGCACATTTGTCATAAGTGTGAGTAATTATGTACATTTGAGAGGGAAAACAATACACCCAAGACTGCTAGTGCTAGACTTTCGGCAAATAATGTCTTTTACCAGTTCTACTGCTTACTTACAATTGCAGTGAGGAACCTGTTAATACGCTGAAGGCTGCTACATTCAATTAACAATTTATTCAGTGTAAAAGTTTGAAGATGCCTTGGTTTCAGCTGGCATAGGTTAAACCACATCAGAAGGTTTACAAAAAGTCTATAGTTAAATATTTTCACCTCTGCAGGGGGGTTTCTAATCTGCCAGAGTAGAAAAATCCAAAAGAAAACATACTTACAACGCACTGTATATAGGGGCCTCTAAACATTAGGCAGTACCCTTAGATAAACACAGATTGTTTTATAGTCTGCTAAGAAACCAGCATTTGCTCTTGGTGTGCAAGATATCAAATAAAAAACCCACATACAAACAGTGCAATCTCATTTTACTCAGAGAAGGTTTAACACATAAACCCAATTGAGACTTATACAGTGGTTTTACTTCTTTGAATACAGGCAGCCAGAAAAAGAGATACTAAAGTTTCATAGCACACTCTGTCCAGTTTTAGTTGTCCTTTTCCCCAACTGCACGTGGTCCCTCTAAAGGGCCGTAAAGTCTTAAAAGGATTTACTGGAGTTACCTGGCATAGTTGGTGTGCCAAGTTTTGATTGTTTCTTTGAGACACCTCAGGTCATCTCCATAATTCCCACCTGGCTTGGTTTTACTTCTCATGCAGGGAGGTGGAGTAAATCTGATACCAGTGTAGCTGAAAGGAGAATATAAGAGGCAGCTTGCTTTGTATCTGAGCCCATTTAAAGGATTTTTTTAAAAAGTCTTTAAACATGTACCTAATATTAGCAGAGTTCAGTAGAACTCAAATACGTATTAAACGTAAGAATGCTTTCTTCATTCAGAACTTGCACTTGACTGGGGGCAAGAGGCTTGCATTGCTGTGTGGCTTTTTAAAAGGGCTAATTCTCCTCCTCTTAGTCATGCTGATGTAAACCTGAAATAACCCCACTGAGGTCACTGGGGAATGGCAGAGCTCTTTTTGTGTGTCTGAAATCAGCCTGCAAAATAAGCACAACCAATATACACTACTTGAAAAACTCTCAGAATCTACTAAGACTGCCATTGCATGCATACAGGGGAAAAAAAATCACTTAAATGTTGTTTCAACTTCAAATTCAATTTTAGAACTTCAGTTTCTGAGGAAAAAAACCCCAGACATATTTCAGTGGCTAATATTACTTTCAAGCTTCTGAAAAGAAATATCAAACTACTGGGAGTGGGGAAGGGGAATGAAATTCTCAAAATAGAAAACTCTCTTCACTTGAAGACTGTCAGGAAAACAAGCCCTCGGTTTCCTGCGGCTGCAAGAGCAGCCAGAGCTCACTTTAATGACAGTCAGTGAGAGAGAGGCAAGTTGCTCTATTTTCTCCACACTTGGGCTGCAGCTCACAATGTATACAGATGTTTGGAGCTGGGATACACATCCAACCCCCAGTTCTCCCACAGCACAGACATGGAGAGGAGGTTCCATACTGGGAGTTGTCTGTAGACCTCTGTATAAGTGCCAGACTGAGAGTATTCATGCCCTGCCTGTCTGTCTGGTTGGTAAGGCCCCTGGCACGTATTTCTTACCACGCTACACGTAAGGAAGTATTTTGGTGGATCCCTCGGGTCTTGATCCTTAGATAGGATCTGTGATCCCTCAGGTGGGTTCCCTAATTCATTTTTGAGGGACCTGCAGCTTTTTCTGGGTAGCAGTAGTAAAATGCTCCCTGTCTGTCCAATAGCTGAAAAGGAAGCTCTTCAGTCTGCTGCAGCTGGGTCGCTCTTCACTTGGGATTGTGGGATTAATCCTTCCTGACAGCTCCATGCATATGGATATGTTTGTTTTCAGACATGTACTTGAGCTAATGAGCGTTCGGGCCCGTTGCTTGGCTAATTCTTTTCATTATGGGCAATCTGATGCTCATCCACAGGACTTGTGTTATTTAGCTATTCTCCGCAGTGACTGTGATCAAATGGTCTCTTTATCATCACACAGTGCACAACATTATTTGTCTCTCTCACATTCCTGACTCAATACCCTCCCATCTTTGCTTGATCTTGTCCTGCCCTTGAAACATGCTAGTTAGCTGTATGCAAAAACTAACAAGACAAAGACATCACAGTTTTTCTGAAAAGGAAAAAAAAATGAGTCCTCAGAGTGACAATGACAAACGACTTATACTGGCAGGCACTCTTCATTAACGCTGAATGCTGATAGTCTGCATTCAGCAAGATAGAGGTGACCTCTAGGACCATCATTTGGCCTGATATTTGTTCATTTAACCTAAAAAAATTATGCTGTCTTTAACATACTAAAAATACAAAAATTACATTTCCCCTCACGACATATGCAATAAAGGGTAATCTCCAAGTAGCCTTTTTAGCATCTATAATTTTATAGAGCACTCTAAAAGTTACAGTTTTTTCCATCCATCATCAGACCCACTGAAGTAAACGTTGCTGCCATCACATTGCACATGCTGGACCTTCAGCTGTGGGAAAGTGTCATTCCCCTGACCCAGCATCACATTCCAGCTCAGCATCCTGGCCCTTGCCTCTCTTGTTTGTGTTTGCCATGCCTCACACGTATCTGAACTGATAGTGGAAATCTTGTAAGAGCTGATTGTTGAGAGCCACCGGTGCTCTTTGTAGAATATTAAAGGAACTGATGAATACACCACGCAACTCACTGAGGAAGGTGCCTCTGTGAACGGCTGTAAACAAGAAACCTTGCTCATATGGAGAGAAGTAAGTGCTGTGGCCCGAAGGGTGCTAACGGGCCCAAACGGGCCCAAACGATAGATGAAAGCCGCACCAGGTGCCCCCATCCAAAGGCACGAGAAGATTTAGGAATTAACTGCCTAAGGGGTCCACAAGTATAGTAGAATGGGGGATTTTCTTTCCTTCACAGCATGTGCTCAGCAAAGATCTCTAAGAACAGGAGAAGCTGAAAGGAATCAGGCAGTGCTTCAATTGCAGGTTTTTAGATATTCTGGGAATACTGCTTTTAACTGGTGTTCACAGTGGGTTCCTCCAGGCTGAATCAAGTATTAAAATACGGCTTTTTCACTTCCTTGTCTGAAAGCAAGTTCTCCTGAGACTGGAGCTACTCTTAAGGTTACTGGATTTGTTCCTTTGACAAACCTTAAAGTAGCGAGGAGGAAATTAATTCTTGAAATCCTCACCATACGTGGGTGTAAAACAGAGAAACCTGGCTTAGCCATTCTGACTGTTTTTCCTCTGAGAACTGAGAAAACACTCCACAACTCATTCACTCTCTACATTCTACACACTTCCTTATTTGTTCCTACACACTGGAGTAGTGCCTTCTGTACGTTAATGCAAAGAATTGGACCCTAAAAGTGAGGTGTATTCTGACACAAGTTATCAAATGCAGCTAGAAATAAATTATATTTAAATGTCTGGCTTTATAACTGCTTAGTATGTTACTATTCCTGCCTTGGAGCAATTACATGTGTTCATACTGCAAGTTCATCTGATACAGCAGGATGTGCACGTATGTGTGTAGTCTTCTGCTGATTCACAATATGCCAGTCAGTGTTAATTATAAGCAGGAAGAATTAAAATTCTGGGAGGGTGGATCTTGCAGTGCTATTTGTCTCTACTTAAACTAGGATATGGCTCCAGACTATATGTGTCTTGCACTCTCAGCCAGTGGATTTGTGCACAGAAATAGGATGCTAAGATACTCAGATACCCAAATTATTCAGTGGTATTCATATTTCACGTACCAATAACTTAATATTCTTATTTGAATGTGTTTTCTTCTACACCCACCCATGTTATCTGTGTTCATGTACACATTGTCTCCTGACGGAACATCAGGTCTGGATGCCAAACTGAGCTGTACCTGCTGGCTTTGATGCAAAGCAGTGTTAGTGCCCACAGCCTAAGGAGACTGACATTCCTGTTCCATATGACTTCTCTGCCTCTCTGGTGACAAAGAATACAGCATGAAAAATATCAACACCAACTTCTGTGCATGTGTGTCCATAAAGTATTCCAAGGCTTTTCCCAAATTCACATTTTGGACAGCAGTGTGGGACATAAAAGTGCCCTTGATATTGATTTTAATGGAAGGACAATGACTCAGGAGGAAACAGCCACCACTGTTCATGTCTGGCTGGGGTCCCTTATGAGCTGGTTTGACGTGTATCAGAGAATGGGGTAATAAGGAAGCTGGAAGTGATGCTGTCAGTGCTGAAGGCTATTTTTCCAGGTAGGTTTCCCTAATTATACTTTTAAAGTTAGCAGTTTCCTTGAGAACTAAATACAACAGGGAAATAATATCACATGCTTAAAATTTTCCTAACTCTATGGACAACTCTTTAGTTTTGTAGAGCCAGAAGGGTCAGAAATCTTCCCCAGCAAGATACCTGGGAATTCCTCAGAAGCCAGGAAGCATTCAGACACTAAAGCCAGTTTTGCTGGCATCTCACCATCTGGTCCCAACTCGCCCGGCAACAGAAGGGCTAAGAGCTGTCACTCTGAATAACTTTACTGCCTACGTCTTTGGCAAGTTGAGTCTGAATTTAACTAAAATCACAGCTTGCAGCAAGAATATTTATGAACTAGGAAACCCTCCTGTAAGTGTATAAGGACCATCTTTTATATATATATATATATATACGTATATACGTATATATATATATTTTCACACCCCCTCCCCTTCCTCCTATCTCCATGTTAGCAGCCAGCAATGCGGCCACCCTGGTTGCCTAGGAAGCTGATTGCTGCTCCTAAAGGATCTGTTTAAAATTCTGATCTGGATTCTAGTCAGGTCTGTGAGACCCTGGGAATGGAGCTCTTGAAGTGATGGGTACTTTCCATTTTTCCCCCTCTCCTCAGCTCCTCTGGACTGAGAGAAGGCAGCTGTGCTGCTCTGCGAGACAGAGCAGCTGGATTTGGTTACCCCTAGAACCAATTAAGTGCTGGAAGAATGGCTTGCCTTATTCCAGGGAGACAGAAGGAGCTGTTTGGGATCATAAATGACACTGGAGAGTAGCTGTGTACGTATGCAGTTATTTAAGGGTTGTTTTTGAGGCTTTTTCTATGCACCTGCTGCCTTTTTGGGCATTTGTACTTTCATCTGCATTGTTTGAAATGCAAATAAAAGCAATGATACATATTCAGACAATCTGAGACCCGTGTTTCAGAGGACTATGCTGGATCCTTTGTGGAGTTTCTTTTCAGAAGCTAATTCTAGTGGAAAATTACTAAATGGAGCTTTAAATAGGTGAAATAACAAGCTGGCCAAATAGTGCACCTATCAGAGAGGCAAAGGTGGGTGCTGTCTCCAAGTTGGTTTCCATCCCATAGCTCTACTATTCGGACAGGCAAAGCAGGGTTCCTAAGAGGAAAGTTCCTTAAAATTTAATTTTGGCCTAAGGCTGTTCCAGAAGTTATCTGTCACACCTCATTATAAGTGCTGTTCAAACCTAGACAGGCATTCGGAATAACACCTGGATAAAAATCTATGAGTACAATTACTGATTATCAATGCAACAGATATTCATTAAAAAAGATCTTAGATAGTAGCAAAAGCTAGAGTTTGAGTCACTTGTTTATGCTCTTAAATGAGTGTAGCATCTCATTTAAAACTGCTCTGAAGTGTGAGTTATGAACAGGAGCCCTTTGATCAGGAGTGAAGTATGATGTGTCATAAAGGGTTACGCCAAAATAAAGAAGCCACTTAAGCTTTCTCTCCAGAGACGCTGAGCAAAACGAGAGCTATGGTTCCCCGACTGTGTCTCATGCTAGCAAGTCTATGCTGGAGAAACTGGGCTATGAAGATTACTGCTGAACCTCTGCAAAGTGGGCAATGGCATTTGGTTTTCTGCTGGGGAGAAATCAGAAATGCACTATATGAGTGTTTTCTTAGTGTACCTATACAGCCTATCTCTCTCGCATACTTTCCTCCCTGAGTGTGGTCCCACACACACTTCCTCTTTCAAAAGCTTCAGCCCCAAATTAAGTTTGTGGTTTCTGCTGCTTGCAGCAATTTCTCCATAAAGAAGTGACAACAAGCTCTGTTCTTCAAAGTATGTCACTCCGCACATTTAGAAAAAGCACAACTGGAATGTGACGGGCAGCATTGCCACGTGGTGATTGCTGTCCCACGAGTGCTAAACTACTTTGTAGCTTTGTAGGTAGCTGACTGCATTGCTGTTGGGTGACTTCACTGGTCTTCGTCATTCTGCCATGCACTGACAATACTCTTGTGGCTCCTGCTGGGATAAAACGTGGACCTGCTGGGATCAGAGGCCTGTATTTTAATGCAGTGGTTGGTCTGCATCCAGCTTCGTGGCAGTGGGATGTGGCAAAAAAAAGGAGGAGGAAGTAACGGGCCAACCTAACTGTACAAGTTATATTTTTCAGAGGTCCTAATTTATTTTTTAAGTCCTGCAAATAAATCAGTGATTTTCCAAATGAAGGGGTATTATATCCTCCAGGACACAGAGTCATGAGCAAACAGCACTCTGCTGTTCACTCTGAAAAATAAATGGGGTTTTCCATGATGTTATCAAGAAGAAAGGGCAATATTGGCATGTACAGCCAGATAAGGCATATTCTTCTGTATCTTTCTTCACCTAGAAACAATGTAGAATTTGTAATTATTATTTGGGATTTAATCAACCCGTGAAAGAGTAGAGGAAAATAATGAGATACGTGGTAATATTCCTAGTATGTACTTTAATTACTGATTGCTTGATCACTGCTGAAACTGATGAGGCTGAGTGTGATGATATTATCAGGAAGTTAAGCCTGATAGCAAGAGATGAAAACATAGCATTTAACATGATCATGATACTCTGCAAAATAGCATCTTTGAGGGTTGGATTGAATGACTCCCTGCAGAGATAATTTAAATGCTGCCAAGCCATATATGTAGAAATGCTGATGAATAAGATAACAGACAGCCTCTGAGGAAAACAAGCTGCTTTAATGCAACAGAAGAGTTACAGAAATCTCTGTGAGTGGCTGTGACATCATATTCAGACCAGCGATTACAACATTATTAGAAGACTCCAAAAGATCCAATGAGACTTAAGAGTCTGGTAATTTAAGGGGTAATGATACTTTCATCCCAGAAAGTTATAGGAATGTAGTTCTGAAATATACACGAGTCACCAAGGCACTCAGAGCTATAAAAACAGGGGGAACTTTGTCAGGCATTGGGCAGATACACCACATGACACCTGGAATGACACAAGAACATGCACAAAACAGCTGAAAGAGATGACATCAGACTTCAGGTATGTGGTGGGGGCAAAAAAGAGGCATAAATAGCTGTTTTCAAAGGGGTTTCCTTCCAGAACTGTCAGTTTCTGTAATATACTTAAAAGCAGTAGGACTGAAACACAAAGCATCTCAGCCAGTAATCAGCAAAATGAAAACAGTGCTTGCTAAGAATGTCACCTTTTACTAGATGGAGAGTGAGGACTCTCTGAAGCATCCAGGCGTGCAGCTGAGAAATCCAGCCCAAGACAAACAATGGAACTGAAAGAATGCTTCAGACCACTGAAACTCCTCTGTTCCTTAAAGAAGAAAAAACCCCCACCCACAGACTTAGAGGGTCTGAAACTGTTGGTGAAGAAATAACCCTAGAAGTGAAACAAGCACATACAAATATTACTTCATATAAAATACTCTCACACAGTTAAAGAGCGTAATAGGTTAGAAGTGCCCCAAACCTTTCTTTATGCACGAAACTGACTGTAAACTTATCTCTCAAGAAGTAGCTGGGATCTAGCTGGTATTTTGGGTAAAATCTTTGAGCTTACTCTCTGATTCCCATTTCTTGCAGAAGTATTCACTGTTGGATTGAATAGAAAATTGAATTATTTTACACTGTGAAATTGAACTGATTGTGTACTATGTGTGTTAGAATTTGTCTGCAGGACAGCTATGAACTAACCCCTTGCTTCTCCCAACGATCTCCAATTCAAAAGCTGGCAAACAGAAGCATGTGGAGCTGCTATGACCTAGTGACTAGAAATGAAGGAGAGGGAGAAAAAAACCCCACCTAACTGCTGGAATATACATAATTCCCAAAACAACAACAACAACATTATGAGCACAAGCTTGAAAATCTGAGTAAACCATTAGTTTAGAACTGTTCTCGCAGGCTGGTGGGGCTGCATTTCACCATGACCTATCATCTCTAACTCAGGTTGTCAGTTTTCCTCTTGGGACTGAGGTCAGCCAGAGGAACACTGCAGTGTTTTGACCATATATAACAGTGGATTGTCTCGGCCATGGCTGGTTGATGGTAGTGAATGAGCATGTACTTCTAACATCCAGACATGCTCATGGCTACTGTCCGGTTAACGCAACAAAACTTTTGTCAGTTCGTAGCTAATTCACTCTGCTGGAAGGACAGAAGAGCAAATCTTGATGCTATGAAATGTTATTTGCAGTACCATTTGATGCATAATGGTATGTATAGCAGAAAGTAGATCCAGTTGACCAGAATATCAAGTGAGGTGATATGGTGGGGCCGTGAGTAACTCAGAGTCTGCCCCAAGGACAGGAGCTGCAATTGCTCTGCCCTGTGAATATTCAGTTTGTCTTCTCTAATTTCATCTTTAAAATCCAAGTGTATGTGGTTTCTGCAGAGAAATTTTCAGGATATTAACAACTTTAGAGTAGACAGTAATTTGTTTTAAAAATATCATAATGACTATCTCTAAGGAACTTGATTTATTTTGTGTGTATAAGCAAGCATATTTTATTCTCCAAAGCAAAAACATCCTGTAACGAAAATTAAATCCTTTTATTCCATGGAGAACAGATTGACAGTTTCTGAATCCTAAATCCTTTTTGAACTGCACTTTGTTCTGGAGAGATGTGGAAATGTGACTGCCTTGGCAGGCATCTGCCATCATGGCAAATCACTGTTTCCATACAGAGATGATTGTTCTGTAAAGTATGTCTCCTGCTTTCTGGGTAGGGGAAGGCCAGATTTATTCGTGCTATTGTTGGGCATTTTGCAATCCTAACATGCCCTAAAGTGATCTGGTGAACTGCGGTCAGAACTCACTGTCCACATCTAGGGGCCCGTAGTTTGTCTTCTGCTCTTCTGCAAAGCCATTATTTTTCAGATGGTTGGCACTGGTTTTATACAAAATAAGAAAATCGTTATGATCAATTAGCTCTAATCTGATGTGATGCTGGAGCAGGGAAGAACAGCTGCGCCTGCGTTTGATGTGCAGCAGTCGCTTGCAGGCTGCTGAGCAGCTCTGGGGATGACTTTTGGAGAGCAGCAGTGGGTAAAGGCTCCATTCTTCTGATCTGCAGCTGGACAACCGCTTCCCACACTGCTCTGCAGTCTGTTGGTTAAAACTAGATTAATTCTTACTTCTTATCCCGAACAGAAAGTTGGAGAACCTCAGCACATTTCCAGGTAAAATCATACCAGTCATGCAAAAGTATGAGTTTAGCCAGGAAACCATGCCCAATCTTTTTCCAGGGTATGTTGACTCTGTGGATGTACAACATCAAAGAAAGAAAATTTGGCTCCATGCTGCTGTTTGCAGGGCTGTGACCACCAGTCACCGTGACCCAAGAGCAGGGGCCACAGAGATAAGTGTCTCTGCTGCTCTGGCAGAGCAGTGCGACAACACAGTTGGAAGCTGGCAGAATTATCCAGGGCTGCAAGTGGAACCACGGGAGTATGAGAACCACAGAACTTCTTCCAGGTGCCTCCTGACTGCAGCAAAAACCCCAACAGCCACTTGCTATAGACACTAGTGCCAAACATTTAGTGTCAGTGCATTGCTTTTGATCACCCAGCACTCACAAAGGCTCTGCACCCACATGCCAGAATAGGTGTGTAAAGGGAATTAGGGCATTCCCCAAATGCCCTAATCAAATCTGCAGAATTGATTTTAGAGTCTGATTTAGGGATACATGAAAAATTGGTGTATTTGAAAGGTGATCAGCTTGTAGGATTGAACAAGCACTCCAGCTGGTGGAGCAGAACTGTCTCCTGTGAGCAGACAGGCTGGTTAGCTGGGAGCTGCTTTGTTTGGAGCAAATCCTGGTGAATACAGCGAAAGTTATGGAATGAATTCACTTTTATCAGCTGCACAAGGGAATGTGCTTGTTTTATCTTTGTATTGAAATTTGTGGCATTTCTTCCGAAGGGCCGTGACAGCTTCGAGCCGTACTCCCGGTGAGTCAAGTATGAGAAGAACGTGCCGGCGGAGCCAGCGGCAGTGACCACCTCGCCCAGCTGCGGGAGATGGTCGTGCCGCATCTCCGGGGAACTGGCGGCCATCCACTCCAACGCTGCAAGCTGAAAGCAGCGGGAAGTTGAAAAACAGGGCTGGGGCGTGGGGAACTCGGGCTGAGTGTCCGCTGTTGGCCCCGGGGCCTCTCGCTGCTCTCCGCAGCTGTGGCTGTGAAACAAGGCGGCTTCAGAGGGCTGACACTTCCCGGCTCCTTGGCGGGCGGGCCGCGTATGCGGCGGGCGGCAGCGGGCGCCCAGTCCCAGGCCGGCTGTGGGACCCACCAGTCCCGTCCCGTCCCGTCCCGTCCCGTCCCGTCCCGTGCCGGCCAGGGCTGCCCGGGCGGCGGCGGGGCGGTGG